>CM058231.1:101626352-101703852 GCA_030180135.1 Orychophragmus violaceus | reverse complement strand
TTGGCCAAACCACCTGAGCACTAGGTCCAATGTGAGTAGGATCACTCAGCCATGCTTCATAATTGGAAAAACGAGCACCGTGGAAATACATGCCACTCAGCCAAAGAAAGATGATAGAGAGTTGGCCGAAATGGGCACTAAATACTTTTCGCGAGATTTCCTCCAAATCACTGGTATGACTATCAAAATCGTGAGCATCAGCATGTAGGTTCCAGATCCAAGTGGTAGTATCAGGTCCCTTAGCTATTGTTCTTGAGAAATGACCGGGTTTAGCCCATTCCTCGAAATAAGTTTTTATGGGATCCCTATCTACCAAAATTTTGACTTCTGGTTCCGGCGAACGAATAATCATTGAGTCCTCCTCTTTCCGGACAACACATACAAAGAAACCCGCCAACAGTCACTCAAATAATTAGTGAACCGATGATAGATGCTTAGAATTTTTTTCTTTCTCTTCTATCTCCCATCTATTCATCCATTTTCTTTAGTTATTCACTAGAGCAATTATGATCTGGAAGTTGATCTGGGGCAAGTGTTCGGATCTATTATGACATATCCACAGGGTGCTCAACGGACTCCCCTTTTTTATTAAAAAAAGTTTTCGCACCTTTCCGTTGGTATTGGTACACAAAGATTTTTTTAGAACCTAATCTAGTGTATTCATATTTCAATTATAAGTTCCGAAATGTAGCCTATTTTTATGTTTTAAATAGAGGATATTATCCTATTTCAATAACCGCAACCGCTTATTAGTCATTACTAAGACACATTCTAGTATTGATATTTAGTCATTTTTAATAGTCGAAAAGAAAAAAATAGAAAAAACTAGATATATAGATATTCCTCATATTCATGTACTATTTAGGCAATTTCGTTCTATTACCCATTGAAACTTAAAGAGTGGGGTCTTTTTTACCATGTGGCACATATTTATTGGTCCAGAAATTTTTTTTGTTTTAATATTATATAAATAGAAATAAATATGTGTTTCTATTGGTTGGTGATCTTTAATATATTTTGTTTTCCCCACAACTCTTTGGGATTAGTTATTTCATAGATAATTATATTTTATTTTAACTAATTATATATCAAAATTTATAACTTTTATATTTTATAAATTGAAATTTGTTTCGATTGATTTGGACATATAAAAAAAACTCATTTTTCTACTATATTTTTATTAGCATTTTATTTATGGTTATTAGTGTTTATAATGAAATTTAGTAAATAAGAATAAAAAATGAAAATGAAAATAACAGCTATTTTAACATTTTATAACTCATCATTAATTAGTTTTATTTCAATTGATAATTACTCCCTCTGTTTCATTAAGATACATGTTTTACAGTTTTCACACTTATTAAGAAAAACATTAATGCATAGTTATAAATTGCATCATTTTTTGTTATACACAATTTTCCATAACTTTAAACTAATAGTAATTCAACAAACTTAATTAATCTTTTTGAAATTTACAATTTGTCATCATTAATTAACAAAAGTTACATAGAAAATCTAAAACATTCATCTTTGTGAAACAAATTTTTTTTTTAAAACATGTATCTTTGTAATTTTTTGTTTTATATATATAAACACATATTATAGGATATGATGTTGTAATTTTATTAAAACTATTGTAAGAGTTAAAATTGAATATGTGTTGAATTATGAGGTGGAAGAAAAAAAATGAGGTGGAAGAAAGAGAAAATGAGGTGGCATGAATATAGGGTGTTGAAACTTTTCAACCAATGTAGACTTTTATGGTTCCGATTGGTGACATATATTAAAAGCGTTAGAAGCTTACTGATTTGTTTGTTACCAATCACAAAAACGTTACCAAAGCTACAGTAAAAACGGTTACTCTCAGCTTTTTCTTACCGCTTTCTCTAACAGCTTTCGCTTACAGCTTTCACTTACAGCTTTGCACTATTCAACCGCTTACCACTTCCGCTAACCGCTAATCTAACCGTTCCGCTTTGGTTCACCAATCGGACTCTATAGCATTATATAATTTAAGATTTAGGGTTAATTATTTAGGATTTAGGGTTTATTATTTAGGGTTTAGGGTTTAGTATTTAGGGTTTAGTATTTAAAGTTAAGGGTTAGGACTTTAGTGACAAAACATGTTTTGTGCTATTTTTATGATTTTTCTTCCATGTTGCTATATTTGTGATAAGACATGTTTTTATGCCATTTTTGCGATTTGCCATTTAATAATTGTGGACGTACCACGTACTATGAATCAAACAAATGAAGCAAAACAAATGTTTGATGCTACTCTCCTATATTAGAATTATACTCGATTTTAATTTAATAGTAGTAACTAGTGTAAGTTTACTAATTACTACCATCACTATCAATAACTTTTGTAAGTTGACAATTTATCAGCATTAACCACATTAAAAAAAGGCTGAGATAGATAAATTTCCATCCAGTTTGGTCCATGATTTCATTTTTAAAAAAATTGTCCAATATAAAATTTGGTGATCATCGGCCTGTTTTACTCAAGCTAATGTCTTCACAGGATTCCTATAGAGGTTCCTTTCGTTTTGATAAAAGGATGTTGCATCAACCCTTAGTCAAAGAAGCTATTGCTCACGTTTGGAACCAAGGGCAGCAACACTCTCCTGTCAAGTTATCTGACCGCCTCCGGAATTGCAGGAAAGCTCTAAGTCGATGGAAAAGGGAGAACAACTCCAACTCAAAGGACAAAATCTCAAGTCTTGAAATTGACCTTGAATTAGAGCAATCCTCGGCTAACCCTTCGACTGAGAGATTAATCAATCTAAAGAAATCTTTGTACCAAGCCCATAGAGATGAGCAAAGCTTTTGGAAACAGAAGAGTAGAGATGAATGGATCCTTAAGGGGGATGGCACCACGAAACAGTTTTTTTGCGGCAGTCAAAGGTTCTCAATCTCGCAATGAAATATCCAAGTTAGTGGATCTCAATGGTAATGATCATACCTCGGAAGCATCTAAAGGGAATGTGGCTTGCAGATACTTCAAAGACCTGTTTTCCTCTTCAAACACTACTGATTTTGCTAGCATTTTCGCCGGTTTCACGCCAAGGGTTACAGAACGGATGAATAATGTTTTGATTGGTAAGGTATCTCCAGAAGATGTCAAATCTGCCTTATTCTCTATCAAGAAGGAAAGTGCTCCAGGAGCAGATGGAATGACAGGTTATTTCTTCCAACACTACTGGGAGTTTGTGGGCCCACAACTAACCTTGGAAGTTCTTGAGTTCTTTAATTCTGGTTTCTTTCCTGCTGATTGGAACTTCACACAACTCTGCCTCATCCCAAAGAAAACAAACTCAAGTCTGATGACTGATTTGCGTCCTATCAGCCTCTGCTCGGTTATGTACAAAGTCATCTCTAAAATCCTTTCTTCACGGCTTCAATGCTTTTTGCCTGAGATAGTGTCTCCTAACCAATCTGCTTTCGTGGCTAATCGTCTGATCTCCGACAATATCATCCTTGCTCACGAGGCGGTTCATGCCTTGAGAACTCACCCCACCATTTCTCATGATTACATGGCTGCAAAAACTGATATGTCTAAAGCTTTTGATCGAGTGGAATGGGGATATCTACGAGCCCTTCTTTTGGCTATTGGCTTTCACAGTTTGTGGGTGGACAGAGTAATGTTTTGCGTCTCTACGGTCTCCTACACCATTCTGATTAATGGCCAACCCCATGGTTTGATTCACCCTGAGCGTGGCCTTCGTCAAGGGGACCCTATGTCCCCTTTTCTTTTTGTGCTCTGCACGGAAGGGCTTACCTTCTTAATGAACAAAGCTGAATGGCAGGGACTCCTCAACGGTATTCAATTCTCCTCCACTGGCCCTTCGATCCATCATATTTTCTTTGCGGATGATAGTCTGTTTTTGTTCAAATCAGACTTGAGACAATGCGAAGTTTTTAAGTCTATCCTAAGCACCTATGGAGCTGCGACAGGTCAGATCATTAATCCTGTCAAGTCTTCTCTCACCTTTGGCAAAAATGTTCTGCTGCCCCTGCAATCAGATATCAAAAGGAGCTTGGGCATACAAAACGAAGGTGGCGCAGGTACTTACCTTGGTCTACCTGAGTGTTTCAGTGGCTCTAAGGTGGACATGTTGGATTATCTAAAGGATCGCATGAAAGGTAGAATGACTAGCTGGTATACTAGGCAACTCACGCAAGCAGGGAAAGAGATCATCCTTAAATCAGTAGCAATGTCTATGGCGGTCTACGCAATGAGCTGTTTCAAGCTTCCTAAAACATCATGCGCTAATCTCTCCTCAGCAATGGCTTCTTACTGGTGGAATGCTTCTGAGGAAAAAGGGAAGATACACTGGCTCTCTTGGGAGAAACTTTGTTTGCCTAAGCACCTAGGTGGCCTTGGCTTCAAAGAAATCCATATCTTCAATCAATCCCTTCTTGGAAAGCAAGCCTGGCGCACCTTGAACTCCAATGACTCTTTGCTAGCCCGCTTCCTCAAGAGCCGTTATTTTGACATCACCTCTTTCTTGTAAGCTCCTCTTGGAAACAGGCCGTCCTACGCCTGGCGCAGCCTTCTCCATGGACGAGATCTTCTGGTTAAAGGGCTTCGACACGTTGTAGGCAATGGGAACTCTCTCTATATCTGGACCTCTCCATGGTTGCCAGCCCCAAAAATGCGAGCTCCTCTAATGAAAAATTGTCTGGTAAATATTGATATGAAGGTCAGTGCTTTGATTTTACAAGATTCGGGTCTTTGGGATTCAACGATGCTATCAGAGTTATTCTTCCAGGAGGACATTGACCTCATAAGAAAGATTAGGCCGAACATACATGCGGAGGACTCCTTCTGTTGGCAGCACTCAAAATCAGGAGAGTACACAGTAAAGTCAGGTTATTGGCTAGCATACCAAGAAAGCAAATCTGATCTCATACAACAAGTGAGCGCTCTCCCTAACCTCAATGCTATTAAGGTCTGCATTTGGGCAATAGAGACAGAACGAAAGATCAGGAGTTTCCTTTGGAAAGCAATCAGCGGTGCGATCCCGGTCGCAGACACTCTCTTGGACAAGGGCATGAAGGTAGATAAGCGCATCCAAGCATGCGGTTTTGAGGGTGAGTCAATTAACCATGTCCTTTTTACATGTGACATAGCCAGACAAGTATGGGCTTTATCTCTGTTTCCACTTCCAGAACATGGGTATGATCATTCCTCTCTCTTCCAAAACCTGTATTACGTGATAAGTATGGGTAAAAACAGTTCACTCCTCCCTGAAATTCGACGTACATACCCTTGGATTTTGTGGTGGCTATGGAAAAACCGTAACGCCTTCTTTTTTGAGGGCAAGGCTTTCCTTGCAACAGAAACTATGGCTCTAATACAAGAGGAATCATCACACTGGTTTTTCATCAGAACTTTGGATCAGCAAGATGACCAACATCAGGTAAACCATGAACGCAATCACCGCCCATCATGGCGAGCTCGGCCAGAAACTTGGCTCAAATGCAACATTGGTTCAGCTTGGAATAAGCACACAAGTTGCAGTGGAGCTTCATGGGTTTTGCGTGATAGTAACGGTATGGTCTTAATGCATAGCAGACGTTCTTATACTAATATGCCTGGAAAATTAGATGCGGCTCTAGCTAGTTGGATGTGGGCACTAGAAAGCATGAAAACTCACAACCGGATCATTTTTGCGGGTGAAGATCAAGAACTGATTGGTGCAATTACTAGACCTCCCGATTGGCCGGCCTTTGGTTTTTTCTCACACACACTTCTGTCAGCCTTACAAAATTTTTTGGATTGGAGTTGTGAGTTTCAGGACTTCAATAGCAACAAAGGGACTCGTCTAATTGCTGAAAGTGCCACGAACATAGATTTCAATCAATCTTACGTTGCAACAGGCTATCCCCATTGGCTTCACCACTTTTTTGGTTCCGATGAGGTGTAATCTTGTGTTTTTGGTTTCTAGCCTAGTCAACTTATTTTGATTGTTCTGCATCTTCATTTGAGGTCCCCGTTGTAAACACTTTGTTATCAATTCACTTCCAGTGTTAAAAAAAAAATTTGGTGATCACGACCTGTACTTACCGAAGGAAAGTAAAGCAACCTGTACTTTTTGCCATTTTTCAAACCCTCTGGTGATTATTGAATTGATGGGTCAGAGCAGTCTGTCCAGAATGTTTCTAGAAGCCGTCGGCCACCCCTGGCTTTGTCAGTGGCCTTTAATAACTGGACCAGAAGGAAAAAAACATTATGGCCCATTAATAACCGACCAGAAATATTGGCCCAGATAATTTGGGATTGGCTTTTAATTTTGTCGATAGGCTTTAGTATGGTGAACAAGTTGGGTCGGATAAATTGGGATAGGCATTAATATGGGCTTTGAAGCCCAATGGTTTAGTTAGCGAATCACATCCTGTTACACTACAAGTTTGATGCAGCGCAGATTAGCTTAATGATCACGTTTTCTACTGAGATATCTGAATCTTGAAATCAGCAAACTTTTTTTTAACAAAAAAACTTCAGAAATGTGATTTTCATCACAAATTGCGTGAACTTTAATAAGAAAAACTAATGTTATTTGATTAATAAAATCCTTCTTGATTTAAAGGAAAAATGGTTCACCTAAAAAAGCATACTCTACTTGTAAACCAAAAGAACAGCCAGAAACAAAGAGACACAATAAAACCTCTACTAAACACCATAATTAGGAGAATAATCAATGATATCGATCAATCAGAAGCCACTCCAGAGTTATCGCCTGGTGATTCAATCTTCGGCTTCTTTCTCTTTGTACAATACCCTGTTGAAGACAACCTAACAAAGCCAACAACACACAAGTAGATTCTCAGAGACCTAAAAACAGAACATAATCTTGTAAGAGAAGGTAGGAGGGTTTGTGTTTGCAGGTTACCCCAGCTGCAAGGAAGTGTCGGAATGATGATCCTCGTTATCATTCTCGTCCTCGTCTGATGAAGAGCTCTCTGGCTCTGCTTGTGGGCTAGAGAACTGAGGTACTTCACTCAACCCTTTTGGTACTGATGAACCTTTCCCCAACATCTCTACCTGTTTGCGCAAGATTTGGTTCTCTTCCAATGCTCTCTTCTCCTGATTATTTATAACCAAAGATCGTAAGGTTTAACATTGTGTAAAGAAATGATGATACAAGAGGATCCTTGTTCTTACCTGTAACCGGGATTTTTCTACCTGGTTGAGCAGGATTTTTGTCTGAATCAAAACAAAACTTTGTAAGTAAGAGAAATAAGAACCTAAAAACCTTATGAGCCTTGTGATTTGAGGAGCCTTGTTCTTACCTTTTGATCCTTGACACTATGCAAGCTATCATTCAACTGGGTTTCAAGAGAAATAAGATCCGAGAAACTCATACCGTCAAGCGCTTTACCCTTGAGCCTCCTGCTCAGGAACAAATACAAGAACGATGAACCAGAATGAAAGACCGAAACTTTACCACAAGAATAAACACAATGTTTAACCAGGGAGAGATACGTACTCAATTGCAAGCTGTAATCTCTCAAGTTCATTCCTCATAGATTCATCTTTTCGCAACTGCAACAACATTAATCCATGTAAGATACAAGACTTAAAGGTAAAGGATCACTGCTTATAGAAAGTTAAACATACCACAGAACCATTTTCTTGTGGAGAAAAAAGTACAAGTTGTTGTTCTTCTCTTGGTTTATGATCAGCCGTTGCAGCACTGTATCCATATCTAGCCAGAATTTGCTCCATACTTCAACAGATTTGAAACAAAACTCTCCATTAAATTAGTTTACCATAACACCAAAATATCCTCTGCATTCTTTCTTCACAGAAATGAGATGAACACACCGTTTCCAAAACAAAATCGACTCATCTACGGTCTAATAATCTTATAAATTGTTCATCTTTAGTTGAGATTCTACCAACTGTAACACACAACTGCATCAGCCAAATTTAGATCCCAAAACAAGTACCGATTGCAAATCCCAAATTACAGAGACATAATCTCGAGTCCTTAACCAAAAAACCCAGAACATAATCTCGAGTCCTTAACCACAAAACCCAGAACAAATATCTCACCATCAACCCTAAGATTAACCCAGAAAAAAAAAACCAAAACAAAATGCATATCGACGACAAAAACAAAGCGTTGCTCTGTTTTCAATCGCTTTTTTAAGAACACAAAACTCCAAAAAGATTACTTTTTCCCAAATCTCAAATCAACCCAAAACAAATAGAATGATTTTTTATCTTTACCAGCCGCTGGAGAACTCATAACTCTTGCCGGTGCTGGAGAAGATGATAAGAGCAACCTCAGCGTCACAGAGAATCGAAAGCTCTTTAGCTTTCTTCATCAACCCGTTTCGTCTTTTAGAGAAAGTGACTTGACGACTGTTCACATTCTCAATCTTCTTAATCTCAATCCTTCCTCTCCCCATAATTCTTATCTGAAGAAACAATCACGAAATCTGGGCTCTCGAAAACAGGGGTAAGATACAGAGGAAGTAGTAAAGCCTTTATAGAGATATTGTGTGTATATATAGGAATGGGTTTTCTTTAGAAATTTTGATTTTTCAATATAATGACAATTGGGAAAGGAGGCTAAGGAAAGAAAAAAAAAAGTAGAGACCAAAATTAGGGTATTAGCATAAAAAGATGGGAGTTTCTATAAGTAGCAATTTTCCATATTTGGTGGCTTTTTGCTAATATGATGCTTGCTTGGTGTGAGTGGACGTTTTCTATTTTTGGAAAGACTTCCCTTTTAATACGCCTTGTTTGGTTTGGCCTTCTCTTCTCCAATTGTATTTTTTCCTTTTTTTTTCTTTTTTTTATTATATATATAGAAATATAATATCTAGGGTTTTCTTTGGTGCTTTGCTTTAATTTAAGTCATGCTTTTATGACGGTTGTAAACTCAATCTACCAAATATTAAGATTTATCAATTCATAAAAAATTAATTTATGTTTTTTCTAAAAAAATCCAACCGTGTTTCACGGTATAGTTTAATTAAAAAAAAGTAGAGCATATATTGGAAATATTTGATCAACTGTTTTAGTCATTATCAACTAGCAATTCAATAGAGTGCTACGAATAAAATTTTCCATTGTTTTGGCAACATGAATAAATTCATATTCAACACTCATATTCTAAAAAATACACGTAGATATAATAATTAATTATTTATCCTTTTTGTCAACAAATTGATTCTTTATCTTTATTTAATTTAAAATGATATAGGAAATTAACTACAATGTTTTCTTATACTTTTATATCAAGATTTTGAGACTAATAGAATTGCCAAACGTGGCCTTGTTTGATTGAAGCAGAATCCGATAAGGAAAGTAAAAGTAAAAGGCTTGGCTTTAAAGCTTCTATAGATAGTAAAATCTTCTTCGTATTTATATTTATAGGAAAATAAATTCCTTTTTAAGAATACTTTCTATTGTAACCGAAAATTATACAGAGATCTTAAATTGTATTTCGGAATTATCCAAACATCAGGAAAGTACTAATAATGGCAAAGAATAAATCGCTAAATGGGTGGTTGAGATTTTTGTAAACAAATAATTTAAATGGAGATATATCTTTTACAATTATGGAAGTATTTAAGTAAATATTAATACAGCTCAACACTTTTCTTTTGCATTGTTTAAGATGTGTTTAAATATACTTTTAGTTTAATGCAGGTCTTTTATTTTTTGTTGGTCAAAATCGTTTCACTTTTCTTTTCTATTTTTTTCTTTTTTAGATTTCATATAGACTCAATTTTGGGTTTTTTGATATCAAAGAATCAAAACTAATTAATCATATTAGATTTCATTTGTTTTTGTTCTTTTTTGGGTAAAATTTTGTTTGTTTTTGTTCTTTTAATCCGTTTTGGTGTATTCGGATTAAACATTATTGATCAGAATCATACCAAAATCAACAATAGATACAACTTTATTGAAAAACATCATATCAAAACTAACTCAATCACTTTTTTAGATTTCATTAGGTTTTGACTTTTGATATATTAAAAAATCTGACCATAATATACTTAACGTAAGAAGGTAAACTGAAACTATATTAATTAACCATCCTTGTTCTAATAATGTAAGCTAAAATAATAAAAATGAATAGCGCAAAATGCATTTCCTGAATGGTTAATTTACGAGTTTATAATAATAATTTGCGTTAGCAAAAAGCAAACTCAAATTTACACATTGCTATATTTATTTGTTGCCAAAAACAACCTCTCGTATAAAATAAAGCTTAAATACGGGAAAGCATTGACACGTTAAGTATTTATTTTTGGAATTTATAACAACCATTCGCATATCCAATACGGAAATAACATGACTTTTTAAGCTTTTTTCCTGTTTTCTTATACGAAATGAAAAAAGAAAGTTGTGAGAAGTTTCATTTTTGTTTCATAAGTTTATATAAATGCAAATCAAAATAAACCGATCAATTTGACAAGTATCATCGACAGAGTTTGACCTAGCCGCCGCCTGCAACTTTTTTCAACCTCGCCTCTCCGGCACGTTCAGCGCCGTCCGGTGCCGTATCGCCGCCGGAGAGGGCCCTTTCTTCTTCCTTTTAGTAGCCCTTTCGTTTCTGTCTGTCTTTTGAAGTCCTCGTCGATCTTCCTATCATCCTTTTCTCGGCGTTGCGTGGTGGTTCACGGTTGGAAGTGGTGGGTTGCGTAGATCTCCGGCGTTGATCCGGGTCGGATCTGCCCTGTCTGGACCACTCGCCTTCTCCCCTGTTCTCAAATCTGCTTTCACCGTTGTCCTCTCCGTCTTCGCTCCGTCACGACCAACTCTATGGTGGTCCAGGCGTCAGTCCTACGACGTCATGGTGGCTGGTGCTGCAGCGAGTCTAGAGGTCTTTGAAAGTCTTCCGATGAAGCTTGTCATCGCCGGCTCGTTTTCCATCTCATCTTCCCGATCTGCGTTGATGTGCACATGATTGGTGGTTGGTTGTTTATTATCGGTTTTAAGGTCTTGATTTTGGTATTTTTGGGTTTTTTAATTATCTGTGTTTTCAGATCTGGGTTGTTATTAACAAGATTCTCTCCGGCTTTTGCTACGGGCTATCTTGTCTCTTTGGTTAAGCTTATTGTCGATCCTTCATTTGGATTAAGCCACTGGAAAATCCGGATCCTTTTGATCTTCGGTTTCCTGGTTTTGATAATCCAATATTCGACTTGAGTTGTTGTTCATTGTGTTTGGGTTTTTTTCTTTTTTCTTCCTTTCTTAATTTGTGGTTTGCGTTTTAATGGAGAGTGTTGTCATATATCTCTGGTTTGTAATCGCCGTTCAAGGTTTCCGACGGTAGCTCTACAGAAGCTTACCCGGAGGCAGTTGATAAAGACGTTTGAAGAAGAAGACTTATCTCACTTGCGAGTATTCTCGTTGATAAAAGGTATTAGAAGCTAAAATATTGGAAGGCCGCCTGCTAGTGTAGGATCGGGAACATCCTAATTTTACTTCGTCTCAAAAATCCTTTATGTATGGTATCGCTATTGTATCATGGTTATGTTATCTTCACCCATATGCGGGTGGGAAAGATCAATAGCTCCTGATGATATTTCATACATCGAGCTTCTTCAATGATGTAATTTGTATCAAATCAGTAATAATAAAACAGCGTTAAAAAAAAAAAAAGTTTATATAAATGTGAGAAGACGCAAGTGGTTCCGTGGTTGTGGTCCCGTGGTTGTGGTCCATCTCATCTGGAGTTCGACTCCACCTTTCTTCTTCCTGCTGGAAGGACTGGGTCAATGGACCGGCCCGTTGTGGCCCAGCAGAAAAAAAAAAAAGTTCATATAAATGTATCGCACAAAAGAAAGTTCCTATATAAATATGAATGAAAAAGAAAAGTCTAACATATATAGCAGGAAACCGCTCTGGGATATTGCTACATGGTTTCATCAATTATCGGTTTCTATTGGTGGTTGAACCCTTGTTTTGTTGTTAACCCGATCGTTGAAAACTTTGATATATTTAAACTACGTTAACTGATAATTGATGATTCCGTAAATAGTTTATTGATGGTAAAAAAACATTAATCTTGTTGGAAACTTGTTAGGCGTTCTTTATCAAAAAAAAAAAAAAAACTTGTTAGGCGTTGTTGTGCGTACGATTGACCTAAATCTGGTGCTTACAAAAAAAACTAGGAATTATGTGAGGATTATTTGAAACCTTTTTTCGGCATTTGAAACCCTTTTATAGATTTTTAGTGCTTTAAAACTTATCAACTCATTATAATTAATTATTTTAATATAACTAATATGATTTTCTCGCAACAATTTTTTTTTAATAAAATCATTAGTTTAATTTAACAATAATAATATTATTAAAAATATTTATATCATATTAGTTATAATTATATTTAACCTATTATTAAAAATTTATATATAACTAATAAATTTTTTATTATTTAAAATAATATATATATATATCTACTTTGTAAACATATTTTTATATTAGTTATAGTAAGTTATAATTATATATATAAACATCAGTATACATATTAATTATTATTTATATTTATCGGAATTCAAATTCTATATAAATAATTAAAATTTATTAAGAATAATATAAACTAAGGTTAACAAAGTAAAATTTTTAATTTTATTAAGGGTAATCAAGTAATTAACGGTTTTGAGAGTGAATATAAGACCAAAAGCACTTCTCAATTAATATAAAGGTATTGCTTTCAAGATTGGTTTAATTATATAGAAATAAATATTTAATTAAATTTGAAACATGATTTTCTAAAATTATAATTATAAAAAAAAAATCGGACGGACGGCTAAAAAATTAGACGGTTTAAGCGAAATTAAACTGATTTATCGATTTATTCAACCGAACTGAGTAAATTCAGAACGATTGAATAATGTTTAACATATAAATAGATGTCTAAACCAGGCATTCGAGTTTTAAAACAAAGAATATTAGTATAGTAAAGAAATGACAACTATAAAAATTTTGATTATTAAAAATGATGGTATACAATATTACTAAAATATTAACTAGAGTAACACATATAGTCCTTCAATATATCCATATATTTTCACAGTAACAACTTAAACACAAATTTTAAAATTTGAAATAAGTCAAATAAAAGTACTCATACCATTTCAAAATGATGAAATGACAAAAAATGATGGTACACACACCAGTTTTCATGCATTTTTTCCATGTGTATAACCAAAATAAAATGTGAAAGTACTATTTTATTTTCCTTTAAATTCACTACACTCTTTAGGAAACATGCCAAAGAAGATAACCAACCACTTGCCATAACTACATGCAATATCTTTTACTTTATTTCTGTATTGGACTAGCTTAAATCAAAATATATATTCCGAAAACAATAAAAGGCGATGATAATTACAAAAAGATACATAAAACTAAAATAGTATATTCTTCTTTTAGATATGAAGTCAATCTTTTGTAAACAGAAACAAAACAAATATTGGTGTGCATATCCAAACTTTACTTATACCGGGAATCTCGGTAATATAATTTGTACACGGTCAAAAAAGTAAATAAAAAAAATGAAAGACGCACGCAATGAAACAGAGTGGTCTTCAACATCTTGTCATGTTTGGGCCTAAAAACGCCTTTAGGCCCATTTGTACGAGCCCATATCTTTCTGTTTATGCACTCTCTGTACAAAATGTTTATTACATCGCCAAACCGATTCTGTACAAGTTCAAGTGGTACTGGTTAGTAACTGCTATACCACCGGTTCAGTTCGTTTAACCGAGTAATCATAAGCACGAGACAACGGTTTCAAGAATCTTTCCAAATCGAGCGTAACATTTTGCCGCTCAAGATAGATCTTCTTAGTATAATCCCATCCCTTTCGAGTATAACTCTTCGGATCTCGAATGATCGGATTATCTTCACCATATTCATCATACAACGAGCTCTCTTTCGGTTTAATCTTGTAACCAATGTAGTTCAATCCAAGCCTCTTGGCTGGTTCACCATAGTAAGTCTCAGCAGCCCACTCGGTTCCTATCGGTATAATCTGTATAAACACGGTTTTTGGTTTCAAGAAAAGGAAATGTGTCATTGCAGCTCCATGAACACCGATCATTACATCACTAGAGTTCAAAGCTCTGTAGATTTTCGCTAGCTCGGTTGTTTTATCCGGTCTCAAAACCTCGACAAAGAATCCAATCTCTTCAGCTAATTCCACCAAAAGATTCTCGTTCAGTAGCTCTCTTGAACCTTTTCTTGACAGAATCACCAATTTCGGTTTAGTTAAACCGGCTTCTTGAATCCTTTTACCGGTTTCGTCTTGGATTAATCCATGGATACGTGGCCAATAAGCACGATCCAACAAATTTCTAAAATCAAGAACCGTTTTATTACCAAGCATTAACGATGAGTCAACACTTAACTCGTCGTGAATCTTTAATCCGACAATAGCTTCATTGAAACAGTGTGTTCTATTGTCGCCATTGAAGTCAACCGGTGGATAATCAGACAGCTGAGAAACAATATCTCCGTATTTAGTAACCCACCAACTATGATACTCAACAATCACAAACACAACCTTCTTGTTGAAATGCTGTGAGGTAATGAACAGAGGGATGATTCCATCGTTGAATTCGTGGTAAACATTTCCGGTATATCCACCGGTTGAGAAAAACACAGCAGGAATGTTTTGGTACACAACATCGCAGATTGAAGAGTTGTTGTCTCTGTAAATGAGATTGAGTTCTTGAACTGTTTCCATTACACTTGTTTCCCATTTTCTTGTGTAAGGTTTGATATTTTCTGGGATTTTGGACTTGTTTTTGAATGGAGTGAAGAGGAAGAGTGATGAAGAAGCAGAGTTTGTTCTGACATCTCCTTTCATGATACATATGTCGGTGAAACAATTTGTATTTCCCGTGAATGTTATGATACATCGTATTCGAAATATAAAGAGCGTACAGTTGAGATATCCTAGGACTGTTACAGATTTACAAGATTATGACTGTTGTAACTGATTCCTATTTCTCAGTTTAATACCCTCCCGCAGTTGTAGCGTCGGTGTGATGACGCCTAAACTGGACCGAAAGTCGTTATGGAGAAGGGTTGGTAGGCTCTTTGTAAAGATGTCTGCGAATTGTAACGCAGCTGGGACATGTAGCACCCGAACTTGACCTTTAGCAACTTTTTCTCTGACGAAGTGAATGTCTATCTCCACATGTTTTGTTCGCTGGTGCTGAACTGGATTTGATGAAAGATAGACCGCACTAATGTTGTCACAGAATACTATTGTCGCTTGAGTAATGGGAAGGTGGAGTTCGAGTAACAAGTTTCTTATCCAGCAGGTTTCCGCGACGGCATTTGCCACTGCTTTGTACTCTGCCTCAGCACTGGATCTCGACACAGTTGGTTGACGTTTTGAAGACCAGGATATAAGATTGTCGCCGAGAAGGATTGCATAACCTGACGTCGATCTTCTTGTGTCGGGGCAGCCTGCCCAATCTGCGTCTGAGTACGCTTTCATCTGCAGTGTCTGTCCTTTAAGTAGTTGTAACCCATCAGACTTGGTGCCTTGAACATATCGAATCACACGCTTCAAAGCTTGTAAGTGAGCTGTCCGAGGATCATGCATATGAAGGCAGAGCTGTTGTACCGCGTAAGAGAGATCAGGCCGAGTGATTGTAAGGTATTGGAGTGCTCCTGCTAAGTTTCTGTACTCCGTAGCGTCTGCCACAGGATCCCCATCATCTGAGCTGAGCTTTGATTTCAAGTCTACTGGTGTAGTACATGGTTTACAACTCGTCATTTTGGCTCGTGCAATGATCTCTGCTGCGTACTTTGACTGATCCAGAAACAATCCTGCTGAATTAAAAGTTGCAGATATACCCAGAAAGTAATGGAGAGAACCATCATCTGTCATTGCAAACTCAGTTTTCAGCCTTGATTTAATCTTATCCAGTAGCGTTGTGGAGGAGGCAGTGACGATTATATCGTCGACGTATAGCAGCAAGAAAGCCTGATCTTTGTCGTGCTTGTAAATAAATAGGGACGCATCTGACCGAGACTGCTTGAAGCCTTGCGATGTCACATACTGAACAAATCTTGCATTCCATGCTCTGGGTGCCTGTTTTAATCCGTAAATTGATTTGTCCAGCTTGCATACATACCCTGGTCGTGTTGTATCATTGTACCCTGGAGGCTGAAACATGTATAGAGTCTCATCAAGTCTGCCGTGTAAGAACGCGTTCTTAACGTCCAGTTGATGCACAGGCCATCCTTTTGCCAGCGCGATATGTAACACAGTCCTGATTGTGGTTGGCTTGACAACAGGACTAAACGTTTCAGCATAGTCAATCCCTTCTTGCTGTGATTTCCCATTGGCAACAAGTCTCGCTTTGTGTCTTGCTAAAGAGCCATCTGCATTATATTTATGCTTGAACAACCACATAGATCGAATAATGTTAGTATCAGGTGGACGAGGTACCAATCTCCACGTCTGATTTTTAATCTGAGCATCATACTCATCTTGCATTGCACTATTCCAGTTTTGATCTTTTAGAGCAGAAACATGAGAAGAGGGAAGAGCTGAGATTGATTGAGTTGTGAGGGAGAAGATCTTTTTAGGTTTATGAATCCCATGCTGTGCGCGTGTTGCCATCCGTGCAGGTTGAGTAGTAACCGCAGGAATGGTGGACGGCTCAGCTTGGACAGGATCAGGAGTGGTGTTTGAGCAAGTGTGAGATGGCTGATTTTGGAGAAGATCACGAAACATGGGAGAGGTATCATCACTGTCATCAAGAAAGCCATAATTCAAGTCTGTCGATGGAGTTGGTGAGAGATATGGAAAGGTGTTTTCATCAAATGAGACATTTCGAGAGATTATGATCTTTCTTGTTTTTAAATCAAAGCAGCGATAGCCACTATGTGACTGAGGATACCCAAGGAATAAGCAGGGGACTGAGCGAGCAGAGAGCTTTTGAAGATGATTATTGTTTATGTTTGGATAACATAAACAACCGAAAACTCTGAGATGAGTGTAAGACACAGGTTTGTTGAAGAGGACAGAGAATGGAATTCGATTTTGTATGGCACTCGAAGGTAACAGATTTAAGACATGAACAGCAGTGTGCATAGCCTCAACCCAGAAAGAAGGTGGAAGTTTCGCTTGGAAAAGAAGAGTACGGATGGCGTTATTGATTGTTCTAATCATACGCTCCGATTTGCCATTTTGTTGGCTTGTATAAGGGCAGGAAAAACGAAACTCAGTCCCTGTTTTTGAAAAATGTTCATGGAATTGGGAGTTGTTGTACTCACCTCCATTATCACATTGGAGAGCTTTTATGTTTCTGTCAAATTGTGTTTTGATGTATTGAGAGAAATGAAGATATTTTGAAAATACATCACTTTTAGATCGTAATGGATACACCCATACAAAATGTGAGTAGTGATCCAAAAACAGAACATAAAAACGAATTCCAGAGACAGAAGGTACTGGAGAGGACCAAAGATCAGAGTGTATAAGATCAAAAGGAGATTGGACATTTTTATTAGTTGGCGAAAAAGGAAACTTCAATGGTTTTCCAAGTTTACAAGCATTACAGAAACTAGTAACACTTTTATTACAAGGAAGACGTGAAGAAGAAACAAGAAACTTGAGATTATCGTTGCTCGTATGAGCAAGACGGCGATGCCATATATTTGAAGAGGAAGCAATGAAAGCAGAAGGAGCAGCAGTAGCTTTATTTGAAGAAGAGAAGATCGGGTACAAGTCTCCAGAACTGTCACTGCGGAGAATTGTTTGCCTCGTTTGAAGGTCCTTCACAGAAAAGCCAAAGGGATCAAATTCAATAGAACAAGAATTATCTTTGGTAAATTTACGAACCGAAACGAGATTTTTTATGATGGAAGGAGTGACTAGGACAGATTTAAGAGAGAGAGGACGAGATTTAGAGGCAAAAGAAACTGAACCAGAAGATGTAACTGGAATAGAGCAGCCGTTGCCGACTGTCACAGATTTTCCAATGCTCGGACTAAAAACAGATGAGAGAGTACCTGAGTTTGATGTCAGATGTGCTGTGGCTCCTGAATCCATGTACCACTGACCATCTGAAGGATCAGAGATAGTGAATGTGTTGAACGCCTGAGCCAAGTCAGCAGTGGGCATGTATGCTTGACCCGAGACGTTACTGTTCTGCTGATTTCCGGTTTGCTGCATTGGTCGTGCACCAAGAAGTCCATTTTGGAAGTTTGTTTGTGTCGCAGGATTCCACTGATACATCGGCTGCTGCATCCATGGAGGGAACGAGCCTGGCCAAGCTTGATGAGTCCATTGAGAGTACTGATTGCGTGATTGCCAATTACCCCTTCCACGAAATCTGTTACCGTTGTTACGGCGGTTTCCACGACCATTACCTCTGCTCTGAGATTGGGGACGATCACTGTTTTGTGTGTTTGATGTCGCAGAAGCTGTAAGCACCGTGGTCGAGGATGAATTGTCACTGTTGTTGGGGCTGGCCTTAACACCTCTGGCCAATCGTTCTTCCTCAAGCTGCAACATTGATCGAGCGATCTCAAACGTCGGGAAAGGCTGTCGATGCATGATCACATTGATTATGTTATCATATTTCGCGCCGAGCCCATTTACCATGTAGGTGACCAAGTTACGCTCGTTGACAGGTGAGTCGACATTGGCTAGGCGATCGGCAATTTCCTTCATGCTCTGAGTATACTCACGGATGGAGAGATCACCAATCACTTTGGTCCTAAGTTCATGATCGAGTTGTATCGCCCGTGCTTCCTTGTTGTTACGAAACACATTCTCGATCCGTAGCCATGTCTCATGTGCAGATGACTCTGTTTTGAATGCTTGCCGGAACAGATCCTTGGACAATGTTCCATAGATCCACAGCTTCACCAGGCCATCTTTCTTCTTCCATGCTTGCAGAGCATCGCCTGTCGCCGGAGCTGTACCATCTACATGATTCAGAACGTCGAAAGTCAGACAGTGGGTCAAAAATAATTCCCTCCAAGCATCATAATTGTGGTCATTCATGTCAAGAACCACAGGGATGTGATGTTTGATGTTGGTCACACCAAACGCACGATCTATGGCGTTAACTGCGACGGGATTGGCAGCCATAGATTCAGATAAGGGATGAAAGAGATTGAAAGAGAAGGAGAGAGAGGAGGATCGAAAAGAGAGAAGAGAAAATCAGAGATAAGAGCTTAGCTCTGATACCATGAAACAATTTGTATTTCCCGTGAATGTTATGATACATCGTATTCGAAATATAAAGAGCGTACAGTTGAGATATCCTAGGACTGTTACAGATTTACAAGATTATGACTGTTGTAACTGATTCCTATTTCTCAGTTTAATAGTCGGATCTAAAACCAGTTCTGTCGCAACAAATTGTTCCTGAAGACAACAAAAACAATTCAGACAGCGACAAAAAGAGTGCTCTGAAACAAACTCCACTCGGTACTAATTAGAGTGGGCAAAGAAGAATACCATTGGAGATTCCTGAACATATAGGTGCTATAAAGGGTTCATACGGACCAAATCTTTCACTTTCTCTGTTTAAAGTATCTGGACAAGAAAGAAGCAGATCAAACTCAGATAGGAAGACAAAACTCACAACCGGAGCTTATGAGAAAAGCTTTGAAAGAAATCAGTAAACAGTACCAAGGAGGGAGAAAGAAGAAAAGCTGAAGATGTAACAGCAAGAGAGGAAAGAGAGAAAGATAATCGATAGAATCTTCTGTTTTGCACTCTTTAAGTAGCCGCCGCCACCGCCGGAGACAGAGACGGAGACGGAGGTGTTACCGGAACCACCATCTTCAACTGCAACTCTAAGTTTCTCACCTTTTTTGATTAGTCTGTGGTACTGCACCATTTCTGGGGAGAAAGTTTCGATTTTCACAGAGCTTCTGATCGACTTTTGGTATTCTGAGTAAGAATCAAGCAAACCCAGAAGAAAATTTACCGGGAAAATTAATAAAGAAACAGTTTTTATTCGAAAAGGAGAGAGAAAGAGAGATGGGTGTCTTGTCTCTATGATGAGAGAGGATTAAAGACGTTATTTTTGGGTTCTGGGATTTGTTGCTTTCTCCTGCACCAAGAGAGAAACAGAGGAGATGGGACTTTTGAGAGAGGATGTTTCAGTTTGAAGGTTGTATACGATGAAATTTCTTTTAAATTTTTAATTTTTAATGTTTTGTCTAGGTCTAAGACTTCGGTTCTTCGGTTCGGTTACGGTTCGGTTACTCAGTTTTTCGGTTTTTTGTTTTTTTGTTTTAAATATGTCTATCGGTTTTTTCTTTGGTTCGGTTCGGTTCGATAATTTCGGTTCGATTTTATATTCTAAAACTATATGTGTTATATATATCAAACACACAAATACAAACTGACGAAAAAATAATATATATATATATTGGAAGATTGAAATTTTTATAAAAATCTATCGATAATTACATGTGTACAATAATGAATAATAGGCTAAGAACTTTGGTTCTTCGATTCGGTTAATTGGTTTTTCGATTATTTTTGTTTTTAAAAAAACTGCCAATTGGTTTTTTTTTTAATTCGGTTTGGTTCGGTTCGATTCATTAAAATTTTGGTACAGTTCGGTTTTATATCTTAGAGCTAGTTCTAGCCTTCTTCATCGAGTTTTATTTTTCATCGTCATCAGATGGAATTGAGGACAGACCGTGAGAAGTGTCAAAGAAAGGGTCTTTTTGTCAGTATATCTTTTTATTAGATCTTTTAAAAACTTTAAATTAACTACATTAAATTTGGATTATTTAAATAAAAAAAGTCTTGACGTAGCTGATTAACCAAACCAATATTTCGGTTTACGGTGATTAAATATAATTAAATTTGCAATGGTCAGACAAGCAACTATCCAATAAAATAACAATCCGCTAGAGTATGAGTATGATTATAGATTAGTTCCATATTTTGACCCGTCAATAAGGGAAATTAAATCGAAGTGATGAGCAGACGAGTGATTTACGCAAACGAATAAATGAATGAGGAATAGTCAGCTAGTGGGCCATCGCCATGGACTAATTAAGGGAAATGGGAGAATGTATGTTTTCATTTGCTCGTTAATATCGAGGATGTGTGTTGTTAATAACACTTTTACCATAATTGTGATCAATACGAATAGATGGACCGTGGAATCAATTGTTGTTTTACTTAACTATATTTTGTAACGTTCAAATTTGTTTACTGGATCACTGACCATGAATTCAACACATGATACTTTTTCCATATTTTATCTTCACTCATGTGATACCGTAAATTACTTTATAGTAGATCAATCATTATTTAAATACATTTCTGTGACATGAGTAACTAAATAATAATCCTTTTAAAACATATCCACATATACCACAAACCTAGTGTTATACATTCAGCCACAATAGATTTTGTTTCTTATACATAAAACAAGTTAAAAGGGTATAAATTTGTTATTCATGTCTATCAAATATTCGAATTAACTATACTTATATATGAAACAATTCTTCAGGTTAGTTGAATTAACAAGATTTTGATTACAATTTTCCAACATACGTGTATTAATTATGAACAAGTTATAGCACCTTTCTTGGGAAGAGAATGCACTAGATTGCATTTGCATGTGATGTGTTTCTTCCATTTCAGATATGCTCTCCTTTAAGTTTATTTTGAATGTAGATGTGCATGTGAGTTTGTGACTTAGTTAAATCTAAAATGGTTAGTCCCTATCTTGTATTAGTTCAACGTTTTTATTGCAATGAAAGTATCAGTTAGACCAAAAAAAAAAAGTTAAATCTAAAATGGTTAGTCCTTTCGTGACATGTACTGTATCTATCTCTCAAAATCCTCTACATTATATCACAACAAATATTATATTTAAGACCTAATTTTTTTGTTTGAATTACCAGGAGGTACTGGACTGAAGAATGTAATCCCTCGACTTAAAACAACATTATATAATATTAGTTTCGTCTCAACTTCACTCAATTATGTGATCTTTAGGTTTTGCCTATCGTATATATATATATATATTTTTTTTTTTTTTTCTGTTGAACTAACGACACTTGATTATTTAAGATCTCGTCACACAACATAAGATTCATAATTTGTTAATTAACATAGTCATCTCTGAAACATGGACGAACACATTTTGTTCATGTTCTTTTTCTTCAACGAGCAACATATTAATACATATCAAATGAATAGATCATAAAAAGAATGTAAAGATGACTTAGGAGGGTTTATTGGTAGATAAATTTATATAGAGTTGGTTGATTTCTCTAACTTAGGTACACTTGCAGAGTTGCAGGTATAATAGAAGCCAGTGGAGTTCCAAAAACCACGATAAAAGAAACATACACGGACTTGTATCCATGTCTGTCAACGATAACACCGAAGTGGTTTGCCAACGCAAAGGACCTGAAAAAGCTTCACATTCCTTAGATCGTTATCTACGACTACGAGGGTCCAAGCTATCTCAGATTCTCAGTCAAGGAAGGTTGTCTTCCATTTTTTTTTGGAGCCCTTTATAAGATTCTTACTAATGCCTTGTAGAACATTTTGCCTCATGAATACGCATCATAAAAGGTAATCCAAGTGTATGTAAACTCTCAGTTACTTTGTCTAAAGAATACAAGAGCATTTCGTTTTTTTGTTTTGTTACATTTATGGTAAGACAGGGAGGTCTATAGAACTGAAGGAAAATAAACTCACACGGCCCTGAGCAATATGACAAAACCTTAACGGTGCAGCTACACGGCTTTGCAGAAGTTTAACATCTTCTTTACTTGGTGGAGAGTCCCTGCAAAAGAGGATTCAGTATGTTAAGTAAGATGCATATTGAAAACCTTGCTTTCATAATTCGGACTAACTAAAACACTTACCCCGAGAAGCAAGCCACAAAGCTCGGTTCACCAGGAGAAGACTTCTTGAACCGGCTGTTTGGCAAATACACATCAAACACCGCTCTTGCATCACAAATCTGCATATCTTCCAAGAGTTTAGTGACATTATCCTTGTCTTCACCGGCACAAACTGACTCTTCTTCACCAGTTGGTGTCGTAATGGCAGCATCCTTTGACGTCCAAGGAACTCCATGCCTACCTAGGATGTAACCTAGACCCTTTAAGTATCTGTAAACCTCATAGTTTTCCCAACAGCAGCCGCTTTTTTCCTCTGCAATTTTCTCGTACAAGTCCTTCAATGGGATCACTACGTCATCATCTTCATTACAAAAGATCTGCAACTCTCCTATTTCACTCAAATACCTGCCACGAGAAGGAAGAGACTACTTCATCAGATGACAGAGTAAAGACTGATCTAAAAAGCTTTGTCCTGCCACTTACAAAGCCTCTTCTATGAAGCAGTATGTCTTCCCGCTACGAACGATTCCAGTTGTTGTCCAAAGTTTCCCTCTTTTAACCTGAACTTCAGCCATTCCTAACTCAGCAATCCAACGAGCCTTGGAAGATCCAACTCTACAATGTGCAAAACCCACCAAAAACAATGAGAATGATTAGGTTACCGCGGACAACTACATCCAGAAACTAGTTGATGAACTTAATTCACCTGAATTGTAACTTGGGTCCTGAACCACCAGAATGAAACTCTTCGTCATCATCGATTGCAAAACAAGCTTCGTTTTCGCTTGAAGAGGAAGCTTCCCAGTCCTTATCTTCCATAAGCTTCCGTCGCTGGGGCAATTCGTCGAACAGTTGGTGTACAAACTAGTTCTGTCCCTTAGAAAGCTTTTAATTTCGCAGGTCGTGCACGTGCGTGTCGCGTGCCTTTCCCCATCATTTATGGTTTGAGTTTTAATTGTACCGAAGTCGAGAAATACTAAGAAATAGACCCAAACCGAACCGGTTTAGACCGCATACCGGTTGGTTTTATTTTCAGAGGAACGAGAAACAAATGATTCAGAAAAGTTTGAAATCATAAACCCTTCCGATTCCGTTTCGCCAACCGCAGAGCTTGAATTCAATATCAATGGCGAACGACCAGGAGATGAGTGGATGGACTGATCTTCTTCATTCTTCGACGAAGCTTCTCGAGCAAGCGGCTCCTTCCGCTCAGTTTCCTCCTCTTCAGGTTCTTTTACTCACCAGAACATGGCATATTTGCTGTTGGCTTCTTTGGATTGTGGTTCGGTGCATCATTTCTTAACGAGTTTGATTTTTAATGTGGTTTTTAGAGGAATTTGGATCAATTGGAAGCATTGTCGAGGAAACTTAAGGCTAAAACCCTAAGAAGCGAAGCTCCTTCTCAGTCTATTGCTGCCACCAGGTACTATTTCCTCAATTTTTTATAATCCCAATGAAATCTACCGGATTGACTGATCGAGAATCTAGAATTTGTGACTCGATTTGGGGATTTAAAGACTATTAAGGTTCAAGACCAAACACAGTAGAAATTTTGGTTAAAACTTTCAGAAGAGAGAATAGCTATTACAACTGAGTGATGATTTTGTTAAGTCTTTATTTTTCATTTGGATGGCACAGACTACTTGCACGGGAGGGAATCAACGCAGAACAATTGTCTCGTGATCTGAAGTCATTCGAGTTGAAGGTGAGCATTTTACTAATCTTCCTTCTCTACACCTTGCTTATGCTGCTCTGTGTTTTGGTGGGTTTCTTGAACGATTGCTATGTGTTTTGGTTGGTATCCTCTAGGGAAATCTATATTTTGGCTTTCATCAAATAATTGTTTAGTTTTCTAGAACTCAGATCAGTTGTTGTAATGTGACATCATTTATACTGAAATTTATTGCTTTTACATGTATAAGACTCCTATTTTTGTTTGCTTACTCATCTGCAATTATACTTTTCTGCTTTTATTATATTTGGTGCTACTGAACGCCCTTTGCCTAAGTTGTTTAATTTTCATTGGACTGTTAAAAGACGACATTTGAAGATGTTTTCCCGGCCGAGGCAACAAGTGTTGAAGAATACCTGCAACAGGTATTTTATATTTGAAAACTCCCTATTTTAGATCACAGATAGATTCTTTTGGAGATAACTGATCGTCCTATATACATTATTCTTGTTTAGGTTCACGAAATGGCTATGGTATCGGCTATACAGGAGGCCCAAAAGGACAGTGTTCGAAGCTTTGATGATTATATGTTGAAAGTATTGGAGGTCAGTATTGTGACTACCTACCAATTGTTTTGACTTGATTTCCATGTTACTTTTATCAGTTTTATATTTTTTCCTTTGATTAATATAGTCTAATGGTTGTAGAATATTTCCTCCTCGCTTTTTGCTTCTTCTCATTATGTATTTGCACACAAAGATTGGTAAATGATATTAACATGAGAGAGACTGCAATGGTGAAGCGGAGGAATTTTTCTTCATCCCTGAAAATTATGTGGATTGTAACTTGGAAATTCTTGACGTAGGATTAGAAGCTGGTTGAGTGCTTATTGCAAATTAGAAAGATCTTCCCGAATTCATGTCATGTCCATTTTCATATTCTCAATGTGAAATCTTCTGTCAGGAGGACTGTAGGAAAGAAAAACGTGACTTCCTTCAAAGTCGTAGCAAAATTTCATTGATACCAAAGACCAAGATGATCGATACAAGCAGAGACACTCATGCTGGTCAACTAGTGCCTGTAGCTTTGAGTCCTCAAGCATCTTCAAAAACTGGAACAGAACTTGTGTCTCTGGCTAACAAACCCATTCATGAGAAGAAAGCATTTGTCTATGCAGAGGTTGTGAAGAAACTTAATTCTTCAAGAGAACGAGGCTTGCCATTTAAAGTATGGTCTTCCTGTACCCCCTCATGCATTTTAAATGACGTCCTATGTGATAATTGCAGTTGAAGATTATGCATTTTTCCTTACTGCTTTTAAACGTCCAGCTAGAAATCTGTACACGCTTGCCTTTGGTGCAGCATTAATGTAAACTAGTGGGCTTCGTTCTGATTGGTTTGGCTCTGTTTCTTACTAATTTATTATTCATGCGTTTGTATAGCCTGCAACATCGTTCAAAGATGCGTATGAAAGTCTAGGGATCGATTTGACTCGTGGGAAATCAGTCAGTGTGCAGAAACTATGGCAACTTATTCAGGTGATCTTTTGATTAGAAGTTTCACTTTCCGACGTCTAAGGGCTGTTCTTACACTTCCAATGCTTATAACAATCTGTAAAAACAGGCAATGACGGGTGAAGATTCAGCAGTACATCAGGGTGTTTCCAAGAGGATGTCCCTGGTGATAGGTGCAAGACGCCACTTGGAATGTGGGCATCAGAAACATATAATGGATACAATTCAAAGTCATCCAACACAGGTACTTATTTCTATCGTGTATTTATTTTAAATAATTACTTCAAGGATGCTCTTTGAAGAGGTGCCCTGATCTTTCACTTGAGTTCAAGTGCGTTAATTATGTAACATGTTTCTATCCCCTTTTTCTATGTTCTAGGCTGCTCTTGGTGGATCTGTTGGAAATTTGCAAAGAATTCGTGCCTTTCTTCGGGTTAGTGCGACATACTTAGTAGAGCTTAACACGAAGCACACGCACACATGGTTTTTTTTCTCGTGGCTATTATATACATTATGTTCTTTGTTTGCTTTATTTTGTTTTTGAATCCTGTGCAGATTCGTCTACGGGACTATGGAATTTTGGATTTTGATTCAGGTGATGCGCATAGACAGCCTCCAGTTGATACTACTTGGCAGCAGGTTTCGCATAATTTTCCCACATGCTTTGAATTCTCACCATTGTCCTCGAAAATAAAGATGAACTATCTCTTTTGATTGCAGATATATTTTTGCTTGAGAAGTGGCTATTATGTGGAGGCTAGAGAAATCGCCCAATCATCGCGATCATCTCAACAACAGTTTGCTCCGCTGGTATATTTTCACGTCTTAATAACCTACATTAAAGTTCCGGAGTCAGCTTTTGATTTACCTTTTCTTCGCAGCTTACAGAGTGGATTACCGCAGGTGGTGCTGTGGCTGCAAATACCGCCGCTATTGCTTCTGAAGAATGTGAGAAATTGTTTAGGTTGGGTGATCGGTTGGGCCAAAAAACTTATGACAAGAAGAAGCTCCTACTCTACACTATCATATCCGGTTCCCGAAGGCAAATTGATCGTATCTTGAGGGAATTTTCGACGCTCTTCAACACAATAGAAGATTTTCTCTGGTTCAAGTTATCATGCATACGTGATGTTGCTAGTGGATCTTCATCTCTGGTCTTCAACGATGGGCTAGTTCCTTACAGTTTAGATGATCTTCAGACTTATCTTAATAAATTTGAGCCTGCTTATTACACTAAAAATGGCAAAGACCCTCTGGTATACCCGTATGTTCTGCTTCTTAGCATTCAGTTACTACCGGCGATCATGCACATGTCTCAAGAAGCAGGAGATGAAGGGTATAACATCGACGCTGTCCATATAGCTATTTCGCTAGTGGACCATTCCGTTCTCTCTGAAGGATCTGGGACTGGCCACAAACTTAGCGTGATGGATGCAAATGCCGAGGCGTCGAGCCTAATAAGGCAATACGGTTCGATGTATCTGCCTCATGGTGATCTGCAAATGACACTGGAATACTATGCACAAGCTGCTATTGCAGTAGGAGGGGGGCAACTAGTTTGGTCCGGGAGAAGCAATGTTGATCAACAAAGGCAAAGGAACTTGATGCTGAAGCAACTACTGACTGAGATTTTGTTACGAGAAGGTGGTATTAACTTTCTGCTTGGTGCTAGAGGTTCCGGTGAAGAAGGCGAGCTTGGAAGATTTTTTCCTGATTCAAAACTGAGGCAGCAGTTCTTGATTGAAGCTGCGCATCAATGTCAAGACGCTGGATTATTTGATGAAGTAAGTAGCTTTTTAGCTTTTTGATCATAACTCTTAACTACTTGAACATCTTGGTTCTTTGTTCGACTTGAGTCTCATAACTGTTTGTTGACCAATGCAGTCTATAGAAATACAGAAGAGAGTTGGTGCCTATTCGGCAGCCTTGGAAACAATAAACAAGTGTCTATCTGAAGCCATCTGCTCCCTTCTCCGTGGAAGGTCAGATGGTGAAAGCCGAACCGCAGGACTCATTCTCTCAGGAAACGATATTCTTGACACCTACAAATACTACCCTGAAGCCGGGTACATTAAGACTCTAATAAACTCATTTATTTACTTGTATTAAAGTTGTTCCAGTTGTTGAATAGAAAGTTGCGTACTAAAATTGTCGTACTCCTGTATACACCAGTCCCCAGGAAAGAAATGGGGTCATGGAACAAGAAACAATACTACGAGAGCTTGAGGCAATACTGTCGATCCACAAGTTGGCCAGACAAGGCAATCATCTAGACGCCTTGACAGCAGCCGCTAAACTCCCGTACCTTCATCTCGATCCAAGACTGTCCGACACAACCCTGGACGAGTTCCAGAGAGCGTCCTCTTACTTCCAGACTTGTGTCCCTGATTTACTAAAGGTTGTTTTGACTTGTTTGGACAATGTACCTGATCGTGATGGATCTATCCGGGTCATGAGATCTAAGGTACATATATCACGAACATATATGTGATCAGGAGAGTTCATGGATATGGATATTAATTATGAATTTCTTTTGCAGATTGCTGGGTTTCTTGCAAGCAACACACACCAGAACTGGCCTCGAGACTTGTATGAGGTGGTGGCTCGAAGCTTTTGATTTTAAGAAACTCTAATAATCTCTTTGCACTTGGGAAATTTTGTAAGAATCTGTTGAACTCAGTTTTGTGATTTTTGTTTTTTTTTTTGCTCAATATTTTATAACAAAACCAAAATCCAAATAGATAGGTAACATTTAAGTAATCATGGAATAACAAAAATGCATTTGAAATTCCGCATACAATTCTGTGAGTTACTGATCAAATTAATGTTAATTCTGTAAATAATCTATCAAAAGCTTACTTTTTTGTTTATTTTCCATAATTTTCCAGCAAAACCTTAATATTACATAAGTTTAATGGTTGGTAAATTTTTTTGCGAAATTGCTCTTTTAAACGCGATTTCGCCATTAAGCAGTTTACCAATCGAAGACCATAATCACACTAAATCCAATGATCGTATGTTAGGTTCTAATGCAACATAATCCAAAGCAAAAAAAAAAACATATATCAGTTGCGACTGTTGTGGGCATCGACATGAAAATGATTATAAGCTGATAATTTACCAGTTTCTGTCTCATTCATGGTAACTAGGCTTCAGTGGTTCTAAAGTCATTAGCAAATTAGATGACTTGGAAAACCATGTCTTAGCGGGGTTATTAGTTTTATATATTTTAATGGATTTTAAATAGAAATAAAATTATGTGTTATTTGATCATTCTTTTTAAAAAAATCAAAACTATGTGCTACTGGTTTCATAATTGTAAAATTATAATTAAAATTTAAAATTCTATGTTATTGATTCTATGATTTTAAAATCCTAATTAAAATTAAGTGTGATTCAATAATAAAATTTTATATATGGATTTGATTTTTTTTTTGTCAACATATATTCTATATATTAAATCAAAGTTGGCTGGATTGAGTTTTCATCCTGAGATCCGGCTCATCGTGACTTACATGAGAGAAAAAGAAATTACGTGTTCTTACCCTTTTGTAAAGGAATCGGCATGAGCATTAACGCTCATAGGAATCAAAACTAAATCTAAAGATACAAATGCTTCTCTCCAAGATTTGAAAAGGTCCAATTATGTCTGAAAGTTTGGCCAATCTTCGAGTTTTTTCGTCATATTGATCAGATCCGAACAGTCGGTCTCAATTACCACCTCAAGGATTCTCCTTTATAGGAGGCAAGACATCGCCCATAGCAAACCATCAAGCTCCACATGTAGAAGAGATATATACCTTATGCATCTTTGTGCTCCTTTGATCCTCCTTCCAAATGCATCATTAAAAAACCATCCAAGTCTACTAGTCAAGCCATGATCAATCCAAGAGACATCGATCTAGCATGTCGGGACTGAAGGGGAGGTATTGATGACTTGAAAATCAAATTTGATTTTAATGGATCCTAATGAATTTCCAAAGTAAAAATACAAAAATTCAAATCTGAGAGTAAACCCTACAGATTTAAAAAATATTAATTGAAATCAGTAAAATTTACAAAAAAATAAATAAATTTTATATAGATTTTCAAATCAAATAGATAAACCAGTAACACCCTCAAATTTATTATTCAGTCCAGTGGACTAAAATAAAATAAGATTTGGGCTTGTAAACTTCATTTTTCAGCCCAATGGGCATACGATTTTCATCTTTTTATTGTTGTCCAATTAAAATTCAGAAAGAATCTTTCTTCAAGATTTAAAAACCTTGGATCCTCCTTAATTGCAAGATGCACTTGAAGTAATACTTGATATCAAGTTGGACTGTTGGTGGCCTTACCCAACTTTCCTTTATTTACTACTGTAATCAAGGAGTAATATTAGTATTACAGAAGCTTGCAGTCTTTAAAGCTGTGAGCTGTTCAGTCCATGTGCACTTAACTTCTTCTCAATTTTATTTTAATCACTGCTTTGACTAGTTTGCGGTAACATATGTTAATCATAACGTTCGTTTTCTCTATACTATATGGTTATGATATAATAGTAACGAATATTGAATTGTTATAGAATATCCTCTATATTGTGCTTCATGGCTGTGCCAAACGTTGCTGTCCTGGCCAATTTTACTTAAAATACTAGCAAAACAACTCATTAAAGATTTTTATATGTGGGTATGAATTGAATAGTGGGGAGGGGCTCTTGTTTCTCATCAGCAAGGGAGACTTAGGGCATCTCCAACCCACCTCTATATTTGCCTCTAAACTCTATTTTAGAGGCAAATCTACTCCAACCCACCTCTATTTTCACCTCTAAAATAGAGATCTCTATTTTTTCCTCTATATATAGAGGAACTCTATTTTTTCCTCTATAATAGAGGTGATCTTTTTAATTTACAAATCAATCCATTAACTTTCAAATACTTTTATTTATGACCAAAATAATTAAATATTAATATTTTAATAACTAACAATATAAAATTAATAAATTATAAATTATAATATTTTAATAACTAATATATAATTTAAATAATATTATAATTTTATAATTGTAAAAATAAAATAAATGGGCTAAATTGTAACTTTTATAAATAAAAAGTATAATTAGTAAAATAAAAAAGAATATTAGAGAGAATATTCCTTTTTAGAGGAAAATATAAAGGAATACATTGGAGCAAAACCCACCTCTATTATAGAGTTTCTCTATTTTAGAGGTAAAAATAGAGGAATACATTGGAGATGGTCTTAGGCTTCGATTGGTAACACTCGTGGAATCGCGGAATGGTGGAAATAAAATAAAGCTGCGGAAATAATTTAAAATTTGCTGAAAAAAAAATTGTAGAATAAGTTTTGTGTGATTGGATGAGTTTTGCGGAATGGCGGAATATTAAGATTCCACAAATAATCTACATATAGTTCACTTTTCCACTTAATGAATTTTTCTTTGTATTTTTTTTAAGCGAAAACGCAGACTTTGCGTTTTCGTTTTTTTTTTCCTATTCCGCAAATTTTTTTGATTGGTAAATTCTTGCGGAATGGCGTTTTTAAACGCGATTCCGCCATTCCGCAGGTTACCAATCAAGGCCTTAATTATCTTAATATATACTTTATATGAATAAAATAAAAAGACTTGTTACTATTTTTGGTTTGTTAAATAGACTTGTTAGTCGGGAGAAGCTAGGTCAAACATGGGTAGCAAGCCAGTGGGTGCAGACTGCAGATATGGAGCCCTCCCATTACTAATATACTAAATGCATTTCCCTGACTATGGAGCTAATCTTTTCACACATTAATAATTTAAATCTCGCATTATATATATATATATATATGTGTGTGTTTTAATTGACCAGCTTTGAGAATTCTTTTAAGAGAATTGTTTATGAAGTATGATTGTTCCCAAAAGTCTAAAGATGTCTGTATAGATCTATTTTTTTATATGGATTATTTAAAGGCGCCAGATTAGATTTGAGATCATCAATGTAGTATCATTGAAACATCAACACAATTCTAAGTGTGTAGTAGTGTATTTACAATCGAGTAGTTAATAAAAACTAAAATCACATATTATTTTGTCGATTTAGTGGAAAGAGAGAGAGTTTAGAAAAGATCAATGCATATATTTATAGAAAAACTTGCTACAAGAAAACCTTACATTCGGCTGATTTATCGGGTGGGATCTTGAATAATTCTAGGGTAATGCATAAAGCTTTGGTAATAAATGATATACATTTTAGTTTTTAGGATACTAGTTTTTTTTTTTCTATTTTAAATTACATTTTTAGTATAAATAAATACTAACTCCATCTTTAACACATCTCTAATACATGAGTTTTTTTTTGCAAGATGTTGAATTATCTCTTGAATTAACAATTTTACAAAAGGTGTAATTCAAAATTGTAACTCAATAATAACACATGATAACTCAAACTAAAAGAAAATGTAAACTAATTAATACATACTAGTAATATTTTTGAGTTATATATGAGATACACCCATAACTCAAACTAAATGAAAGATGAAACATGTTTTTTTGTGTGAAAAAGTTAGATAAAACATGTTACCAATCGAAGCCATAATTTTTTAATTTCATATATAATTTTGTAACTGAATTTATTTAAGGATGATTTTAATTCTCTTGGTCACTAACAAAGAACACATGGGAGGGAGTAACCCCACGAATAGAGGGACGCAAGCATGACTTTCTTTCAAGCTTGGATCGCGTCAAAAAAAAAAAAAAAAAAATGATCCAATGGATACGAAAAGGCTACCCGACCCGAAACCCGATGGGCCGAATAAATCGGGTCTACATAAAACGCACACTCGCTACAAACTCCCACGTTTGCCCCATAGAGAGAGAGATTTCACTCCTCTCACATCTTTAGCTTCCTTCGCGCCGGCGAAGATTTCTCTGTGTAGAAACAGCTCTAACAGAGAAAGTAAACGGATAGAGATTTTTGTGTGTGTGAAAAATGTCTAATCTCCTAAAGGATTTCGAGGTCGAGGCCAAGAATCCGTCGCTCGAGGCTCGGCAGCGATGGAGATCCTCCGTATCCATCGTCAAAAATCGAGCTCGTCGTTTCCGTATGATCAGCAATCTGGATGCGCTAGCTGAGAACGAGAAGAAGAGATGCCAGATCCAGGTCTTTTTCCCCCTCTATATATCTCTCTCTGTTCTCATGAGATGGTCTCTGTAATCTGCGTGTCTGCCTTTTATTGTTTCTTAATCTGGATTTCTCGAGAATGTTTGGTTTCCTGGAAAATGCCTGGAAAAAATCAATCCTAGCTAATTGTTTTCAGTAAAATTTTCTCAATCCTGATTATAAGAAATGATGTAATAATCAAAACTCTACAAAATCCTTGAGTTTGGGAAACGTTTACACTGATGATCCATTCAATATTTATTTGTTACTCTTTTTTTTTTGGGAGTCAAATCGTCTTTTATAACTCTGTTCTTCACTGTTTTTTTTTGTTTTGACATATTTCCTCCCAATTTTTTTTTGTTTCCGGATTCACATCGAAAGATCCAAAATAATCGGTTATAATTTTCTGTCTTACATGAATATTAATCAAAGGCTGAATTATTTTTAGGTTCACTGAGTCTTACATGAATATTAATCAACGGCTGAATTATTTAATACGACTATTTATTCGCTAAATCTTAGGTCATGCTTACATGTCTTAATTGTCACACGTTATATTTTTTTAGCTCAAAGTATTAACTAATTATTCACTTTTTGGACGTTAAACCTGATTTGTAATCTGCTCTGTGGTCTCTAATATTCATATAGTTGTTGACTTTTTGATGTTGCGTTCTTTTTGACTTCTTCTGCAAATTACCTTAGCTTTACTGCTTTAGGTAAGTTTCTAGGAATTTCGTGGATAGAATCCATACCATTCTGAAACAGACATCAACTTTAATTGTCCACTTGCGTGAATTTAAATAAAGATAACAGTTTTGAAATCTTTTAAATTTGAGTCCTTTGATTCTTTTTTCTTCTCGGTTTTGGTCATATCTTATTTTCCTGTTGAAATGGAAACATTGACTGACAGTTTTGTATAAACTATTGAACAGAACAGTAGACTGTCTGACTTTAATGACAAAACGAAAATTGAACACTGTAATAAATCTTGCAGAGATACCAATTGTCATTGAGTTTTAGCTTCAAAAACACTTTTAATTGTGTTGTGTTGGTCTTGGCTGTACCTTGTTGGATCACTGAAACTTTGACATACAACAACAATTAGCCTGTGTTACAAAAAGCTTAGTACCACTCTCTTCTGCCTATGAAAGCATAATGCTAGAAAAAATAAGCTATGAACCAGTTGGAATGTTTTGAACTTTTGATGCTGTTAATCAACCTTCACATGTTGAAAGCATTACGTTTTGGTCTTTCTTGTGTGACACAACTGTTAGTGTTCTCCAATCAACTCACGTTTTCCTTATTTCATAACCAGGAAAAGATACGGGTTGCCTTCTATGTTCAAAAGGCAGCTCTTCAGTTCATTGATGGTAAAATTTGCACAGTTTTCATAATTTTGTTGGTGACTGACCGAGTTTATGATTTTGTAATCCTTTTCTATTCATTTTGTATTTCTTCAGCTGGTGCAAGGACAGAATATAAACTCACTGATAAGGTCAAACAAGCGGGATTTTATGTTGAACCAGATGAACTTGCTTCCATGGTTCGCAATCATGACACAAAGAGTCTGACCAAAAGTGGAGGAGCTGAAGGAATTGCTCAGAAAGTGTCTGTATCTCTCACTGAAGGTGTCCGTTCCAGTGAACTACACATCAGAGAAAAAATCTATGGAGCAAATCGATATGCGGAGAAACCAGCCAGATCATTTTTAACTTTTGTCTGGGAAGCACTTCAAGATGTTACTCTTATTATACTTATGGTCTGCGCTGTAGTGTCCATAGGAGTGGGAGTTGCCACTGAAGGATTTCCAAAGGGAATGTATGATGGGGCGGGGATCTTGCTAAGTATAATCTTGGTGGTCATGGTTACTGCTATCAGTGACTACAAGCAATCTTTGCAGTTCAGAGATTTGGATAGAGAGAAGAAGAAGATTAATATTCAAGTCACCAGGGATGGGAATAGACAAGAGGTCTCCATTGATGACTTGGTTGTTGGAGATGTGGTTCATCTATCTATTGGGGATAGAGTACCAGCTGATGGGATCTTTATATCCGGATACAATCTTGAGATTGACGAGTCAAGTTTATCTGGAGAGAGTGAACCTTCACATGTGAATAAAGAGAAGCCATTTCTGCTTTCCGGAACCAAAGTCCAAAACGGCTCTGCGAAAATGCTGGTGACAACCGTTGGTATGAGGACTGAGTGGGGAAAGTTGATGGAAACTTTAAGTGAAGGTGGGGAGGATGAGACCCCTCTGCAGGTGAAGCTAAACGGAGTTGCTACAATTATTGGTAAAATTGGTTTAGGATTTGCAGTCCTGACGTTTGTGGTGTTGTGCATAAGGTTCGTTGTAGAGAAAGCCACTGCTGGTAGTATCACTCAGTGGTCTTCTGAAGATGCATTGACACTGCTTGACTACTTTGCAATTGCTGTAACCATCATAGTCGTTGCTGTACCTGAAGGGTTACCTTTGGCTGTGACCTTAAGTCTGGCATTTGCTATGAAGCAGTTGATGAGGGACAGGGCACTTGTGAGGCATCTGGCTGCTTGTGAGACGATGGGTTCTTCTACCTGCATTTGTACGGATAAGACAGGGACCTTAACCACTAACCACATGGTAGTCAACAAAGTTTGGATATGTGAAAATGTCAAGGAGAGACAGGAGGAAAACTTCCAGTTGAACTTGTCTGAACAAGTTAAGAATATCCTTATACAGGCCATATTTCAGAACACCGGTTCTGAAGTCGTGAAGGATAAGCAAGGAAAAACTCAGATCTTGGGATCACCTACTGAAAGAGCTATACTGGAATTTGGTTTGCTTTTGGGTGGTGATGTTGAGACACAACGCCGAGAACATAAGATACTAAAGATCGAGCCTTTCAACTCAGACAAGAAGAAAATGTCTGTTCTTACATCTCATTCTGGTGGCATACGTTCATTCTGCAAAGGTGCATCTGAAATTGTCTTGAAAATGTGTGAGAAAGTTGTGGATTCAAACGGAGAATCTGTTCCATTATCTGAAGAAAAGATTGCAAATATCTCTGCAGTCATAGAGGAATTTGCTTCAGAAGCTCTGAGGACTCTCTGCTTGGTTTACACAGATCATGATGAAGCTCCCAGTGGAGATCTTCCTGATGGTGGCTATACCTTGGTTGCAGTTGTTGGAATCAAAGATCCAGTTCGTCCTGGTGTTAAAGAAGCTGTTCAAACTTGCCAATCTGCTGGAATCATGGTTCGTATGGTCACTGGTGATAACATAAGCACGGCTAAAGCTATTGCAAAGGAGTGTGGAATTCTTACAGCAGGAGGTGTAGCTATAGAAGGCTCAGAGTTTCGTAATCTGCCACCACATGAAATGAGAGCCATTTTACCAAAAATTCAGGTTCTGAATTTGTTTATCCTCTCATCTGTTTCTTGAAATGTTTAGAACATTTTAGAATAATCTTTTCTTTCTATCGTAACTTCAGGTGATGGCTCGGTCTTTGCCGTTGGATAAACATACACTAGTCAACAATCTGAGGAAAATTGGAGAGGTAGTTGCAGTGACTGGAGACGGAACAAATGATGCTCCTGCATTGCATGAGTCTGACATTGGACTTGCCATGGGAATAGCTGGAACAGAGGTTAGCCTTTGGTTCTTCTCTGTTACTGATATTTTTATCATTGGCAAATCGATAACTATATGACTGTTCGCACAGGTTGCCAAAGAGAATGCTGATGTAATCATAATGGACGACAACTTTGCAACGATAGTGAATGTGGCCAAATGGGGACGTGCTGTGTATATAAACATCCAGAAGTTCGTTCAGTTCCAGCTTACTGTTAATGTTGTTGCTCTGATCATCAACTTCGTATCTGCTTGCATCACAGGTAAGTAAAATCAAACACACACAGAGACACAGTTTCACCATATGATTGTTACGCTGATGTTCATAAACGTTGTCTCTTGCTTTCAGGATCTGCACCACTCACCGCTGTGCAGTTGCTTTGGGTGAACATGATCATGGACACACTCGGTGCGTTGGCTCTAGCAACCGAACCACCCAACGAAGGTTTAATGAAACGTCAACCAATCGGTAGAACCGCAAGCTTCATCACCAAAGCCATGTGGAGAAACATCATTGGTCAAAGCATTTATCAGTTAATCGTCCTCGGCATCCTCAACTTCTCTGGCAAACAAATACTCAACCTGGACGGCCCAGATTCAACAGCCGTTCTCAACACCATCATCTTCAACTCCTTTGTCTTTTGCCAGGTAAAAAAATCAAAACATTCACCATGAAAATAACAAGGACTAAAATGTTTTGGACAAAACAGGTGTTTAACGAGGTAAACAGCCGAGAGATAGAGAAGATAAACGTGTTTAAAGGAATGTTCAACAGTTGGGTGTTTGTTGCTGTGATGATTGCAACAGTTGGATTCCAAGTGATCATTGTTGAGTTCCTTGGAGCATTTGCAAGTACTGTTCCTTTGAGCTGGCAACATTGGCTTCTCTGCATTTTGATTGGTTCCATAAGCATGATTCTAGCTGTTGGTCTTAAATGCATACCGGTTGAGTCGAGCAGTCATCACGATGGCTATGAGCTGCTTCCTTCTGGTCCATCTGACTCTGCCTGACCCCCACTCTTTTTCTATATTTGATTTGATTTTTCCTTCAATATGTATAAAATCTAACAGGTCATGCGTTACCGGGTTTTTTTGGTTCTGGTTTGATTTTCTTTCTTGTCTTTGTGTGTCCACCAACCCAATCTTTTTGATTTCTAAAAAAGCTTGGCCTGATTTGGAATTGTGATTCTCTCTTTTCTGTGAGGTTCTATGCTTGTGGACCTGTAGTCCCTTCTTTACTACAGCTCTAGAAACATAAGTCGAAACCACCAGCGAGACAGGAGAACTTTCATCAACTTGTGTCAATACTACATCATCTTCTTGCTCACATTACTACTTATGAACATTATTACCATGTTGCTGATTAGAGACTTCCTTCTTGAGCCAAAGGCAAACTAAACAATGGGTTGTTAAATTGATAGATACCATCTATCATACTAATGACGTGGCAATTGCTTCAGCTGACTTGGAGAAAGGACTAAAGCAAAGGGAAGACTTGGGATGATGTAGAGGGTTTGCTGTTAAAGTTGTGAAGCTCGTAAGTGAAGAAGACGGAGTCGTATAAGGATCCGACTCAGGAAATTGAGAAGTTCATGCTTTGATTGTATTTTGTTATTGACGCTATGAGTCTTAACACAACGATTGTCATGAGATCGTGGAGAGCAGCTGAGTTCGTGATGAGAGCTTAGTTGTAATCGATCTATCAAAGCTGTATTCCTTTCTAATTCAACAATACAAGTGTTCTTCAGTTTATAGTGTGATTTTACAGAGAGATAGAGAGTATAGACTAGCAAAGTCTATCATTGGTGCGGTGAGCCGTTCGAAGCATCGCGTCGTGACGTCGGGATCGGAAGCTATGGCGATGGAGTTTTTAGAGATTCCAGTATTCATTGGCCGTGATTTGCGACAATGGATTGAGTGGTCCACCGATTTCTTTAATCGGGAGAAATTTACAGATGACGAGAAACTGAATTTCGCACAAAGTTTCATGGAAGGAGAAGCGAGATCGTGGTTTCAAAATCGACAGTCCTTTTGGCTTTTCGAAAGTTGGGAGGCATTGAAGGACGCACTGTGGTTGAGGTATGGAAATGATGACGATCCGGAGAGAATCTTGGCGAGTGTGAAGAATCAAAAAGAAATCCAGGAAGGTTTAGAATGTTTGCGAAGAATTCATTCATGGAATGATTGGTTGGAGAATAAATCAAATGAGGACAAAAATCACCGACAAGAAACAACTCCTACCTTGACGTCATTTCATCACGAGAAAAGCAAAGGAGTTGCCGAATCTTCTAATCCTCATATACAGGTAATTCATTCGCTGGGAATTGATGATAGGGAGATTGGATCATTAGGTTATCGGAGGAATCATCTTGTGTTTGAGACTCATGGTGGTTTGGCAAAGAGAAACGGTGCTAAAATAATTGACAAATCTGAGATGCCAATGTTTGATGGGTTCATGCCGTATGGGTGGTTGCGTCAAATAGAGAGATATTTCCGCACCAGATTGTATAGTGAAAAGGACATGCTTGAATTGGTGTTTATGAGCTTAGAAGGAGATGCATTGGATTGGTATAAGGAGCAAATGTCCAACACTGAATTCAGGAATTGGTCAAATTTTAAGAAGAGATTTTTGGCTTGCTTTGCACCAGATCAATGTGATTCTCAGTCAGAAAATATTTTCAAGAAAGAATCAATTCCTGACATTATTCAAGTGCCAAAATCCGGTGGTGAGAGAGAACCTATCAAAAATTTGGAGATAACTGACTTTCTCGTAGTACATGAATCACTTACTTCTCTATGTGTTCCACAACCTCAACAAGTGGAGCCTTTGATTTGTAAGGAACTTCAAGTGCAGCATGGTTTTATCTCAGAAGGATGGAAGAAGGAATCAATATCTGAGTGTCTAGTTGCAGATCATGATAATCTGATTCATGAAACTAATATGCCTATGTTTGATGGGAAAAATTTGGATTATTGGATTGAGAAAGTCGAAAGGTACTTTAGTTGCATGAGGTATGGCGAAGCAGAAAAAATGGATCACATATATTTCTGCTTTGAGGGAGATGCGTTGAAATGGTTTAGGTGTGAGATGCACATACTGAATTTGATGGATTGGACTCAGTTTAAGTGCAGATTGTTGGCTAAATTTGGTCAAGAAAGTTGGAAGAAAGAAACTATCTCAGTGAGTGATCATGTCAAAGCAGTGTATGATGTGTCTCTGGATTTGCAGGAAGAGGTGGTTTTGCATCCAAAATCAGTTCCTGCGATTGGTCATGCGACGGTTTTGGTGCAGCAAGAGGACTCACCAACTGAGGAAGACGATTATCTGAGCTCAGATTTGGGAGTTGCAATACTGTGTCGATCCATTAATACCTTGGAGTTAACTGTTGCTTCTTTGGAGTTTGGGTTGCAGGCCACAAGAGTTTCACAAGAGTTGCAGCCTGATTCATTGCTAGAGCATGCGTCACAGAAGTTACGAGACGCAAATGTTGTTAGCTCATATCATATCCAAGTGAACATATTGGCTGATGTTACATGGCTGACTTCAGAACAACAACATTTAGAACTGAAGAGGAAGTTTAACAAGTTGTGGCATTTCAAGTACAAACCTGATAAAGTGGAATTGAAGAGACAGCATTATCATGTTCTTTCCCTTGTATATTGGACTGAACATAAGAGAGACTTGCTGAGAATGAAAGGGAAAGGAACGTCATGGAGGTTTTGGCTATCTCAGCTACACTGTGTGTGTGCATTGGTTGAAGGGTTGAGTACAGTGGGTAGTATCATAGCTCAACAGATCTTACAAGTGATGCAGCAGTTTATACTTGGTGATTTAAAAGTCCAAGTGAAACATAGATGGAAGAGTAAGCAGTTCAAGCTTGTTTCAGACTTGGTGTTTTATGTGAATCAGATTGTTGAAGAGAATTATTCCACAGTGTCTGTTTGGGGCAGGAGATTGTTATCACCAATGTACACAAGCCATCTCCAATGGTTGATGCAACTGGGAGGACTTAAGGAGCAAAGGTTTCGTTCCAATGAAAATATGGTGAAGTCAATATGGGTTCTGACTTTTGAGGGCATTTGTTTTCCAAAGGATTTTTTTCTACGGACTGTGGCAAGATTTTTGATCTGTGAATTGTCAGTTCGTCATTATAATCAAGGGCTTAAGCATACCAACAGAGATGCTATGATTCAGAGAGAATTGCTTCCAAGTGATATGAAAATGGGTTTGGTCATGATCAAGGGAGAGGCTAAAGCGCTAGGGATTGTCATAGAGCTGCGTTTTCAGAAAATGGGGACACGATCAGATTTTCAGCCATACGGATCTGATCAGAGGTGTTCTCAACTGATTTTACACAGTTCAAGCTTGAGGTCAAGCTTGTTTTCAAGGGGAGGAGTATACAAGAGAATAATTGCTTGTTGGGTGGTAATGGATGTGTTGATTTGGTTGCTTTCTTCTCCAAGTGAGTCTGCGTTTCTCAAGAGAAATATTAGGAAGCAAAAGGAAAAGGAAGAACTGATTATACATTGCTTGCACCAAGTTCTGATACAACAAAGACAGAAATGGAAGAAGTCCTACAAGACAAGAATGTTCAAATACAAAGACATAATGAGGCAAGTACAGCTTTTGCTACTACATGTTGTGGGTGATATTTGGAGCAATTCATGTTTAGTTTGGCACCGCTGGAGACGTAAGGGTTACCATATTTGTGCTTCTGCGATGGTTGACGTATTGGAGTGGCATAGCAACAGACATACAAGCGCATTAAGTCCATGCATGTATCCTTGCAGTTTTTTTTACTTGGTGTTGTTACATGTTGATTGATGCGAGCAGCCGAGCACAACAAGTTCTTCTCACCAAGCTTGAGGGCAAGCTTGTTTTCCTTGGGGGGAGTATTGATAGATACCATCTATCATACTAATGACGTGGCAATTGCTTCAGCTGACTTGGAGAAAGGACTAAAGCAAAGGGAAGACTTGGGATGATGTAGAGGGTTTGCTGTTAAAGTTGTGAAGCTCGTAAGTGAAGAAGACGGAGTCGTATAAGGATCCGACTCAGGAAATTGAGAAGTTCATGCTTTGATTGTATTTTGTTATTGACGCTATGAGTCTTAACACAACGATCGTCATGAGATCGTGGAGAGCAGCTGAGTTCGTGATGAGAGCTTAGTTGTAATCGATCTATCAAAGCTGTATTCCTTTCTAATTCAACAATACAAGTGTTCTTCAGTTTATAGTGTGATTTTACAGAGAGATAGAGAGTATAGACTAGCAAAGTCTATCATTGGTGCGGTGAGCCGTTCGAAGCATCGCGTCGTGACGTCGGGATCGGAAGCTATGGCGATGGAGTTTTTAGAGATTCCAGTATTCATTGGCCGTGATTTGCGACAATGGATTGAGTGGTCCACCGATTTCTTTAATCGGGAGAAATTTACAGATGACGAGAAACTGAATTTCGCACAAAGTTTCATGGAAGGAGAAGCGAGATCGTGGTTTCAAAATCGACAGTCCTTTTGGCTTTTCGAAAGTTGGGAGGCATTGAAGGACGCACTGTGGTTGAGGTATGGAAATGATGACGATCCGGAGAGAATCTTGGCGAGTGTGAAGAATCAAAAAGAAATCCAGGAAGGTTTAGAATGTTTGCGAAGAATTCATTCATGGAATGATTGGTTGGAGAATAAATCAAATGAGGACAAAAATCACCGACAAGAAACAACTCCTACCTTGACGTCATTTCATCACGAGAAAAGCAAAGGAGTTGCCGAATCTTCTAATCCTCATATACAGGTAATTCATTCGCTGGGAATTGATGATAGGGAGATTGGATCATTAGGTTATCGGAGGAATCATCTTGTGTTTGAGACTCATGGTGGTTTGGCAAAGAGAAACGGTGCTAAAATAATTGACAAATCTGAGATGCCAATGTTTGATGGGTTCATGCCGTATGGGTGGTTGCGTCAAATAGAGAGATATTTCCGCACCAGATTGTATAGTGAAAAGGACATGCTTGAATTGGTGTTTATGAGCTTAGAAGGAGATGCATTGGATTGGTATAAGGAGCAAATGTCCAACACTGAATTCAGGAATTGGTCAAATTTTAAGAAGAGATTTTTGGCTTGCTTTGCACCAGATCAATGTGATTCTCAGTCAGAAAATATTTTCAAGAAAGAATCAATTCCTGACATTATTCAAGTGCCAAAATCCGGTGGTGAGAGAGAACCTATCAAAAATTTGGAGATAACTGACTTTCTCGTAGTACATGAATCACTTACTTCTCTATGTGTTCCACAACCTCAACAAGTGGAGCCTTTGATTTGTAAGGAACTTCAAGTGCAGCATGGTTTTATCTCAGAAGGATGGAAGAAGGAATCAATATCTGAGTGTCTAGTTGCAGATCATGATAATCTGATTCATGAAACTAATATGCCTATGTTTGATGGGAAAAATTTGGATTATTGGATTGAGAAAGTCGAAAGGTACTTTAGTTGCATGAGGTATGGCGAAGCAGAAAAAATGGATCACATATATTTCTGCTTTGAGGGAGATGCGTTGAAATGGTTTAGGTGTGAGATGCACATACTGAATTTGATGGATTGGACTCAGTTTAAGTGCAGATTGTTGGCTAAATTTGGTCAAGAAAGTTGGAAGAAAGAAACTATCTCAGTGAGTGATCATGTCAAAGCAGTGTATGATGTGTCTCTGGATTTGCAGGAAGAGGTGGTTTTGCATCCAAAATCAGTTCCTGCGATTGGTCATGCGACGGTTTTGGTGCAGCAAGAGGACTCACCAACTGAGGAAGACGTTTATCTGAGCTCAGATTTGGGAGTTGCAATACTGTGTCGATCCATTAATACCTTGGAGTTAACTGTTGCTTCTTTGGAGTTTGGGTTGCAGGCCACAAGAGTTTCACAAGAGTTGCAGCCTGATTCATTGCTAGAGCATGCGTCACAGAAGTTACGAGACGCAAATGTTGTTAGCTCATATCATATCCAAGTGAACATATTGGCTGATGTTACATGGCTGACTTCAGAACAACAACATTTAGAACTGAAGAGGAAGTTTAACAAGTTGTGGCATTTCAAGTACAAACCTGATAAAGTGGAATTGAAGAGACAACATTATCATGTTCTTTCCCTTGTATATTGGACTGAACATAAGAGAGACTTGCTGAGAATGAAAGGGAAAGGAACGTCATGGAGGTTTTGGCTATCTCAGCTACACTGTGTGTGTGCATTGGTTGAAGGGTTGAGTACAGTGGGTAGTATCATAGCTCAACAGATCTTACAAGTGATGCAGCAGTTTATACTTGGTGATTTAAAAGTCCAAGTGAAACATAGATGGAAGAGTAAGCAGTTCAAGCTTGTTTCAGACTTGGTGTTTTATGTGAATCAGATTGTTGAAGAGAATTATTCCACAGTGTCTGTTTGGGGCAGGAGATTGTTATCACCAATGTACACAAGCCATCTCCAATGGTTGATGCAACTGGGAGGACTTAAGGAGCAAAGGTTTCGTTCCAATGAAAATATGGTGAAGTCAATATGGGTTCTGACTTTTGAGGGCATTTGTTTTCCAAAGGATTTTTTTCTACGGACTGTGGCAAGATTTTTGATCTGTGAATTGTCAGTTCGTCATTATAATCAAGGGCTTAAGCATACCAACAGAGATGCTATGATTCAGAGAGAATTGCTTCCAAGTGATATGAAAATGGGTTTGGTCATGATCAAGGGAGAGGCTAAAGCGCTAGGGATTGTCATAGAGCTGCGTTTTCAGAAAATGGGGACACGATCAGATTTTCAGCCATACGGATCTGATCAGAGGTGTTCTCAACTGATTTTACACAGTTCAAGCTTGAGGTCAAGCTTGTTTTCAAGGGGAGGAGTATACAAGAGAATAATTGCTTGTTGGGTGGTAATGGATGTGTTGATTTGGTTGCTTTCTTCTCCAAGTGAGTCTGCGTTTCTCAAGAGAAATATTAGGAAGCAAAAGGAAAAGGAAGAACTGATTATACATTGCTTGCACCAAGTTCTGATACAACAAAGACAGAAATGGAAGAAGTCCTACAAGACAAGAATGTTCAAATACAAAGACATAATGAGGCAAGTACAGCTTTTGCTACTACATGTTGTGGGTGATATTTGGAGCAATTCATGTTTAGTTTGGCACCGCTGGAGACGTAAGGGTTACCATATTTGTGCTTCTGCGATGGTTGACGTATTGGAGTGGCATAGCAACAGACATACAAGCGCATTAAGTCCATGCATGTATCCTTGCAGTTTTTTTTACTTGGTGTTGTTACATGTTGATTGATGCGAGCAGCCGAGCACAACAAGTTCTTCTCACCAAGCTTGAGGGCAAGCTTGTTTTCCTTGGGGGGAGTATTGATAGATACCATCTATCATACTAATGACGTGGCAATTGCTTCAGCTGACTTGGAGAAAGGACTAAAGCAAAGGGAAGACTTGGGATGATGTAGAGGGTTTGCTGTTAAAGTTGTGAAGCTCGTAAGTGAAGAAGACGGAGTCGTATAAGGATCCGACTCAGGAAATTGAGAAGTTCATGCTTTGATTGTATTTTGTTATTGACGCTATGAGTCTTAACACAACGATCGTCATGAGATCGTGGAGAGCAGCTGAGTTCGTGATGAGAGCTTAGTTGTAATCGATCTATCAAACCTGTATTCCTTTCTAATTCAACAATACAAGTGTTCTTCAGTTTATAGTGTGATTTTACAGAGAGATAGAGAGTATAGACTAGCAAAGTCTATCATTGGTGCGGTGAGCCGTTCGAAGCATCGCGTCGTGACGTCGGGATCGGAAGCTATGGCGATGGAGTTTTTAGAGATTCCAGTATTCATTGGCCGTGATTTGCGACAATGGATTGAGTGGTCCACCGATTTCTTTAATCGGGAGAAATTTACAGATGACGAGAAACTGAATTTCGCACAAAGTTTCATGGAAGGAGAAGCGAGATCGTGGTTTCAAAATCGACAGTCCTTTTGGCTTTTCGAAAGTTGGGAGGCATTGAAGGACGCACTGTGGTTGAGGTATGGAAATGATGACGATCCGGAGAGAATCTTGGCGAGTGTGAAGAATCAAAAAGAAATCCAGGAAGGTTTAGAATGTTTGCGAAGAATTCATTCATGGAATGATTGGTTGGAGAATAAATAAAATGAGGACAAAAATCACCGACAAGAAACAACTCCTACCTTGACGTCATTTCATCACGAGAAAAGCAAAGGAGTTGCCGAATCTTCTAATCCTCATATACAGGTAATTCATTCGCTGGGAATTGATGATAGGGAGATTGGATCATTAGGTTATCGGAGGAATCATCTTGTGTTTGAGACTCATGGTGGTTTGGCAAAGAGAAACGGTGCTAAAATAATTGACAAATCTGAGATGCCAATGTTTGATGGGTTCATGCCGTATGGGTGGTTGCGTCAAATAGAGAGATATTTCCGCACCAGATTGTATAGTGAAAAGGACATGCTTGAATTGGTGTTTATGAGCTTAGAAGGAGATGCATTGGATTGGTATAAGGAGCAAATGTCCAACACTGAATTCAGGAATTGGTCAAATTTTAAGAAGAGATTTTTGGCTTGCTTTGCACCAGATCAATGTGATTCTCAGTCAGAAAATATTTTCAAGAAAGAATCAATTCCTGACATTATTCAAGTGCCAAAATCCGGTGGTGAGAGAGAACCTATCAAAAATTTGGAGATAACTGACTTTCTCGTAGTACATGAATCACTTACTTCTCTATGTGTTCCACAACCTCAAAAAGTGGAGCCTTTGATTTGTAAGGAACTTCAAGTGCAGCATGGTTTTATCTCAGAAGGATGGAAGAAGGAATCAATATCTGAGTGTCTAGTTGCAGATCATGATAATCTGATTCATGAAACTAATATGCCTATGTTTGATGGGAAAAATTTGGATTATTGGATTGAGAAAGTCGAAAGGTACTTTAGTTGCATGAGGTATGGCGAAGCAGAAAAAATGGATCACATATATTTCTGCTTTGAGGGAGATGCGTTGAAATGGTTTAGGTGTGAGATGCACATACTGAATTTGATGGATTGGACTCAGTTTAAGTACAGATTGTTGGCTAAATTTGGTCAAGAAAGTTGGAAGAAAGAAACTATCTCAGTGAGTGATCATGTCAAAGCAGTGTATGATGTGTCTCTGGATTTGCAGGAAGAGGTGGTTTTGCATCCAAAATCAGTTCCTGCGATTGGTCATGCGACGGTTTTGGTGCAGCAAGAGGACTCACCAACTGAGGAAGACGTTTATCTGAGCTCAGATTTGGGAGTTGCAATACTGTGTCGATCCATTAATACCTTGGAGTTAACTGTTGCTTCTTTGGAGTTTGGGTTGCAGGCCACAAGAGTTTCACAAGAGTTGCAGCCTGATTCATTGCTAGAGCATGCGTCACAGAAGTTACGAGACGCAAATGTTGTTAGCTCATATCATATCCAAGTGAACATATTGGCTGATGTTACATGGCTGACTTCAGAACAACAACATTTAGAACTGAAGAGGAAGTTTAACAAGTTGTGGCATTTCAAGTACAAACCTGATAAAGTGGAATTGAAGAGACAGCATTATCATGTTCTTTCCCTTGTATATTGGACTGAACATAAGAGAGACTTGCTGAGAATGAAAGGGAAAGGAACGTCATGGAGGTTTTGGCTATCTCAGCTACACTGTGTGTGTGCATTGGTTGAAGGGTTGAGTACAGTGGGTAGTATCATAGCTCAACAGATCTTACAAGTGATGCAGCAGTTTATACTTGGTGATTTAAAAGTCCAAGTGAAACATAGATGGAAGAGTAAGCAGTTCAAGCTTGTTTCAGACTTGGTGTTTTATGTGAATCAGATTGTTGAAGAGAATTATTCCACAGTGTCTGTTTGGGGCAGGAGATTGTTATCACCAATGTACACAAGCCATCTCCAATGGTTGATGCAACTGGGAGGACTTAAGGAGCAAAGGTTTCGTTCCAATGAAAATATGGTGAAGTCAATATGGGTTCTGACTTTTGAGGGCATTTGTTTTCCAAAGGATTTTTTTCTACGGACTGTGGCAAGATTTTTGATCTGTGAATTGTCAGTTCGTCATTATAATCAAGGGCTTAAGCATACCAACAGAGATGCTATGATTCAGAGAGAATTGCTTCCAAGTGATATGAAAATGGGTTTGGTCATGATCAAGAGAGAGGCTAAAGCGCTAGGGATTGTCATAGAGCTGCGTTTTCAGAAAATGGGGACACGATCAGATTTTCAGCCATACGGATCTGATCAGAGGTGTTCTCAACTGATTTTACACAGTTCAAGCTTGAGGTCAAGCTTGTTTTCAAGGGGAGGAGTATACAAGAGAATAATTGCTTGTTGGGTGGTAATGGATGTGTTGATTTGGTTGCTTTCTTCTCCAAGTGAGTCTGCGTTTCTCAAGAGAAATATTAGGAAGCAAAAGGAAAAGGAAGAACTGATTATACATTGCTTGCACCAAGTTCTGATACAACAAAGACAGAAATGGAAGAAGTCCTACAAGACAAGAATGTTCAAATACAAAGACATAATGAGGCAAGTACAGCTTTTGCTACTACATGTTGTGGGTGATATTTGGAGCAATTCATGTTTAGTTTGGCACCGCTGGAGACGTAAGGGTTACCATATTTGTGCTTCTGCGATGGTTGACGTATTGGAGTGGCATAGCAACAGACATACAAGCGCATTAAGTCCATGCATGTATCCTTGCAGTTTTTTTTACTTGGTGTTGTTACATGTTGATTGATGCGAGCAGCCGAGCACAACAAGTTCTTCTCACCAAGCTTGAGGGCAAGCTTGTTTTCCTTGGGGGGAGTATTGATAGATACCATCTATCATACTAATGACGTGGCAATTGCTTCAGCTGACTTGGAGAAAGGACTAAAGCAAAGGGAAGACTTGGGATGATGTAGAGGGTTTGCTGTTAAAGTTGTGAAGCTCGTAAGTGAAGAAGACGGAGTCGTATAAGGATCCGACTCAGGAAATTGAGAAGTTCATGCTTTGATTGTATTTTGTTATTGACGCTATGAGTCTTAACACAACGATCGTCATGAGATCGTGGAGAGCAGCTGAGTTCGTGATGAGAGCTTAGTTGTAATCGATCTATCAAAGCTGTATTCCTTTCTAATTCAACAATACAAGTGTTCTTCAGTTTATAGTGTGATTTTACAGAGAGATAGAGAGTATAGACTAGCAAAGTCTATCATAAATCTAACAAGTGTGTCCAAAACCCAATGTCAATCCCAATTAAGAAGATGCAGCAGAAATCTAGCCTACACAAGAGTTTAATCAGAATCTGAGAGCAGAAAGTAACACCATTCAAGCAAGGTGAAAGGCTACAAGCTGATTCTGTATACTGATCGTTTCATGAGAAGATCATAAATAAATAAGGATACAAAGAAAACTTTAGTAGCTTTAATTTGTATAAAAGAAGTGCGTCAATTTAAGTGTTTATGTACATATATGTTGTTATCTTCGTAAACTTTTCCTCCATCACAACCTCCAACAATTAAAAAAAAACATTAAAATTCAGAAATGTTTTTAAAATTAGATCACCATTAGTTTAGTGTCAATGATTATATATTTTTCTTTCTTTCTAAGCTGAATCGATTATTCATCGTTTTACAATACACATCCTTTTCACAAGGAGCAAGTCTTTGACTAACTTTCCAAATCTTCCTAATTATATTTCAAATCTTTGAATATCTGCAAATCTCCCTTTCAAATCAAATTTGCAAGTAAACAAGTATGGTAAAAAATCCACTACATATAGTATATACATTTAATAATATATTTTCAACATTTTCTAATTATTGTTTTTTTCTAATTTTAAAATTTTCACACCATTTAAAATCGAGTCCGTACATGAGAATTTTTTATATTTTTTATCACCCCAGAATCAACCAAATTCTAACATGAAGTTGGCGAAATCAGTGCTCATCATCGCACTTGTGATGGTCGTCGTCACATCATCTATGGCTTCGACCCAAGCAGTTGCGGACCGAGGTTTGTGGAGAGATGAGAAAGCTGTGTCGTGCGTCCCGACAGAGCTCATGTCTTGCCTACCAGCGATACTCAAGGGAAGTAAGCCGCCAGAATATTGTTGCGAGAAACTGAAAGAGCAACAATCTTGTCTATGTAGCTACATAAAATCTCCAACGTTTGGTCATTATGTTACACCCGAGAATGCTCACAAACTTGCAGCGACTTGTGGCATTCCTTATCCTACATGTTGAATCTCAAAACACTCATGATAAGATGATTATTAGTGATGATATATATCAAAATCTTATGTAATGATGGTGATGATTGAATAAAGTTCCGATATTAAGAAATATAAGAATTGCTCTCTTATTGATGTTTAGAAATATAACTAAAAAACTAAACTCCTTTAAATCTTACCTTTGTCATATCTCGACATTGGTTTATATAATAGCTTTTCCTAATCCTAGATAGATTTAGATAACTCCTAAAACTATATGGAAAAGGAATACAAATATTGAGTCTATCTTTATCTCTAACTTATCCTTTAGTTGGAGATGATAAGTTGGAGATAACTTAAACTACAAGATATCTTGAAGCTTATCCAACATTGAATTCGGCTTTATTATAATTTGTTATAATATTTGGTTGTCTTACACATTTCTTTTAGCAATAGAATCATACATCAGAGCTAAGAAAGGAGAAGAAAGTTTAACAGTGTTTATAGAAAAGTGTGTAAAGTTTTAACTAGGTCTTGTTGTTTGTATTTTTTTTCCGATTCGGTTCGGCTATTCTGGTTTTAAGGTTTACCACTTTAAAACATGTCTAGGTTCAAATACCTTAAATTATAAAAAAGTTGTATATAGTATCTTAAAATATTCAAAAATATTCATACCATCAGAAAAACCCAACTAAACTATAACTATCTGCATACTCAAAAATAAAATTAGGTAAAATTTTAGGATTCTTCTCGTTCTTGTTCGAATTTCATTTCACATCAGATATTAGTTGATACATAAAATACCTAGACTTAAACTCATTCAAATATTTTTCTAGGACCGAATCAGCTCGGAATCAGATGTCCTTATCATTTGTGTTAATGTTTTTAGTGGTATCGGTCGCTATGAGAATTGTGATCAAAGTTTATGAAAGTTGTAAGAAGTGAGAAGTGGTTTGTTAAATTTAAAGAGATTTGGTACCATTTTGTAAACAAAGATATTTATATTAAATACACAAAGATAAATTAGAAAGATCTACAAGGTAATACTCCATATATGATTGCAAAAAGTGGTTCATGACACTTCACAATTTAGCATTATCAAAACAAGCTCACTTGTAGTTTCTCACCTGTACAAAATCTGCGCACTTATAAAATTATTGTTTCTACATGCATTTAAAATTTTTCATTTAGGGGTTTTCTTTAACTAACATTTCAAATCTTCCTATTTATAATTCTATATCTTTCAATATCTGCAAGTCTCACTTTCATTTTTTTCTCTCATTATGTTGTATATGTGATCATGGACGGACGGGTATTTTTCTTCCCATTATGATTTTATGTTTTAGAACCGTTATATTTTGCTGAAATTTTACATATTTTGCTTCTTATTAAGATATGATATAAAAGAATGATTAAAAGGTAATCATAGTAACTTATAAACATAGATATTTATATCAAATAAATAAAGATAAATATACAATAATAATATTTATACATATATAGATCGATGTATGTTAAAGTGTAAAACTTGAATATTAAAAATATGTACACTTGGCTCTAAAATATTAAGAATCATTTACAAAAAAACTATCTGAAGTTAAGTATGTCTATTAAAGGACCGTTCGGATGTGTTGCACGTGCTCCACCGACTTTTCTAGCTGCGTTCTGCACCCGTTCCCGCCGTTTCCATCCTCCCCGCCGCCCCGGTCGCCTCTGCCGTTTTCACTCTCCCGGCCGCCCCGCTACTGTTCCCAGTCTCTGCCGCCCTGGCCGCCCCTGCTGCCCCTCCCACAGTCTCTGCCTCCGTCGTCCCTGCAGTCCCGGCCGCCCCCGTTGTACCCTCTCCCACAGTGTCTCTTTCTCCTCCTCATGCAGATGCATGAGAGGGGTTTAGTTTCTTTTTCTACGATATACTTTTTTATTTGTATATGCGATCACATTGACAGTTTATTTTTTTCCACTGTTATGAGAACTTTATATTTTGCATATGATATAAAAAGAATGATTCAAAGCTAATCGTCATACATATAATTTAATCGACAATATATAATATGGTAGCCAAAAACTTTTTCTCTCTCTTGTTTTTTCTCCAACCTCTCTCTAAGTCCACCGTTTAATAGAATCACGTTTCCGGCCGTCGGTGCTGGCCTTCAGCCACGCCTAACTGCGGTTCTTTCCGCCTATCGGCTTCGGTGCTCCCCTGTTTTTCCATTGTATCTAGTTATGGGTTTCACCGACTCAATAAACTTTTGTTTCTGTTTTGTTTTTTAGCTTCCGATCTTCAATCGAAATCCTAATCTCCGGGTTGGTCCGGATTTCAACAACTTAATTCCATGATGGTGTTCGTTTGGAACTATGTCATGCTCTTTCTTGCAGTCTCCACAACGAGGGAACAAACTCTGTCTCCAATGTCTCCACCTCACGTCGCGGTGTGAGATTGGTGGACCCGGTTTAAAGGTCGGAGTATTTTCTTAGGTCAGTAAATTTGGGCCTCGGCGGTAAATTAGATCCCTAAAAGTCGGCGGTAGATTCATCACAGTGAGGATTCCTGTACACGATAATTTCGGGCGAATCTCCTCACGGAATGGTTGGCAGAGCACTTTCAGTTCGATCGGCGGCACCCATGGATTCCGGTGAACCGCGATTTCTCCGAAATCGATGTGCATGGCGGAATCAAGATGTTATTGACGCGTGGCCATGAGTCGACATACACGTGGCCCGTACCCATACCTTACGAGTTGTTTGGTCTGGCCCAATAGGCCCATTATCCGCTTTGTTTTAATTCCGTTGTTTGATCTGTAATGCTCTGTACTTTCATGCCCAATGGGCTTTTAAATGAAATGTTATTGTCGACTAAACAAAAAAAAAAAAATCTGTACACTTCTCTAAAAAAACCCATTCCTGAAGTTAAATAACCATCTTCGGATTAGTTAGCATCTGCCTTAGAGCTAGTACTTGAGTTGAATTCTCCATTTGTTGCAGAGAAGACAGGTTCAAGACTCTCGTTTATGCTCTTTGTTTGTCTCTTTACCCTTTTTGTTGTTCTCTGAGGAGCATCTCCTTCACCGTTCGCTTCTTCCTTTGCTTTCTGTGGAACTCTAGATTTCGGATTTGAAGCAGTTTTCCTCTGCAAATCACCGGGTATGGCGCATGCCTTTTAGTAATATACTCAAGCAAGAAGTTATCAATTTCGCACCAAGACAAGCTTTATAAGTAAACCAACTCATAGTGTCATCATTTTTCATTTGAAAGGCATAGATTATGAACCGAACAAAATGGATCGAGACTCTACACACACTTGGTAATGAGAAAAGGCGAAAGAAAGAGTCCGAGTTTGTAGCATATTTACCTTTTTGTTACTGGATTTCGTCTGTTCCCATTCTTGGGAAGGTTCCCGTCCGTTATTATCCTGTCGTTCAGCAGCATCTTCCAACTCTTCCAAAATTGCATCTCCTTCAGCATCTATTCTGATACATTTCACTGGCTGTTTTTTCTTCTGCCTGTCCCTTACCTGCAAGACAAATAAAGTTACGAGTTCATTTTGAGTTACCTTCTCCCCATTTTTAACTATAATTGTGAAATAGAATGCTGTCCTGTCTTCACCTGTAATGGTAGTTCTCTGAATTTCTGCTCTAGTTGTGCTGCCTCTGCATCATCCATAAGCAATGATACCACATCCGCAGCTCCAAAAACATCATCACCCTGAACATGACCTCCTGTCATAACAAGCTGTTGAACTGTATTTTTCTGACTTGCCCTGTGCAAAATTTTCTCTTCCACCGTCTCCTTGCAGATGAGCCGATAAACAGTAACCTATAAGAGATTTTTCGTTTCAGAAGTCAGGCTAGAAAGAAAATAATCAATCCCATTGCCATTGGCAGATGGTTATTCACTAGCATGAAGTTTCGATTATCAAACGAAGCAACAAAGGAACTGGCGATAAATGAACAGTTTTCTTTAGATATGAAAGAGATTGGAAGAATAAAAGACAGAGAATCACTTACATCTTTTGTCTGACCAAGACGATGAGCTCTGTCCATAGCTTGTAAATCCAAGGTGGGATTCCAATCACTTTCATAGAAAATGACCGTGTCAGCAGCCGTCAAGTTGATACCAAGTCCTCCAGCTCTGGTGCTCAGCAAGAATACAAAAATATCGCTCCTGCAACCATGTAGGGTTTAACACTTGTGCACGGCAAGCCTCACAGGAACATTAAAAGAAAAAGGCTTGGGAAAGTCAATTCCTACCTATGCTGAAAATCTCTAACCATATCTCGGCGGTCCATGATGGTGGAGGATCCATCAAGCCTGAGGTACTTGTACTTTCTATAGTTCATGTAATCCTGCATAAACATTAAAAAAAATGTATAGCAACGGTGTAGATATGGATGTTAGTTATACGCAAAAGCACAAATTCATTTGTACAGTGAGGTCAACGGCCTGTGTGTAGATACTACCTCGAGAATATTCAGCATTTTTGTCATTTGTGCAAACAGGAGAACCCTGTGATTTCCAGCTCGAAGCCGCTTCAATAATATATCAAGTGTCTGCAGCTTCCCAGAGTCCTACGATCCATTTTTGTGATGAGAAACAAGATATCATTGTAAGGCTAAATATAAAAAGCAAGCTGCAACAGAGAAGAAACTACCGTGAGCAACTTTGCTGGATCAAAACTTCGCATTGGAGGGCAAGAACCAAATATTCTGTGCGTCAGTTGGAGCGCAGGTTGCACAACTGGAAGTTCTGAATCAATTTCCTGGATTAACGGATGTGGAAGGCTGTTAGGCTTCCTGGGTCCATTAGCTTCGGACGTTCGTGCAAAACCGATTAATAGTCTCTTAAGCCATGGTTGATGCAATTCTTCTGTATTTTTGTATGCAAAATTTCTGTCCGAGCAATGAACGCTTACCTGACAAATGCAAGTTCAAAAGCATGGTTGAGAAGACTTGGTAAGGAACTACCCATGTTGTTAGTACTTGGCAACTTTAGAATTCAAAGAAATCATACTGGTGGAGCTCTGGCTTTGGGGATGAAAGTATATGCAGAATGTAGGAGTTTGATATTTGAAAGTAGCCTATCCTGATGAGTGACCACTAGAGATTCATAAGAGTGAGAGGTAGGCCCTGTGCTCCCTTTCAGCAAACTCGTTTCAACTTTTGATGGCATCAGCAACATTCTTGTGACAGCTCTGGTTTTAACTCTTTTGATGTTATCTCCACTAAGATCATCATCCATAAAAGAGTCTAATATTTCATCCAAGAACTGCCGCTCCCATTTCAGTATAGAGAATAATAGCCTTTCCATGATGGAACACAAAGCCAGATATCCAACTTCTGATGGTGATAAGTCGATCAAGCGCAAAAAGCCAAATGCTCCACTTCCACTAATTGCTTGATCTACGCTAGTATCAGATGGGAATATTGACCTAAGAATATACTCAGGTGAATATATATTAAAATGCTTCAGAAAAGATTCTCTTGATACGCCCCGCCCGATAGAAGAACAAAATGTTTCAGAATTTTGGAGCATTTCTTTCTGCATGAGTTTAGGTATCTGAGATAGAATTAAAAGATAGAAACCAAAGTCAGAATTCAGTCAGAGTCAGAGACTATAAGATATTATCGACCTTGGAACTTATTTAAGGTATTGAATTTCACCTTGTATGTTATGGGATTTTGACCACCAGAATAATGTACATCCTCTAGCTCACCAAAGGGAGCGGGCAAAAGAGAATTGGACATCACTCCAAAGTAGAGATACGAGCTCCCTTCATTCCTTTCGAACAACTCTGGATGGTTGCAAACCTGACATCACATACACAGATATATTACCATAAGCCACAGTCTTGCACATATGCTGTTTGAGAGATAGATACAACTTCGTCTCGATTTGTGTATGAGAAAGCAGGACAAGACGATAAAAGGACAAGACGATAAAAAGAAAGCAGGGAAGTAAAACTAGCTACAAAAGAGAGCTTGCCTTCCTAAGTTGAATGACGATATTCATTAAATTTTCCATTTTCTTTTCATTAAAACGCCCACGGTTGCTGTCAAACAGCTCAGTCAAAGATATTTTGTTCTTAATAGCCTGATAAAAAGCTTGTTGTCGAGAACTGAGCTTGCAGTGTACTGTGACTTCCGTCTTTGTAGTTAGCTCAGAAACCACATCCTTTTTGACACGTCGGAGCATGAATGGCTTTAATATTGCATGCTGTTTGGGGAAAGAAACAAAATGTGAGCGACAAGATAGCTTAAACAGGTAAAAAGATGCATCCAGTGTACTAACTAGAATAACCGCAAAGGAACAGTCATAAAGTTAGCTGACAATCCATAAGTTTCCGTTCATGACATATGCATACACGTCAGTGTCGTGTTTCCAAAGCTCTCGAGAAAATAAAAACGCAAAAGGAATAAATTCACGAATCGAATGAAAGCGGGACAATAGTGCGCGAACCTATTCCAGGAGGCTAGCAAACTAAAAGAAAAGAAGAAGCAGACGGAAACCAAAAGAACTTGAGGTATCAACATGCTAATGCTGCAAACAGAAAGCGAAATCTCACCAGTCTGTTAAGCTGGTGCTCGTTTAAAGTGCCTCCATGTTCAGCATGATTCTCGATTCTGTTAATCAATACGGATTGTATCAGAAACAAGATTGTTCACTACAAACTTTTACAAGACCATCAAATCCAGACAAATAGTACATACCCTTTTGAGAACCACTCGTTAAATTGTTCATGGCTGTCAAACAACGTTGGCATGATGAAGTGCAGCAGCGCCCATAATTCTGCCATGTTATTCTGAATTGGAGTACCAGTCAGAAGCAATCTGTTCCGACAATTAAAACTAAGAAGGGTCTTCCATCTTATACTGTCAAAGAAAAGGGGGAAATGAAACTTGCATGAGAATTTAGCACTTCAATAGATCTACAAGCTAATTCAGACAAAAGTAAAATTCCCATGTAGTTGGAATTCAACGTACAAAGGGGGAAACAATTAAAGAATGAAAATATGATCCTGGCGAACCAAGCAACCCAGATTCAACTGGCTCGAGGGAAAAGTAATAACCTAGTGGAGCTTTTGATTGCTTGGGCCTCATCGAGTACCATATATTGCCACTTCACCCGGCGAAAATACTTCTCATCGGTTACTAGTAGCTGATAGCTGGTGATTAAAATATGAAAACCAGCATCCCTGAAAAAATGGGGAGTCAGCAGAGAAACTTTAGAAAAGAGTAAAGAAGATTTATTTATTGCGAAGCCTTTGAGAGAATAAGCAAAGGTCGCACGCAAATCATCTAGAGGAACATCAACCAAAAAAGATTATTTTTACAACCTAAAAATATCACACAGCCGTTACCTTCGGTACATACGCTTGGGATTGATATTCTTTCTTAAAATTGTTCGTTCTTGTAATCCACCCCAATATGGAAGAGTTTTCAAGTCAGGACAGAAACGACTAATTTCATCAGCCCAATTGTTAAGAACAGAAGCAGGGGCAACAACCAGAAATGGACCCCAAATGTTTTTTTCCTGTGTGAGAGGATGTATGAGTTTTAACATAGCCAAACTACAAGAGATAAAAAGGACAAAAAAATTCGATTTACCTCAGCCAAATGTGCCAAGAACGCCATAGCTTGAATAGTCTTACCCAAGCCCATTTCATCAGCAAGAATGCCATTCAAACCCTGGAACATATAAAAAATATGTTAGTTTCTAAAAGAGGATTCCTCAGCGGAAGAATGTTCTCTAAAGGTCCACAAAAATAATAAATGTACGTAAAAGTTGAGCGAACCTGCTCATAACAATTGACTAGCCACTGAAGGCCTTTCATTTGGTATTCTTTTAGAGTTCCTTTAAACAACTCTGGAGTCTGAACTGTTGATGTAACAGGCATTGTAGATCTGCAAGTAGAGAAAATTAATTGGCTTGGCATTCAAAAATCATGAAGATAAAATGAAGCAATAACAAGAACACAAACTCACGGGTTATGCAAGTCTATATTTCCCGAGCCACAGACTGAGACATCATTTGATGGTCCTTCCATGTCAGAAGTTTGCCGTAGCTTCATATATTCGGTGTCAAATGCATCAGTTATTTTTTTCTGCTTAGACACTGCCTCTTGGGCAGCTTTCAGGGCATCTTCCTTCATTTTAGCATATTCAGGATCCTCCACCTCAGAAGGTTCTGCTACTGGATTTTTCCGGAGCTCTTCGTCAACCAGATTTTCATCTCTTATCGACAAGGCTTCAGAAGGCTTGGAATCAGCTTTATTTTGCATGAAGTGACTGTAAAGTTCAGTCTGTTTAATAAGAAAATTGAGACTCTGTTGCTGCCTTTGTGCCTCTCGAAGCTCCTGTTCACGTTTTAATGCCTCTGCAGCTTCTTTTTCCTGTTTTTTCCTCTCTTCTGCCTGTCAACATAGTCAAATTAATCCAAGTGCACCGTTCAAACGAACTCCAGCAGAAGAATGACACAATAACACTCCAAATCTACTATAGCCAAGGTTATAGAGTTGAGAGTACAGTTTAAGTCCTCATCTACGAAAAAGGGTAAAGAAACCCATGCAAAAAGCATGTATAATAAAATAAAACAGGCAGCAGAATGTGTAATTAGATCTAGTTGGCAGCCTGTAAGCGCACTACAGAGTATAAGGAGAATAAACAATGTACCATCTGCTTGTCAAACCGCTTCCAGAATAGCAGCATGTCTCTGGATATCTTTCTGGTGCGAATTGGTGCAGTCCTTGGCATTTTGAATGATCTAGCCACCTTAAATCTCACCTGGGAACTCAAAGTAACAGCACATGAGAGCTTACTCAAAGATGAAATGCAAGAGTATGACAGTTTAGAAAAGCAAATAAATAAAAATTAAGTGAATAGGTAAAGCCATAATATGAGAGCCAATTTCATTTACCTCTCTTTGGCAACCATCTGCAAACCTCTTGGCATCAACTGATTGTTTCCGATGAAAAGTAGTGAAAATTCTATGGTGTTTTGGTATATCTCTTCTGACAATGTTGATCCAGGCTTTTCTAATCTTGTCTCTTTCTGTCTTTTCAATGACTGCAGGATCATTCTTCACCTTTAGCTTTGTTGGTAGAGTTCGTCTAACAATCTGAAGAAAGGATACATAAAAGAACGTTAGGAAAAATACAAGCCAGAGGTGTAAAGGATACAAAATAATGATTTTTTTTTTATAATATACTATCATAGGATCCAAACCTCATATGTATCCCCCTTCTCCAGAACCTTCACGTAATGGACCTGTAAAACACCACCCTCTGACAGAATTGTCCGTGCAGTACTTCCAGCAGCTCCTTCTGGAATGACAGAATTCATTGCAGATTCTGACACCTTGAGGCTGAAGTTAGGGGTGGAGTTTGAAGCTGACAAAGCCTTTACTCTAGCTTGAAGAGATTCATACTGAGGTCGAGGCTCACCCATTCCATAACGGCTTCTAGCTCCAGACATTTTATCGCTAGCCATCAGTTCTGCTAATGATCTTAGATCCAGAGTTCCTTTCAAATAAAAATCATCCACGTGAATATCTGAAAAGCTTGGTAAGTTTAACGAAGCCACCAGCTTGTCATAATTTGGGGGGATTTTGTAGATAACACCATCACCAATATCCAAATACGAAGGTTCATATGCTATTCTGCAAATGATGCAAACTTCGATATGTCAATCCAAACACCATTAGATAACTTAAAGGACTACACAGAGTTAACGTTATCCATGGAACATGAAAAACATACTTGGGGGTTATATGATCTGATTCACGATAGCTTCCTCGCCTTTGTGGGATGGCATCAGCTGCAAAATTTGACGAGGTGTCCATGTCATAGAATCTCCCATGGTGATCATTCCCTAGTTTCCTACCTCTGTAACTGCCCACATTGCTCTTTCGCACCGGAACACCCATCAGAGGTGTGTGATTCCCTTGAGACTCCTTAGACCTACTTTTGAATTTTTGTATATGCTCTTCAAGCATTGATCGGTAGTGCTGCTCAGTAACATGTTGATTGTAGTGGCCATCGCCATCCTCTCCATCATCATCGGCTTCTGTCCACCGCTTTCTCTTCTTAGTGCCAGAATTCATCCCCGGTTTAAGGCCATTGCCATAGTTTCCTACCACCCCACCTTTGATCATCACCAACCATTTAGACACAGATAAATGTCACTCAAAGTGTCACTGTTGGTAGCAAAACTAACACCATAAAACCCATAAATTTTGGTACCTTGATTGCTTCTAGTTTCATCCTGGCTACTACTCCCATAGTAATCAAACTCATCTTCAGGTCTCGGAATTCTAAAGTTCATCAACGGCTGCAAAAGTGAAAAAAAATTAGCCAGAAACACACGAAAAAACCCACTAAACATGACAGAAGCTATAGAATTGCAAAATTTCCAATCACCAAAACTACATTCATCAGTGTCCTATGATCATCCAACATGTACAAACCATCAGAGAACACATCATAAAGTTTTAATTCAAAGTTGAAACCGTACAGACCTCGAGATTGAAGAGATTTGCGTAACGAGAGTCCTTGGGTTGCCTTCTTGAAGGATCCATGGGAGAAGGAAGAGGCGTCAAAATTTCGGAGAGTGAAACCCTTAAAAGCTGCTAATAGTTTGGAAACATTCGTCACGAGAAATAATAAGAAGAGTTCGTCTCGAGGAAGAACCCTAATCCCCTTACGATAGAGAAGAGGGAGAAAGGTAAAAGAAGATATGCGCAAGATAGTGAGCTCAGCCGGTACGGGAAGAGGACGAGACTACTAACGTACGCCATTCGATTAAAGCTTCTTACCGTGCGCCTCTCCTCCACAAAAATCATTTAATTTCCTTTTATGCAAAAACCCCTCCGAAACCGGCGGGACAGATAACGATGGAGACGATAAGTGGAAAGTGTCGTTTTGTAAACAAATAACTTTTAGGGGGTAAAAAGGAATATATAAGAAATATATGGGCGAAATTAAAAATATTGGAAGTGTTATTAGAGCTAACCCTAATTCCATCTTCTCCGAAACTCCATCTCTGTCGTCTTGAGAGCTCAGTGGATAGATTGCGGCGGAGATAGAGAGACTGCGACGATGGCGGAAATCAAAGAGAACTATGACCTGACACCTCGAGTAGCGCCTAACCTGGACAGACACCTGGTGTTTCCTATACTCGAGTTCCTTCAAGAGCGTCAGCTTTATCCTGATGAGCAGATCCTGAAGTTTAAGATCGAGCTTTTGAACAAGACGAATATGGTTGATTACGCTATGGATATCCACAAGAGTCTCTACCACACGGAAGACGCTCCCCAAGGTATCCTTGTTTATAATCCTCACTGGAAATTTTGCGTTTTTGGCTTGGTTGGTTAATGATGAATTTGGTGTTTGGAATTTTTGGTAATTGTGGTTGATAGATATGGTGGAAAGGAGAGCAGAGGTAGTGGCGAGGCTCAAATCTCTGGAGGAGGCGGCTGCACCACTTGTGACTTTCCTTTTGAACCCTAATGCGGTTCAGGAGCTAAGGGCTGACAAGCAGTACAATCTCCAGATGCTGAAGGAACGCTACCAGGTTGATAAATTTGTCTGATTTTGTCTTGTTTGATTTGCATTTGGTATTGATGAACTCAGTTTTTATATGTAATGTTATATCAGATTGGTCCAGACCAGATTGAAGCTTTGTATCAGTACGCCAAGTTTCAGTTTGAATGTGGTAACTATTCTGGTGCTGCTGATTACCTCTACCAGTACAGGACTCTTTGCTCTAACCTTGAGAGAAGTCTGAGCGCCTTGTGGGGAAAGCTTGCTTCTGAAATTTTGATGCAAAACTGGGACATCGCACTTGAAGAGCTCAATCGTCTCAAAGAAATTATTGACTCTAAGGTCTGTTTTCTGAGTTTCCTGTAGCTTTTGTAGCCTTTGAGATCCCCATTGATATATACTAATTAGCATTTGTTTTTTCAGAGTTTTGCATCGCCTTTAAATCAGGTGCAGAACAGGATTTGGTTGATGCATTGGGGTCTCTACATCTTTTTTAACCATGATAACGGAAGGACACAAATCATTGATCTTTTTAACCAAGACAAGTAAGTTCAACCCTCGCTATTCCTTAATACAGGTTAAGATAGTAGCAAAGTAACATATTTATTGAGAAATTCATTTCTGCATATCGTTTGAAACCTATCTTTGCTTTCACCTTTTTCTTTTCTAAATTAGCTTTAGCTAAGATTGACATGCAAGTTTGCTTTTATGTGCATCCCTTATTAGTCCCAATAGAAGCCGGTTCTGAATGTAATGAAGTTATGCATTGATGGTGTTTGTGTATTGTGCTTTTAGTGAGAGCAATTTCTGAAAATTAATTCACTTTGTTTTTCGTGCCGTTTATGCAGTATTGTATGCTAATATCATTTATATTTGTAGGTATCTGAATGCCATACAAACTAGTGCTCCACACTTGCTCCGTTACTTGGCAACTGCTTTCATTGTCAACAAAAGGAGAAGGCCTCAACTGAAAGAATTCATTAAGGTCATTCAACAAGAGCACTACTCCTACAAAGATCCTATTGTGGAGTTCCTGGCATGTGTGTTTGTCAATTATGACTTTGATGGAGCTCAAAAGAAGATGAAAGAGTGTGAAGAGGTAAAGCCTTTCACATGTATTTTGTATTTTTGGAAATGGTGCAGGATAATATAATCAACAACCTGACATGCTTACTATGATGTAGGTCATTGTGAATGATCCATTCCTTGGAAAGCGAGTAGAAGATGGAAACTTCTCAACTGTACCACTGAGAGATGAGTTTCTTGAAAATGCTCGTCTGTTTATCTTCGAAACCTACTGCAGAATTCATCAGAGAATTGACATGGGGTAAATTATCATGTTCGCTTAATTCTCTTCGTTCATTTCTAATGGAATTGCTCAGTTTTAGTACCTTTTTTCGATTCCTTGTGCATCAAAATTCCACAGTCGAAGAGTTTGTGTGGTCTTGTAGTATAACTTTGTATTTATATTGAGATTCATGACCTTGTCAGTGTGCTTGCTGAGAAATTGAATCTGAACTATGAGGAGGCAGAGAGATGGATTGTGAACCTTATCCGCACCTCAAAGCTTGATGCCAAGATTGATTCCGAGTCAGGAACCGTAATCATGGAGCCTACTCAGCCCAACGTGTAAGTAGAATACCATCTTATAGTAGTCCTTAATGTCTGAAAATTCTGCAATCTAAACTGGTTCCCCACGTAATGCAGGCATGAGCAGTTGATTAACCACACCAAAGCCTTATCAGGACGGACTTACAAGTTAGTGACTCAGCTCTTAGAACACACACAGGGGCAAGCAGCTCGTTAATCACAATTTTGTTGTTGACTCTGTCCTTAGAACCTTTCCTTGATAATCATCGCTTTGTTTTATCTTGAATCAATTGTTTTTTTCTTTTGAATTTGCGTTTACTTAGGAAACATGCTACACACATGGCACATCTTTGCAAAAGTTGCTCTATTTAATGTTGGATTCATCCTTTGGTTTAATCTCCTGAAGGGTATTTTTCAGTTCCAGCACAACCCCAATCGCATCCGACCTGGATTTTAGTAATATCCGAATGGGACCTATAAGTCTAAACCCGACTAACTCGAAAGGAACTCGATTGGATACCTGAATGCCCACCGTTTTGATTAATCCAACATAAGTTTCTGCCTTGCATTTCTAATTCGATTAAGATTAAAGACAAGCAAAGCTTATGTCACCAGTAAACAAAACTTTAAATTAAGACACTGGAAAGACACAGGACACAGTTGTAGCCTCACAAAAGTATAAAATTACACCAGGAATCCAACGGACGAGAGTCATCAAAAGAGAGAACATCTCCATTTTTTTTATAATCTAACCTATGTGAAGTTTCTTCAGTATGAAGGACTAGCAGATGGTTTCAATTTCTTTGGAGGTGGGTTTCCTCCAGAGAGCACCACATACGAATAGAAACACAACATGGCAGCACTGCAATGAAAAAGACATAAACATAAGGTTAGATCAAGCCAACAAAGATAGATATATAGATAGCAAAAGGATTTCTCACCTGACGACAGCAAAAAGCCCGGCAGGAAACAGTTTCTTAGTCTGTACAAGTACAAGATTAATCAGCTAAAGTCAAGCAAGTACAAACTACACAATTAGCATGATCACAAAGATGATGAGTTACCATAGAATAAGCTGTGAAGTTCTTCCAGAAGACGAAAGCTGAAAGCACTGCAAATTTAAGGTTTCGAAGTGCAAATAAGATGACCAGTTCTTAGTATCCCACCGTATACTAGTATGGAGTTTCATATATCCACTTATCATGTGTAAGATACCAGTAGTTTCTTAATGTATTACAGATAGAGAGTTGTGAATCTTGTGATTACAACACACCCATTTATTGTAATAGTAGATGAAGATTACCTGCTTGACCTAGTATATAAGGGAAACTAGATTTTCCCTGTCGCCAAATCTTTAAGCTTAGTGTACTAAGAGCTAGAAGGCCACCACCATAGAGGACCCCAGTACTTAAACTTGTAAGATTTCGTGAAAACGAAAATCCAAGCAACCCTCCACTCATAACGAGACCACCTGACAAAGTGTCATTTTATGAATCAGAATTATAGCACCAACGAGTTACCCTAACAATAAATACTCTGATATAGAAAGTGAAGGACTTGCTTTAAGGACTTTAACAGGCATCTCAGTAACGCAAAGATTTGAAATTAAGTTTTGAGAGAGAGAGTCACAAAGTACCATAAGGAATGCCAAAACAGAAGTCATGGATCTTTGCTGCTCTTTTTGTCTGTGTGGCAACATGTTCCTCTAGTTGCTCTGTGATAACCTCTTTACTCGTAGCAGTTTCATCTACTGTGGAATCTAGTTTCAATGATTTCTCAACAAAAGGCTTTGAAACCTCAGCTGTATAGCTCAGAGAAGCTGGTGTTTCAGAGCTATTCCCATCAACGCTTCTAACTACAAAAGACTGCACCATTTTAAGCGAGTTAGCCACTAATTACACTATCCCAAACAAAGCATTCTAAGCACATAGCAGACAATCAAAGAACTGGATAAGACTTTTTGAAGCTATCTAATACTCTCAGAAAATGTAAACAAAACCGAAAGGAAATGAATTTTTCGTCAGATGGTATAATCATACAACATTCCCTGTCAACTCAGCCAGAGAAGAGGGAATCAATTCAAGTCCAAAGAAAAACCATTTCTAAGAAACATAAGCTAATGTCGGAGAACGACTAAATCAATCAAGCTAGTAACTTTTTGACAGCGATCAGCAAAATACGATATGGGCATCATTGTAACCAAATCGAGATGAAGAAATCTATGTCTTTATCAGGCGATACTACAGAAGTTTACCTCAGGACGGAACCTAGGGCATGTAAACGATCGGCTCTGGAAGTGGAATTGGCGATTGGTGGAGGAGAAACAAGCAAGCTGAGAGATTTTCGCTGCCATCTTCGAGATCTGAGACCGAAAATATTGAAGTGAAAAGTCAAAGCAGGATCGATTTTAGGGGAATGGAGCGTGGTCAGCACGAGATGAAGTGGTTGAGTTTTGATTCAGCCGGCGTTAAGGACTCTCTTGCTGAAATGAAGACGATGCTGATCAGACAATCGTGACCGTTCGTTCGGTTTTGAAAAATCGAAAGGTCAAAGTTTGGCGAGGAATTACGCGCATATGACATTTTGTTATCGTTTGGATTTATTTTGTTAGGACTTTTTTGGTTTGTCTTTTAGTATCAATCAATTGGTACGGTTTGGATTCAGATTTTTAATTAAAAATACTGTATAAATGTTTCGTTTTTTTTCCTTTTCAAGTTTCTCAATCCAGCTTCGAATTTTGAGATGTAAAGAAAGAAATACATTTGTTGACCAAAAAACAAAGAAAGAAATACATTTAAATGAATTGCAATTTCGGGTTTAGTTTCTTTAGGCTTCGATTTCGGTTTACTTTTTTTGTGGGCTCGGGTGAGTCTCAGGTTCTCTTTTGGGCTTAGTTAGTTTTAAAGCCCAAGACTCACCGAGAATACGTCTTTTGGACTTATCCGGTCCATCACCATTAAGCTAAGCTGCCTTGACGACCACAAAACAATAACCACAACGAGCAACACAAATTTATAGAACCCATTCTTACATATGTCTATAGGCATAATGTCTTTTAATCCCAAACATAAAATTAAATTCATAATTTACATTTTACATATTGTATTGATCAGTTGAGATTCACTATTTAGCATAATTTTTTTTCCAGAATATCTAAATTATTTGTAGAAAATCTAAACCGTAAACACATAATGAAATTGTTAGAATATTATGAAATGTGATATGATGATGAATGAGATCTAAAAAAAAACTATAATAAATTGATTTCATTCATTCTTCATTAAAATTGTAGAGTAATATTTTTCTTTGAGACTGTAAATAGATAAAATAAAATGGAATTGTATGAATGCTTTTGAATGAGATACAAAATAAAAAATAAAAAAAAATTCATTCCTCATCAAAATTATAGAAAAATATTTTTCTTTAAAATTTTGTGTAGAATTAACATAAATTGGTTGCTAATTTACAACGAAATAAAAATGAAAAAAATTGGTTAAGCATAAAGGAATTCATTGTTAAATCCTTCCTTTGGAATTCAATGATAATTCCTTGTTAAATCGAGGCTATAGAATTCGTTGTTAGATTGTTGCTATGGAAGTAATTGTCAACTCGTTGCAATTTACCAACAAACTAGCAACTATGTATTAAATCTGAACAAAAGTTCCATGATACTTGAAACACAATAATTTGAATCAGATGATATAATTAATAATTATATGATTATTTTCCAATATCTTATATTATTTTTGTTTTTGTGTGTTTTGGTAACTAACAAATCGTTTGGGTATACCGCCCATGCTCCTCCGACTCTTTCGTCTATGTGCCCACTTGCACCAGATTTCAGCTTTGTTCCACCCCTCAGTCCCCGATATTCTTTCCCACCGTCTCCTCCTCCTCCGCCCTTGCCGTTCCCACTATCCCTCCTCTCCAGCCCTTTTCGTTCCCACCGTCCCATCCTTCCCAGCCCATGCCGTTCCCACCATTCTTTCCCCCTCTGCCCCTCCTGTCGTTCCCACTGCCTTTATAGCCTTTATCGTTTCCTTTGTTTCCACTTTTTTTTTAGTGTCATCCATTTTTTTTTTCTTTCTTGTGCCGCCACTTATGTTAGTCTCATTTTTCTTTTTATTGTTATATAGACGATCACGTTAGAAAATGAAAAAATAGTTTTTAATAGATTCATAACAAAAAAATGTTTAAATCATTCTGATTATATATTTAAAAAAATTTTTACTGAATTTTTACATTATAATAATAGATGACTGAAATATGAATGAATATTTATTTAAAATAATTAATTAAAATTTATACAACACCTATAAAACTATTTTTTGACAAATGTTTTCCCAAAAAACTTCTAAACATACTACAATTTCCTATTTGCTTCTAATTAAGGTGTGGTAAGAAAACTATGCTATATACTTGTTTAAAATTCCTACTTTAATATATATAAGATCCACAAATATAGTATGAATATTATCCCAGAAATAAAGTAAAGCAAAAATTTGGCAGATGCATATCGGACATGGTCCCTCTGCATATACGATCACATATAAAGAAGTAAAATTTCTCTTTAAACGGTAGCAACTCAATATAGAGCAATATACTCACCATTAATGTCATTTCTATGTTAAGAAAAACTTCTAAATATATATAGAATTATACTATAGGATTCTTTATGATATTTTTTTCCCATTTTTTCCAATTTCTCAGTAAAAAAGTTACATGTAATAAATTTTCTATTTGTCACCATCCGTAATATATATTTCTAATAATATTATTGTTTACCACATTTTGTATACATAAAAGGTACAGATTAGCTAAATAATTTTATAAATTTGGCTACGAACTTGAATTTTTTTAGAAACCTGTCATTAAAATTATGATATAAAAATTCATGGTGTACACCCTTTTGAAACATGTTAACTATAATGAGAAATGTCGTATTTTTCTACCTTTTTATTCTTTGAAGTATTTTGGGGATTGAAAGTATATTCTAGTGGGTCTTAACCATAACTCATGTTGACTAGTGGGTCTTAAGTCTAATGACGTAATCTAATCTATTAAAACAGGAAGGTTTGCCATGGTACATAAATGTTGTTTCTGGAATTTGCCCTTGATATTATTAGGATTTGTAACCTTCATTAAGGGTAAAACTGTAAAACAATGTATATTAATGATTTAATTAAATTTCATTAAGAGTAATTGGGGAATATAACATTATCTCTACAATTCATGTTTCCAAACAAGACAATTATTAAACATGTAGCCAAACAACCAAATTCTAATGGGTCCCACTTTCCTAATTAATTAAAATCAAAACAAATTAATTGATAAATATAATTAATAATTTATACATCAACTATTATATATAAATTAAGATTCTCTAATTTATGATTTAATTTAAAATATATTTATAATATATTTTAATATCTTTTTTTCAAATATATATATATATATATATACATATTACGATTGATGTTTTTACGATTGTACTTTTTAGCAAGTTTTTCCATCAAACTGAAAAATATTTAATTAATTAAATGGGTTGAAAAATTAATTAGCCAAACTCGATTATAAATTTTCTATAAAAAAATTCGCATATAGTAAATAATTTCAGTTGATATATTTTAAACTTAATAAAAATAATAAAATGATTTCATACTTATATTATTCAAATATTTGAAGCGTCAAATTATGCTTTATGTTTGAATGAAGTTTTTAACGGATAGTTCCATCAAATTTGCAAATTATATATACGACTACAACATGTATTTTATAAAATAATATTTTAGATAAATATAATAACAATTAAACATATACCACATAACTTTTACAATAGTTGTTTTCACATATATATATATATATATATTTTTCCAAACTATGATCTTACGATACAACACATATTAAAATATATAATGCGAAATCGTTATTTTAATCTCTTAATCCTTACGATATAAATCCTCCAAATAACACATAATTCATTTAAAAAAAAACTAAATTGCTAACTCACTGTTTATAATGTTGGTTAAACAATTATAATCAAAATTAGATTGCATAATTAAAAATCTAAATTACTATTAACAAAATGAATAAAAAGTAAAATTTGTAAAGAAAATTAAACCCGCACTTTCTAAGTGCGGGTCAAAATCTAGTGATACAATTAATATTCTGTGAATGGTTGGTATGTTTTATCCATTGGCTGACTTGAACCCCAGACTCGCACTATAAATAAGGAGCACAATGGTACGGTTTAAACATATCAAACATTCAAAGTATAATATTTCTCTTAAAGTTTCTTTTTATTATTATTTCGTGAAAATGTCTGAATCAAGGATCTTGTCCTCATCACCAATGTTGTTGGTTCTTGTCAGCCTTCTCATGGCTTCATTCCTCGACACGACAGGTTTAATCATCTTTTAAGCTTATGTAACATCCATTAATCATCTCTATAACCTTATTGATTATATTATGTAATGATTAATAGCTGGACAAATCGGAGTATGCAATGGGATGTTAGGCGATGACCTACCAAATCCATCTGAAGTTGTGGCTCTGTACAAGCAGAACAACATCCAGCGCATGCGGATTTACGCTCCCGACCACGAGACTCTCACCGCTCTCAGTGGCTCCGACATCGAACTCATCCTCGACGTTCCCACTACCGACGTTCCCACTATCGCCTCCAGCCAAACAGAGGCCGACACATGGGTCAACAACAACATCAAGAGTTACGACGGTGTCAGATTCCGGTACCTCGGGGTCGGAAACGAGGTGACACCCGAAGACCCAGCTGGGAAAGGGAGGGTTCTCATCCAGGCGATGGAGAACTTGGAGAAAGCGGTTTCAGGACTAGGGATCAAGGTCTCGACGACTATATTCATGAGAGGCTTAACGGACACGTCTCCTCCGTCGCATGGAAGATTCAAGGATGAGTATAAGGATTTTCTCCAACCGGTGATAGATTTCTTGGTGAGCAAGGGATCTCCTCTGCTGCTGAGTAACTACCCTTACTTCAGCTACATTTACAACTTGAACAGCCCTAACCCCTTCTCTCTAGAGTACGCTCTGTTCCAACAGAACGCCCCTGATGTCAATGACGGCCCGTACACTTACCAAAACCTCTTCGACGCTAATCTTGACACTGTCTACGCAGCACTGGAGAAATCTGGCGGCGGATCGTTGGAAATCGTGGTGTCGGAGAGCGGTTGGCCCACGGAGGGAGGACCGGGGACTAGTGTGGAGAATGCGAAGACTTATATTAACAATTTGATACAACATGTGAAAGATGGATCTCCGAGGAGGCCAGGGAGAGCTATAGAGACTTATATATTCGCTATGTTCGATGAGAATAAGAAGGATCCTGAGTATGAGAAATTCTGGGGGATGTTTCTTCCTAATCAACAGTCCAAGTATGATGTTGACTTCAACTAATATCATTGTTATTTGTCTATTTTAGGGTTTCTATAAGAGTATTTAAAAATTGGCAAGTTAGTTGTTATAATAATTAAGAGCCCTTAACTATGTTTTTAGGTCATCGTTTCGATAATGTAATGACAGTTACGTAAACATCTATAATATATATGGAAATCGTTCGTTCATAGTAAAAGAAAATTTTAAACCTTCGATGAAATGTATTTTTTTGTCAATAAAATACAAAGAATCTAGTGCTAATCGTTGATCTATATAGGTGATTTCGAACCATCATGAAAATAATTTAAAACTTCAATGAAACATTTAGATGTAACCAACAAAGCTTAGGCAAAACCATCATCAACATGTCCCTTCATGATTGAGATCTGTAGTACCGAACTCAATCTTAACTTGTGGTCTGAGTTTTAAACTACTTAACACCGATTTTTAATCAAAATTATTATATTAGTTTTGGTTACTAGAGTAAATATAATTTTATGAAAAAGATCAATTTGTCTTTCTGAATAATTTGGTTTAATTAGTTTTGATAATCATACATTTTAATTTTAACTAATTTAAATTACCCAAAATCTCAAAAAAAAAATACACATGTAAAGGAAAATATCATAAGAAAATGTTGGAATGTGGAAGGAAATCAAATTCTTGCAGCGTTGAAAAATACCTAACAAAAAGTCCATATTGTTTCGGGAAACCTTTTATATATGGTATGGCTATTGAGTCGAAGATGTTTATCCTCGCTTGTGAGGAAAGACTAACAAGATTCTAATAAAAACAATCTTAAAAAAAAGTCCATATTGACATCATGTCGTCTATTTTTGTCGTCCAACTGAAGTCGACAGTGAGAAGAAATGTAATTCTGAAGAATAAATACATTGATACCAATTATTCTGTATCAAAATTTGTTTGCGGAATCTTGACTTATCCAAAGAGAGTTTTATTCCTACTCTCGTTTTGCTTCTATTGTTACTCTGTATTCTGTCGATGGAGGTTATGTTAGACCATGAACAACCATGAAATCCATGGAGGTTTCTTAAAAAAAAATTTTAATAATTTTTTTTTTTTTTACAGACGAGGCAAGATACAGTATCTTAGCTAAGGACTTATGCGCTCAGTATGTTAACTATTCATGTGGATTCCACGTGAGACCCACAATATTTTAATATTTTTTTGGTTAAGAAACTTACCTGAGTATCAACGTTGTTCATGCTCTTAGACAATTGAAAGGCAAGGTCTGCAATCCATATAATATTTCGCAAGACCGTTGGTGTAGTCGGGATGCATTCATCTTCCTTAGTATAATGAATCCAAAGCGGTTTTCGTGGTGGCCGTTGCTACTTGAACAAATCAGAAGGGATTTGTTGAAACCTTCTAGATACTACCATATTGCTATGGTAATATCCCGAAACAGGGGAGAAACTAACAATGAGTGTTAGTTTTAATAACAACTCGACAAACATAGCCGGACCAATAAAAACGGAATTGTCAGGATTGCCGACAATGGGGCGAAGAATAATACAATCGCCATCACCATAGGAACGAGTAGTGATGATGGACATTAATGACGACACTGTCAAATGTCAATAATCCATTGATTATAAAAACAAAACTCGGAGAAGCATCATCACGAACAACACCACCGGTTGAATTGTCATCACTGACATCCTTACCCTATAACCGCTGGAAACATGAACCATCACGGATGCATGATTGAAGTAGGGAAGATGAATAGTGCCGCCCATTGGATCTCGTATAGGCTAGGCCATGATATGTATTGAATTCACGACACCGTAAACGTAAGTATCAGAGATTGGAAACGATGGTTATATATAGAAATGGAATTGAAATGAGGAATATAAGACTGGATATGAAAGGGATTCCGACCGACGCCGGAAAAGCCAGTACCGGTCGGAGAAGAATCGTCGGAGGAAAAGTAAAACTTTTTTTTAAACATGTCATTAAAATTATGATATAAATTTATGGGTAAAAATACATTTGTTTTAAATAATCTTTGCTAGGGTGTACACCCTTTTGAAACATGTTAAACTGTAATGAGAACTGAGAAATGTCGTATTTTTATTCTTTAAAGTGTTTTAAGGGGTTAAAAGTAGATGGTAGACTTTAGTGTCTAACGTGTTTTAAGGTGACATTGATCCATAACTCATGTTGGCTAGTGGTAAAGGCTCATGACGTAAGGCCATGTACAACCATGAACCCCCTCTTGGGGTTCTTAAAAAAAAAATTTTTTTTTTTTTTTTTGGGAAAAGTGTAAAAAAAAAAAAAAAATTGAAAAAAAAATTTAGACGAATGACAGGCTGCCACGTGTCATGAACAGTGTAAGAACCGGTTCTTAAATAAGGATTTTTAGAACCCGGTTTCTTAACTATTCACGTGGGACCCACGTGAATAGTTAAGAAACTCACCCTTAAAAATCATGGTTGTACATGGCCTAATGATACAATATCATCAGTAGTCCATGCACCGATGTACGATTATAATACAATGATATATTTATTAACGACATAAATTTATAATACAATGATCCAAGTATCCAACCTTCAGTCTCTAGCTATGTCGACCCTATTGAAAGCGCTACTTGTATAGAAAACTCATTCATAGACTTATCAAATTGAGCATAGATCTAGAGAAGTATTTGTTAGATATATATTTCATCCATTGACTGACTTGAACCCCAAGAGGAAGTGTTCGCCCTAGTTTTTTTCTTTCTGGTCCCAAAACCGAGGCAGCCGCGCACGACCAAGATAAAGATTTTCCTCCGGCGTAAATCAATGCTATAGGATTCTTTCTGATTTTTTTTCTTTCCATTTTTCCATTTAACAATTAATTTCTCAGTAAAACAAATTACATGTAATAAATTTTCTCTTTGTCACCATCCATAATATATTTTTCTAATAATATTACTGATTAGCACATTTTGTATACATAAAAGGTACAAAATGTCACCATCCATCTGGCGGTTCACTCTTGGCGGCGCTGCGTGGCTCCTTCTAGGGTTTCTGACCAGCAAATTTTGGGCTGATTTTGGGTTTTTCAGTCTGTGGGCCGAGTGTTTTTCCAGGCCTTTTTAGGGTTTTTTGGGGCTTGATTTTTTTTTTTTTTTTTTTTTGCAATTTCTTCTTTTTATGTTTCAGCACCTTGTATCCAATTTTTTTTTTTAATATGAATACCCTTTAAAAAAAAATACATAAAAGGTACATATTAGCTAAATATTTTGATAAATTTGGCTACGAACTTGAATTTTTTAGAAACCTGTCATTAAAATTATGATATAAAAATGGCACAAAAACATGCATTGTCACAAATATAACACCAAAAAAGAAAAATCACAAAATAACATTTATTAAAGGTATAAGACAAAATTAACCCTAATTCTAAACCCTTAAATAATAAACCCTAAAGCTTAAATATTAAACTCTAACCCTAAATAATAAACCCTAAATCCTAAATAATAAACTCTAAACTATAATTTATATAATGCTATAAAAGTCATTGTAATCAAAATAATGCTAAAAATGTCAACTATTTTTTTAGTATTATATTTACGACAATGTATGTTTTGTGTTATTTTATGTCTTTTCTCTATAAAAATTCATGTTTGACAGTGGACACCCTTTTGAAACATGTGAACTATAATGAGAAATGTCGTATTTTTTTACCTTTTTATTCTTTGAAGTGTTTAGCGGATTGAAAATATATTCTAATAGTCCATGCTCGATTGACGTATGATATATGTTAACGACTTATAATACCATGAGTCAACCTATTACCTCCAAAAAAATTACAACTGGCTCTAGCTATTTGGACCCTATTGAACGCTAAGTGTGTAGAAACCTCATATTCGTAGAAATTTCAAATTGAGCATAGATTTAGAAGTTTTTGTTAATGGTATTTCATCCATTGACTGACTTGAACCCCAGACTAGCACTATAAATTAAGAGCACAATGGTACGGTTCCAACATATCAAACATTCAAAGTATAATATAAAAACCATATAACGTTTCTTTTTTATTATTTCATGAAAATGTTTGATACAAGGATGGCTTCATCACCAATGTTGCTGATTCTTCTCAGCCTTGTAATGGCTTCCTTCTTCGACACCACAGGTTTTAATCATATTTTAAGCTTATGTAACATCCATTAATCATCACATATATGACCCTATTGATGCTTATATTATATTGAATTACATAATTTAATAGCTGGACAAATCGGAGTATGCAACGGGATGTTAGGCGATAACCTACCAAATCCATCTGAAGTTGTGGCTCTGTACCAGCGGAACAACATCCAGCGCATGCGGATTTACGGTCCCCACCCCGAGACTCTCACCGCTCTCCGCCGCTCCAACATCGAGCTCATCCTTGACGTTCCCACTGTCACCGTTCCTACTATCGCCTCCAGCCAAATGGAGGCCGACAAATGGGTCCGAGACAACGTCAAGAAGTACGACGGTGTCAGATTCCGGTACCTCGCTGTCGGAAACGAGGTGAAACCCGAAGACCCAGCTGGGAAAGAGAGGGTTCTCTTCCAGGCTATGCAGAACTTGGACAAAGCGGTTTCCGAAGCCGGCCTCGGGGTCAAGGTCTCGACGGCTATATTCATGGGAGGCTTAATGGACACGTATCCTCCGTCGCACGGAAGATTCAGGGATGATTACAAGAACTTTCTTCAACCGGTGATAGATTTCTTGGTGAGCAAGCAAACTCCTCTGCTGCTGAATAACTACCCTTATTTCAGCTACAAGGACAGCTTGAACAGCCCCAACCCCATCTCTCGAGAGTACGCTCTGTTCCAATTGACCAAGCCTATAGTCAATGACGACCCGTACAAATACAAAAACCTCTTCGATGCCAATCTTGACTCGGTCTACGCAGCATTGGAGAAATCTAACGGCGGGTCGTTGGAAATCGTGGTGTCGGAGACCGGTTGGCCCACGGAAGCAGGACCGGGGACTAGTACCAGTGTGGAGAATGCGAGGACTTATACTAACGGTTTGATACAGCATGTGAAGACTGGATCTCCGAGGAGGCCAGGGAAACCTATAGAGACTTATATATTCGCCATGTTCAATGAGAATCAGAAGAGTACTCCTCCTGCGGAGGAGAAGTTCTTTGGACTGTTTTTTCCGAATCAACAGCCTAAGTATGGCGTCAACTTCAACTAATATCGTTGGAGAGACTTGTTGAAGAAGCAAGGGATGTCGGTAATTGGTATTTGTCTATTTGAGGGTTTTTTCTGTGAGTATTTAAAAAGTGAATTTGTTGTAATAATAAAGGAGCCTTAACTATGTTTTTAGGCCATCGTTTCGATGATGTAATGTGAGTTAAAACATCTACAATATATATGGAAATTGTTCGTTCATAGTAAAAGAAATTATAAAAGCTTGTCAACAAGATACAAAAAGTCTAATGCTAATCGTTCATTTAAATCGGTGATTTAATACCAACACGAAAATAATTTAAAATTTCAATGAAACATTTAACGTAACAAAAAAGCTTAGGCAAAACCATCATCAACATGGCGTCTGTTTTTGTTGTCCAGAACTGAAGCGGACCCCAAGAACTAGAAGTTTTGTTGGCTATTAATTAGGACAGACAGTGCTTCTTTGGTTCTATATATAATTAGACATGTCCCTTCATGATTGAGATCTTGTGGTCTGAGTTTTAAACTAATTTTTAAAATTTTATTTTGATAAAATTACTTAAAATAATACTAATTTTATTTTTAATCATAATTATTATATTAGTTTTGGTTACTAGAGTAACACTAATTTAATAAAAAATATTTTTTTTCTTTCTGAATAGTTTGATTAAATTGGTTTTGATATTCATATAATTTAATTCTATTTTTTTTTACCGAAAAATATCGTAATATACATGTAAAGGAAAATATGATAAGAAAATGTTGGAATGTGTAGAAAAATAATCAATCATTTTGAATGAATAAAAAAATTTCAGTAGTCAATTCATGGATATTTGTAGCATGCAAAATTTTCTCTTTATCACCATCCATAATATATATTTCTAAGAATATTATCGTTTACAAAATATTTTATGTATATAAGGTACATATCAGCTAAATATTCTTATAAATTAGGCTACGAACTTGAACTTTTCTTTTTAAAACATGTCATTAAAATGATGATATAAAAATTTATGGGTAAAAATACATTGTTTTAAATAATCTTTCCTAGGGTGTAACACAGGGCTAACTAACTGCCTAAAACAATGTATTTTTCCTAGGGTGTAACCGTGTAAACACAGGCCTGACTAACTGCCTAAAATTAAGACGTAACACAGGCCTAACTAACTGCCTAAGCAAAGCCATCATCATCACCCCAAGAAAAAATTTATTTGGCTATTACGATCACTACACAATGCTTCTAATGTTGTTGTTATGCATAAGACATGCCCCTTCATGATTGCGATCTATAGTACCGAGCTCAATCTTAACCTGTGGTCTGAGTTTTGCACTGAACTTCTAGACTGATATGAATTGCAAGTTTTTTTAATTCGTCACAAAATTATGATGGAAAAATTCAATGATATTTTTTTTTAATTACCTTCAAGTGTATAGAGAAACAATTTTTTCTTTTATTCCCTAGAATGTTTCGCAGATGTAAAAAATTTGGACTTCATAAATTAGTGTCTACCTAACGTGAATTAAGGTGCCACAAAGATTTTTCTGATAAACTTAATCGGATTATCAGGTCAGTTCCGGATAAGAATGCACCAAGGTACTACAGAATGGACGGATTACACATTGTCTATTTTAAATTTGGAATGTTTTTCCGACTATTGTTAAAAATAACTGGATCGTCTGTTAATTAAATGCATGGACCGAAACCCAAACTCAAACTTCTCACATGGTTGTGAAATTTGTTTTTAGTGAGGATTGAACCGGGGAAA
>CM058231.1:101608813-101625852 GCA_030180135.1 Orychophragmus violaceus | reverse complement strand
TCTGTGAAAGTGAAAATTAAGATTATTACGAAATATCTTTTGCATCCTCAGATTTATTACCTATTCAAATTAATGAAAAATATTTTTAGTCAATGTATGTAATTAATAATACATAATAAAATCTAGTCAAATGTCATTTAAAAATATTATCACCGAATGAATATCTGAACGCCCATGTCTACTCACAAGAAAAACCGAGGAGGAGATCCGCTGCTGAGAAGAGGAGAGGAAATCCGGTGGTGGGAGATCTATAGATCTGCAGGAAACCGCGCTCTCATCTAGAAAGGACCGATGAAAGAGACATGCCAGCATAGCCGAGGCTAAAGTAAAATTAATTAATTATTCATGAAAATTCATAAAAACCTTTTCAATTTTTTTTTTTGACATCCTCATATTTATTACCTATTCAAATTAATGCAAAATTGTTTTAGTAACGTATGTAATTAATGATACATAATAAAATCTGGTCAAATTTCATTTAAAAATATTATCACCAAATAGAGAAGATTTGTTTCCGTGAAAGTTTAAATTAAGATTATTACCAAATATTTTTTGCATCCTCAGATTTATTACCTATTCAAATTAATGCAAAACATTTTTAGTCGATGTATGTAATTAATGATACATAATAAAATCTAGTCAAATGTCATTTAAAAATATTATCACCGAATGGATATCCGAACGCCTATTCCTACTTACAAGAAAAACCGAAGAGGAGATCCGCTGCTGAGAAGAGGAGAGGAAATCCTGTGGTGGGAGATTTATAGATCTGCAGAAAACCGCGCTCTCGTCTAGAAGGGACCGATGAAAGAGATAGGCCAACATAGCCGAGGGCCCGAGACTAAAGTAAAATTAATTATTTATTCATGAAAATTTATAATAACCTTTTCAAATTTTTTTTGACATCCTTAGATTTATTACCTATTCAAATTAATGCAAAATTGTTTTAGTAACGTATGTAATTAATGATACACAATAAAATCTTGTCAAATTTTATTTAAAAATATTATCACCAAATAGAGAAAATTTATTTCCGTGAAAGTGGAAATTAAGATTATCACCAAATATTTTTTGCATCCTCAGATTTATTACCTATTCAAATTAATGCAAAACTTTTTTAGTCAATGTATGTAATTAATGATACATAATAAAATCTAGTCAAATGTCATTTAAAAATATTATCACCGAATGGATATCCGAACGCCCATACCTACTCACAAGAAAAACCGAGGAGGAGATCCGCTGCTGAGAAGAGGAGAGGAAATCTGGTGGTGGGAGATCTATAGATCTGCAGGAAACCACGCTCTCGTCTAGAAGAGACCGTTGAAAGAGACAGACCAGCATAGCCGAGGCTAAAGTAAAATTAATTATTTATTCATGAAAATTCATAAAAACCTTTCCAAATATTTTTTTTTTGACATCCTCAGATTTATTACCTATTCAATTAATGCAAAATTGTTTTAGTAACGTATGTAATTAATGATACATAATAAAATCTGGTCAAACTTCATTAAAAAATATTATCACCAAATAGAGAAGATTTATTTCTGTGAAAGTGAAAATTAAGATTATTACGAAATATCTTTTGCATCCTTAGATTTATTACCTATTCAAATTAATGAAAAATATTTTTAGTCAATGTATGTAATTAATAATACATAATAAAATCTAGTCAAATGTCATTTAAAAATATTATCACCGAATGAATATCCGAACGCCCATGTCTACTCACAAGAAAAACCGAGGAGGAGATCCGCTGCTGAGAAGAGGAGAGGAAATCTGGTGGTGGGAGATCTATAGATCTGCAAAAAACCACGCTCTCGTCTAGAAGGGACCGTTGAAAGAGACAGGCCAGCATAGCCGAAGCTAAAGTAAAATTAATTATTTATTCATGAAAATTCATAAAAACCTTTTCAAATATTTTTTTTTTGACATCCTCAGATTTATTACATATTCAAATTAATGCAAAACTTTTTTAGTCGGTGTACGTAATTAATGATGCATAATAAAATCTAGTCAAATTTCATATAAAAATATTATCACCAAATAAAGAAGATTTATTTTCCTGAAAATAAAAATTAAGATTGGGTAGCAGTAAAATGAGACCCCCCCCCCCTCCCGACACCACGAACGAGTCATATAAATAGAATTTTTGGTGAAGACACACTATAGAACATTTTTCTTCTAAACATAGCTAAAACTATAAAAAAACATAATGGATAGCAGAAAAATGTTTGCTACTCTTTTTGTGGTAGTACTATTGACAATTTCGTTGTCTAACCTTCATGTTTCGGCAACAGGTATGATGATTTTAACAAGATATTTTTTCCAAACTATTTTCGTCATTCTAAAAGCAATTGTTTAACATTTTCTTTCTTTTCATTTTATTAAAAATGTATAAGCTGGTAATAATTATTTAATTGTATTGTATCTTTTTAAGAACGTTTTAGAAAAAAAAAAATCAAAACTAATATTTGCACATATATAAATCTTTATATGGTGTTTTTTATGTGCAGTGTACTGCGATCCATGTTCTTATATAGGGAAATGTGAAGGACATCCTCAATGTAATTCCGACTGTCAGGCTCAGCGGAATTGCGGATGTGATGGTGGACAATGTTGTTGCCAGAATTGTTATCCTCCTAAAATTTGAGCATGATGTGTTTCAATATTGCTGTTTACAATGAGTTCAACTAAATAAAATTTATCTTATTATACTACCACTTTTAGGAACTATATTCGGGCATATATCCGAGAAAATATTTGACCAATGCATGTTAAAATCGACCAACAACAACTGGAACAATGAGTCGGTGTAAGAGGCAAACTTGACCTTTCCATCAGTGACGATTGTTTTTCATCTCTGATAAAAAAAAAAAAAACTAAGAAGATAACATCGGCGAAGTTTCTCGAGATGTTCTTTTGCCAATTGGGCTACGATCCCGTGACAGTTCCACACTATTACATTCATATTACGGTGCGAGAAAAAACCACACAAATATTTTTTTATTTGCAAATTAATTCTATTGAAGAGGATGTTTTTTTTTTTCATGAGGTGTGCAAAATGGTTTTCTAAAAATAAAAGTAATAAAAGGCCGGATATAAAGCTTATTTAAGGTTTAGGGCTATCGGACTAATCCATTAGTGTTCAAAGTTTTCCATATTGGAACGGGCTTGGGCTTTAACAAAGTACGACGAAAGCAAAATAGCCCACATCATTTTGTAGTTTCGGATCCATTTGATCTTTTAAACCTTATAAACACGTCAGAACATTGAAAAAAGCAAATCCACAAGTCACATGTATCAAAAAGAGCCATGTCCATTGGAAAGACAATTACAAAATTAACCAAACCTAACTAAAATAACCGAATATATTCAAAATTAACCGAAATTATTCAAACCGAATCGACAATAATCGAATATATCCAAAATTAATTGAACTAACCGAAATTATTAAAAATTTTGGTTTATTTCAGTAAAAAGGTAATAATCGAAAAAACGAAAACTGAACCGAACCAAAAAAAAATGTTTGTAATAAGTAAGCATTCTCTGGATTTTAAATAATGGTTTCTCTATTACAATGCAACCTTGATAATAATGTTATCAAGACAGACAAAAACAACATGTAAAGATTGCTCCTAGTTAAGCAATCAGAAAAGTTTTTAGAGCTCTGTACAATTGCTAATTCCTCTCCTCCTCTAGTTGAGTTTACCAGTATTGTTTGTAGCCAAAGCATTTCAGAATGCATTTCACACTTTCTTATAGGGATATCAAAATCAATGTTTCTATTTTTTCCCCCACTATTTCAGATCAACAATCTTAGTGAATTATGTTAGTTGTTGGAAGTTAGTTAGATTTCTTACTTGTAGTTAACTTTTGTTTTTACTTGCTGAACTAGTCATTCTTGTATTGTGGGATTTTGACTAATAATCTTTGGCTTGTGCACTTTTCCAAGAAAGTAACTAAATCAAGATTTACTAACACTCTCAAGTCTCTATCCAAAGGTAAAGCATATACAAAATAAGACATATTGTAAGTCTCTAACCCAATCATTCTTGACTCGATATCGCTGTAGCCCACAGTGAGTCATGGTTAAAACACCACTTAAAAGATCTGAAAGGCAAAAACAAAAACAATGGGTTTCGTACTTTCGTTGATACATATACCAAAAAAATCTTAAAACTGAGAACTATCTAAGCACTAATCAAATGGAAATCAACATAGCAATATGATCTTTAACCAAAGAAACTTTTTGGAGCATGGAAGCCCATAATTCAACTCAAATTCCCTAGTCACTGACTATGAATAGCAAAATGTTTATAGTAGATGTTGATGATACATGATCTAACACAACAACAAGGTATAAAAGGTGCTGTTAGATGAGAAGCAATCAAACACTTAACTAGTTTTTCTCGCTACAAGTGCCAAAAGACTCCCAACTCATCATCAGTTGCAACATACAAACTTGCAAGAAAAGTTCGAATAGAAAAGTTACACAAGTTCTCTTACTCAGATAAACAAGAAGCTTCCAATGTGTTCTATTCACGTCACATGTGTGTAAAAAAATGTGTTCCTCCAAAATTTCCGGGGAACTGACTTTAGGACAATCAACGTATTCAACTTAGCCATTTTGACTAAGCATTTATGGAGATTGCTTTATCAAATTACAAGTTTCAGTCCATTGTTAATTTAAACCAAAAATATTAATAATAACTAAGTTTTGTATCGATTGTTAGCTAGTTTGACATGCACACTTATTTCTTTCTAATTCTAGATAAAGACATTTTTATCTAATGATATTACTAGTTCTTTGCAACGAACATTTAAAAACAAGATATACAAAACCATATGACATTATTGTTCTAATGGTTCAAAAAACGAGGCGCCCTTCCTCCGAACACGGGTCTTCCCCTGAACCTGGATATTCTTGTTGTTGACTGGAGCCAAAGCTGACCTTGAAGTTGAAGCCGTCAACTTTTTGGTTTTAGCCGCCAACTTTTTGGCTGCGATATGTGATCGCAATAAGCTTCGATATGTGATCTTGGAGAGTCTGCGATGGGAGATAGGGTCTAATCCAAGGGATAAACTTCCCCAAAGCCAAAACTCACTTACAATTCCATATGCTGCTAAATCATCTGATAAAGTTCGAGGCTGTGCTAAGAGAATGTTGCCACCCCTGGCATTCCAAAAGAGAAGAGTATCGATGTACAGGTCTTCTTGAGAGTCTTCAGAGATCAACATCAAATTAAATGGTTTGGGATTCTGGTCGCGTGCCCAATCCATCATCTTATCCAAAATCTTTCTCAGTCTATCTTTCTTATCTCCTGCCAACATAGAACGGGAATGAGATTACGGAAATACAAGTTATAAACAAATAAAAAAAAAAAAAAGACAAATCGTCACTCACCTGTGCGTAAGAGAGTAATTCCAGAGGATTCAAAGTCGGCAGTGTCCTGCTCCATATCAGAATAAGCAGTGATTGACAATGTACCAACAAAACCCTTATTAGCAAGGGCTGATTGGATATTTTCACAGATCATGCGAGGAGAGATTCCCTTAGGGATTGGGCAATCCCCTGTGTCCCAGAAGACGCCTATCTCAGCCACTGAGAGGTTTTACAAAACGGACAACACATTAGCTAATTTAAATATACTGATTGTATTAGCTAATTTAACATGATACAAGACAAACAATTCAAGAAAGAGAGAGCTCGTACCTTCGTAATCGGTTTTGGTTGGAATTGGGATTTCCATAGGAGAAAATATTCCATGTGTTGATGACGATGATGATGACTCAACCAGCTTGATATTCTTCATGTCATTCTCTATTTCAGGGTAGTTGAAAATTTCCCATCTGTTTGGACCGTCAAGTGGTGGGTTAACAGTCCAATCTACAGTGATAGATCGATTGTATTAGCTAATTTAACATGATACAAGACAAACAATTCGAGAAAGAGAGAGCTCGTACCTTTGTAATCGGTTTTGGTTGGAATTGGGATTTCCATAGGAGAAAATATTCCATGTGTTGTTGTTGATGATGATGATGACTCAACCAGCTTGATATTCTTCATGTCCCATCCGTTTGGACTGTCAAGTGGTGGGTCCCAACTGATATTGAGGATAGTCTCTCCACCATACAAGGATAAGCTTTCCCAATCCCACATGTCATTTGCCCAACCACCTAAGTCATTTCCATGACGAACCAGCCACTCTGATAGAGCTTTTGCTTCGCTTTCAGGCTGTGCTAAGAGAATGTTGCCATTCCTGTTATTCCAATATGTAAAACAATCAAGGAACACATTGTCGTTTAAGATGTCTCGTGAGATTATCATCAAGTTAAATGGTTTGCAACGCAGGTCGTATGCCCACAACATAAAGTCCTCCATAATCGAAACACGTCTCTTGTGTCTATCACCTCTGCGTAAGAGAGTAATTCCGGAGGATTCAAAGTCAGCAGTGTCCTGCTCCATATCAGAATAAGCAGTGATTGACAGTTTACCAACGTAACCCTTGTAAGCAAGGGCTGTTTGGATATTTTTACAGATCAAGAGAGGGGAGATTCCCTTAGGGATTGGGCAATCCCCTGTGTCCCAGAAGACGCCTGTCTCAGCCACTGAATCAAAATCGCCATACAATAAGTGATTACCCATTCAAAACAAGCGATCGATTAAATTTCAGATCGAATAAAAAAAATTCAATAAAATACTTCAGATCGTAACTACAAAAACAATCGATTAGATTAAACTTCAGATATATTAGATCCATTTGAAAAAAGAAAAAGAAAAAAAAAAAGAATACAATCGATCTATCACAGTATGATTGTATTAGCTAATTTAACATGACAGAACAATCTGAGGAAATATAAGACAAACAATTCGAGAAAGAGAGAGATCTTACGTTTGAAATCTCTGCTCGGCGTAAACATGGTTTTGACGGAGATCGAGAAATTTAGAGACTTCTCTTCTGAAAAGAAAAATTAGGTTTAGATGAAAGGGGCTTTTTATTGCTGTAGATCATTATGACTTGGACATTAATATCAGTGCCAGAAGTGCATCTGCTAAATCTGATCTTAAGTCTTAACACAAGGCCTGAGTTTTTCTAATCCTCTTACATCTTCTCTCTTTTGCACTTCCCTTAGGTTTTCTCTTAAAGACCCTTGCATATGTTTCGTCTTGGTGGCTAATTTGTCTGCTCTTTGTCTTCATTTTGGTCTGTATAAAAATATAGATAGCAATTTGTGTATTAGAATCTGAATTATGTGAGAAATAAACTACTAAAGCAAATTATTAGTATAGATTTTCAAGACATGTTTCCTTTCTCTGTGTATTAATTTGATGCTTATACTTTAGGGAATGGTGTTGCAATTATACGAAGATCTAAGAGGATGGAAATCAAGACAACTCTTCAGTTTAACATGAGTATTCAAAATTTCCACATAAGATGTAAGATCCAAGCTCTCTCTATCTTCTCATTATCGTGAATCATTAGTGTCGTTACTAGAAAAGAAAGGTAAGATTGCATTTTTAATAAACTTTAAATATGGCACTTCTGGCACTGATATTAATGTCCAAGTCATAATGATCTACCCACCAGACACAATACTGTTTCGAGAGTGAATAATCCGAACTAATTCATCTCAACTTTTAACTCTGATATTAATGGTAACTGTAATACTCATCTATATACCAATACTATTTCCAAGAGTAATACATCTGAACTAATTCCATCTCAAGTTCCAAATATATTCAATTGCCTATTCGATGCAAACGATTGATCATCAACAGAAAATGTGCAAGAGAATCAAAAGTTCTGATTTCCAGAGTTTAAGATGAAAAACTCACCTCGGCTTGTGCTTTCAGAAATGTCCTAAAACTATTGTGAAGCTTGATTCGCGTTTAACTCCCAGTTTTTCCAGATCCACGAAAACATGAAAATATACATAAACAAAAATCGATTGCGATTTCAAAGAGCCTAAAGCAAATCGGAATTGTAGGAATTGAGAATCAAAGAAAAAAAAGTGATATCATACCTTGGATGTGAGAGAGATGGAGATCGAGGAAAACTGGAAGTTCTGCAAATGTTGACGGTTTATGGAGAAGTGGAAAATTTTTCTGGGAGATGAAAAAAAATGAAGGAATAATCACCAAATTTTTTTTGAGAGTAGTCACTAAAATTGTTTGACAAGTCAGCATAATTCTTTCTTTTGATTGGACCAGGTAAGATTTTTTCTCTCTCATGACTTCTCTTTTATATAGATTCTTAAGTCTTAACACAAGGCCTGAGCTTTTCTAATCCTCTTACATCTTCTCTCTTTTGCACCTCCCTTAGGTTTTCTCTTAAAGACCCTTGCGTATGTTTCGTCTTGGTGGCTAATTTGTCTGCTCTTTGTCCTCATTTTGGTCTGTATAAAAATATAGATAGCAATTTGTGTATTAGAATCTGAATTATGTGAGAAATAAACTACTAAAGCAAATTATTAGTATAGATTTTCAAGACATGTTTCCTTTCTCTGTGTATTAATTTGATGCTTATACTTTAGGGAATGGTGTTGCAATTATACGAAGATCTAAGAGGATGGAAATCAAGACAACTCTTCAGTTTAACATGAGTATTCAAAATTTCCACATAAGATGTAAGATCCAAGCTCTCTCTATCTTCTCATTATCGTGAATCATTAGTGTCGTTACTAGAAAAGAAAGGTAAGATTGCATTTTTAATAAACTTTAAATAACAATTTCAGAACCTCTCAAGGTGCTCTCCAGGCGCTTCCTTCCACAGCCATGCTCGCAGGTGAGCATCTGATACTTCACTTGAGCGCGCTTCTCCCTGTCGTCGTGGAGCTGCTTGGCGACATCAAACAACCGGTTAGGGATGCGGCAAGGCGTTTGCTTACAACTCTCGCGGAAGTGAAGTAAGTGACTACTACTCTCTTAAATTTTGACAAAAGTATTTTTCTCTCAGTAGTTGACAAGTGTTCCTAAGAAGATGTAACAATTTCCTTTTTTCTGTTGTTTCTTAAGGTTTCATCCCAACGACTATTGTTGAAAGTGATTATAGTTGAAAGTTCGCATGCTTGGATCTATAAGATTTGGAGAGTGCAGGAAGTGTTTTTGCCTACTGTCACATCAGCTACTGCTCTTTTTTCATCCACGGAACTCCCTTTTCAGCATGTTATTCTTTCTCCGGTAGAAAGAATCAATTGTGTTTTTGGCTGTATTGGTTGGCTATTGTCAAATTGAATTCAGTTGATCTTACATGGTATGTCTTTTCTTTTCTCATTTATCAGATACTTCAGAATCTCGGATTTTAAATGATCCAAATCAAGCATTTAGGGAATCTGCCACTCTGTGCACTGAGTTAAGTTTTTGAGTAGAGAATTTCATCATTTTCTCTGTGGACCTCTATCTATTTGTGTTGGGGAATCCATAGAAATCAGAGCTCAAATGCTCTGTTTTGTTTTTGCTTTTATTTTTAAATTGCATGTATCAACCGGGCATTGCTCCAATAGGTGTGTCCTCCTCACCTTCCAGTCACCAAAAAATCATAAAATTTCTTAAGACAATATAGACCAGCGACGAAATGTTCAACTCCGATGAAAAAGAAAGTAACAACCCTTCATGAATGAAAAGTGGGTTTACAAAATTTGCAGGGGAGATGTCAGTTTTAGGGAAAGTAGCTCTCAACCGTAGGAGAATCACGGTTATGGCGTGGCCGTCGGACAGATTTTGAAACCATAAGTAACATCAGAAGAGAAAAAAGTAAGTCTCTTAAAGCTTCAACCTTGAAGCTGACCAAATTTTTGATGACATAAATACATAGGGAGTTATTACATACGAACAATGTATTGATTCAAATAATATTAATGGATCGATAAAACCCTTTAGGAAGCATTCTAATATAAACCAAAAGGGTAATGGCAGAATCATATGTAACGATTAAATTAGAGTGCATAACAAATCAACAATGAAAATAAGGGATTCAAATACCCACAAGAGGTTGAATAATCGGCGTACCAGCTGGAGCGGAAGGTCTAGGTAGAACTCGGAGAAGACCTAGACGGCGTAATCAACGATCTTTTCAGACTCATATTAGGAAAATGCAAAGCATATGGGTTCCTAAATCCACCTACCAAAACAAGAAGGTATCACCTAGATTAAAAAACAATACATTCAACTGAACACAACAACAATACAGTAGCAAACTAACAGTAGCATGTAATAAAAGGATATTGTTAACAACACTAGCACCCGAATGAAGATGCCACATTAGAGAATACCATGGCTAAAGAAAACTAAGAAATATCTACCAAAAACATGTAAGTAAGCATAATATGGCACACGCTTCTTTGTAAAACGCTTACATTATTACATAAAATTCAAGAATAATTTACAAACTGCATTTTTTTTTTATTTGTGATGTTAATTATTGTTTTATTTGTTTTTAGTTAAACTATGGACTATTATTATACATGAATTAGTCGAGTTCATGTTTGAAACTTAAAAGCTAGAGTTAAAAAAATTGTATTAAAATTTATAACCAGATTTAAGCAAATTTAATAAGTATGTGTTATTTTTGATAAATTTAAACAGACGAATCTAAATATGTTTTAAATATAAACGGGTCTAAACAGAATGGGTATGTTCGTTTTAACCAAATAAAATTTTAAAACCCAAACAGATGTTTAACTAAGTAATGTTTGTTGTTGGGGATCCCTTGTTGTTGTTAACGTACAATATATTTATTCGAATATTGTATTTATTTTTCAATATTAGATTCTTATCGGAGGAATATAATAATTCAATGGTCAGAGTTTCAAGGATATGTACCAAAGATAGGTTTTGATAAATAACATGTGAAAGAGCATAAATAATAATCTGGTTTTGTATTTTTGTATTTTTGTATTTAAATATAAAACTTTAAAATTTATAAATTTATGGGTACTTTTTTAGTATTTTGGATTTTTTTTTAGTTTTCATAATTTTAAATATATTTTATATATTTCAGTTATATTATAGTTTACACATACTTTCACGGATTTTAGTCTTTTTAGGCTTTCATGTGTTTTGGATTTTAGATATTTTCATGTGTTTAGGTAATACTCGAACCCAAGTAGACTCGATTTTTCGGATATTTAAATATTTTTAATATTAAGAGCGAACTAACATGAATCTAGATGTAAATGGCTTCCGACCAGAACTCTAGCAGTTTTTATATAGATCCAAAATATTTTACCAAAAAACATATATTTCAATAAAACCAATATGAACCTATCACTAAGACAAGAATGTATAGACATACACTATATGAGAATGTGTATATACAAATATAAAATTTGAAAAAATCATAAAAAAATATTTTACTAACAATATTTTTTATTAAAAGAAAAATTTTCCGCGATAGCGCGGATCAGAATCTAGTTACACTATAATCCATACATCAATATATATATATATTGAGTAAGATTAAATGTTTGTTTACAAAATATCATCCAATATGGGTTTGTGGAAGAAAAAAAAACAACTCTAAAATTTAGGATTCGAACCACATCAATGTTAAATTAGAGGTACATAACCAACTAACCCAAAATCATTATTATCTTCATCTTCTTCTCCACGATTAAAACTTAACATCCATGGATACAATCAGATTTCAGCTCAGCTCTCGTCATCTTCCTCGGCGATTACTGCGATCGTGGACCAGATACCCAAAAAATCATCGATTTCTTGTACTCGTTTTTGCGTGGCGAGTCCAGGTCTTCTTCTTCGACTCTGCTCTGAGTTCCCTTATCTCCTCTCTGACGCCGTAGATTTCCAATTTCTCCGGCGGGTCACAAATACGAAGTAATCGGGTCCCTCTCTTTCAAGATCCAAAGTAAACAGGTTCCTCTCTCACCCGAACTCTTTCAATCTCCAATTCCTCTCTCTCTCTCTCTCTCTCTCTCTCTCTCTCTCTCTCTCTCTCTCTCTCTCTCTCCTCTCTCTCTCTCTCTCTCTCTCTCTCTCTCTCTCTCTCTCTCTCTCTCTCTCTCTCTCTCTCTCTCTCTCTCTCTCTCTCTCTCTCTCTCTCTCTCTCTCTCTCTCTCTCTCTCTCTCTCTCTCTCTCTCCTCCTTTCGATTAAGCTCTCGTTCTGGGTATATTTAGATGTTGAGGATTGCGTGCTTTTCCCGACTTCGAATCGAAAGCGGACGATTAGACAAAAATTCACGCCAAGAGGGTCACCATCATGCCTAGGATATCCAGCTCCCAAGGAGGATCAGAGGCGAGAGAGCTTGAAGACGTTTATCCAAGCATGGTTTAGTTCGTCAATGGTAACTCTAGTTTTATTTGCATCGTTAATGGATTTCATGTAATCTATTATGTTAAGTGCCACGTAGGCAGTATGGGGACGGGTTATATTTTTTTTAACGCTCGTTGTTATTCATTATAGCCACCGAATAAAAGACCAATATTCAACATTACAACCTCAAACAAGAGAAAAAGAAGGATCTAAGCAAAAGAAAGCAAGTAGACGATACCAGTAGGCATCGATAAGTAAACAACCAGAGGGAACAAGTTGCTCGCCTTAGAACGAAGCTGACTCGTTAGCTTCGTGAGTAATCAAATGATGCATCCATAGGGGGCCATTACGGGCAATGTAAGATTGTAGTTTGTCCACTCTTATAACACTGGTGGCGATGTCAGCTGCAACTTTGTTTCTAGACCAGACTACATGCTCACATGAGAATTGATCAAAGCTCTGCAGCATACCATGCGTGTGTTCCAAGAGATGGCTTAGCGCGGGAAAGAGATGGGGTGAGGTCAGCATTTCACAAGCCAAGCTTAAATGAGATTCAAAAATTATCCTATCGAAATGTAGATTATTAATGCTTTCCACTGCCCAATCAAAAGCTATGACTTCGCTTTCCCCTTCTGATCTTACATTTGCAAAGGACCGACGACCATGACAGATTGGCTCACCAAGATGATTGCGGAGAATCCATGCCGCACCTCTATTGCGATCTCTACTCGACCATGAAGCCCCAATATTACATTTTAAGATTCCTGCCGGGGGTCGCTTCCATTTTTGGCCTTGGTTAGTGATTAGAGCAGGTACCGGAGATGCATCTCCCCCATTGGCGAAGAACCAAATGTCTGCGTCTTCCTGAGCTTTTTCTAAAACCGTTGTGGGGCTGGAGTTCGTGTTTTCAAACACTAAGGCGTTTCTAGACTTCCAAATATGCCAAAGTTTCTAGGTTATTCTGGTTTCTTTCAGATTCCTATCCACCAAGAGGACCCGGAGAAGACTACATTTACATGTCCCAATGGCACCTTTGCATACCGCAGAATGCCTTTCGGACTGTGTAATGCTCCGGCGACGTATCAGAGATGCATGATTTCTATCTTCACAAACATGATAGAGGATTTTATGGAAGTCTTCATGGATGATTTCTCTATCTACGGACCATCTTACCATGCTTGTCTGGATAATCTATGCAAGGTGCTAGCTCGCTGTGAGGAAAAACACCTGGTTTTGAATTGGGAGAAATGTCATTTTATGGTCAGGAATGGCATTGTGCTTGGGCATAGAGTTTCTGAAGCAGGAATTGAGGTGGACATAGCTAAAACTGAAGTGATGACAGGACTGCAAGCACCGTATTCAGTTAAAGGAATTAGGAGTTTTCTTGGGCGGAGATTAGATCTCGTTATTGAATAGGATAAGAGGTTTTATCTAAGCGGCCAAAAGGATGCTCTCAAGGAGGGGCGTTCGCGATGAGTGTTTAAAGACTCACAAGCAGGTCTGGGCAAAAACCCGGAACCGAAATACCGAACCGAATCCAAACTGAACAAGAGGAATCGATCCCGAAACCAAACCGGCAAAATACCCAAAAAAAAAAAAATACAAATTTTGTTGCTATAATTTTCTAAATTTAATAAAAAAATTTCTTCAAATTAACCAATTTTTGTTTTTGTTTTATGATTTTCCGGGTACTCGAACACGAACCGAATCCGAACCAAAATTATAAAATACCCGAATGGATCTTATATGCCTGGATCCGAAAACTCGAAAATCTGAAAGACTCGTACCGAATTCGAATAGATATCCGAATGCCCATGCCTACTCACAAGAAAAACTGAGGAGGAGATCTGCTGCTGAGAAGAGGAGAGGAAATTCGGTGGTGGGAAATCTATAGATCTGCAGGAAATCGCGCTCTCGTCTAGAAAGGACCGATGAAAAAGACAGGTCAGCATAGCTGAGACTAAAGTAAAATTAATTATTTATTCATGAAAATTCATAAAAACCTTTTCAAATTTTTTTTTGACATATTCAGATAAATTACCTATTCAAATTAATGCAAAATTGTTTTAGTAATGTATATAATTAATGATACATCATAAAATCTGGTCAAGCTTCATTTAAAAATATTATCACCAAATAGAGAAGATTTATTTCCGTGAAAGTGAAAATTAAGATTATCATCAAATATTTTTTGCATCCTCGGATTTATTACCTATTCAAATTAATGCAAAACGTTTTTAGTCAATGTATGTAATTAATGATACATACCAAAATATAGTCAAATTTCATTTAAAAATATTATCACCGAATGAATATCCGAACGCCCATGCCTACTCACAAGAAAAACCGAAGAGGAGATCCGCTGCTGAGAAGAGGAGAGAAAATCCGGTGGTAGGAGATCTATAGATCTACAGGAAACCACGCTCTCGTCTAGAAAGGACCGATGAAAGAGACAGGCCAGCATAGCCGAGGCTAAAGTAAAATTAATTATTTATTCATGAAAATTCATAAAAAAACCTTTTCAAATATTTTTTTTTTTTGACATCCTCAGATTTATTACCTATTCAAATTAATACAAAATTGTTTTAGTAATGTATGTAATTAATGATACATAATAAAATCTGGTCAAACTTCATTTAAAAATATTATCACCAAATTTTATTTTCGTGAAAGTGAAAATTAAGATTATCGCCAAATATTTTTTGCATCTTCAGATTTATTAGCTATTCAAATTAATGCAAAACTTTTTTATTCAATGTATGTAATTAATTATAAATAATACGTCAAATTTTATTTAAAAATATTATCACCAAATAAAGAAGATTTATTTCCCTGAAAATGAGACCCCCTCCACCCCCCACACCACGAACGAGTCATATAAATAGAATTTTTGGTGAAGAAACACTATAGCACATTTTTCTTCTAAACATAGTTAAACTAAAAAAATAATGGATAGCAGGAAAAAATTTGCTACTCTTTTTGTGGTAGTACTATTGACAATTTCGTTGTCTAACCTTCATGTTTCGGCATTAGGTATGATGATTTTAACAAGATATTTTTTCCAATTTTTTCGTCATTCTAAAAGCAATTGTTTGACATTTTCTTTCTTTTCATTTTATTAAAAATGTATAAGCTGGTAATAACTATTTAAATGTATTGTATCTAAAAACGTTTTAGAAAGAAAAAAATTCAAAACTATTATTTGCACATATATAATCTTTATATGATGTTTTTTATGTGCAGTGCCATGCGATCCATGTTCTTATATAGGGAAATGTGAAGGACATCCTCAATGTGATTCCGACTGTCGGGCTCAGGGGTACATGGTTGGTGGATGTGATGGTGGACAATGTTGTTGCCAGGATTGTTATCCTCCTAAAATTTGAGCATGATGCGTTTTTAATATCTCATCTAAAGGATAACTTTTCTTTCAAAAAAAATAAATCTAAAATATAACTTTCATTGTTGATTTCAATATTGCTTTTTACAACGAGTTCAACTAAATAAAATTTATCTTATTATACTACCACTTTTAGGAACTATATTCGGGCATATATCTGAGAAAATATTTGACCAATGCATGTTAAAATCGACCAACAACAACTAGAACGATGAGTCGGTGTAAGAGGCAAACTTGACCCTTCCATCAGTGACGATTGTTTTTCATCTCTAATAAAAATAAAAAATAAACTAAGAAGATAACATCGGCGAAGTTTTTCGAGATGTTCTTTTGTCAGTTGGGCTACGATCCCCTGACAGTTCCACACTATTACATTCATATTATGTCGCGAGAAAAAACCACATAAAATTTTTTTTTTTTTTGTAAATTAATTCTATTGAAAAGGATGGTTTTTCATGAGGTGTGCAAAATGGTTTACAAAAAATAAAAATAATAATAGGCCGGATAAAAAGTTTATTTAAGGTTTAGGGCTATCAGACTAATCCATTAGTGTTCAAAGTTTTCCATATTGGAACGGGCTTGGGCCTTAACAAAGTACGACGAAAACAAAATAGCCCATATCGTTTCGTAGTTTCGGATCCATTTGATATTTTAAACCTTATAAACACGACGGAACATTGAAAAAAGCAAATCCACAAGTCACAGGTATAAAAAAGAGCCATGTCCATTGGAAAGACAATTACAAAATTAAACAAACCTAACTAAAATAACCAAACTTGACCCTTCCATCAGTGACGATTGTTTTTCATCTCTGATAAAAAAAAAACCCTAAGAAGATAACATCGGTGAATTTTCTCGAGATGTTCTTTTGCCAATTGGGCTATGATCCTCTGACAGTTCCACACTATTACATTCATATTACGTTGCGAGAAAAAACCACACAATTTTTTTTTTTTTTTGCAAATTAATTCTATTGAAGAGGATGGTTTTTCTTTTTCATGACGTGTGCAAAATGGTTTTCAAAAAAAAAAATAAAAAAAATAATAGGCCGGATAAAAAGCTTATTTAAGGTTTAGGGCTATCGGACTAATCCATTAGTGTTCAAAGTTTTTCATAGTGGAACGGGCTTGGGCTTTAACAAAGTACGACGAAAGCAAAATAGCCCACATCGTTTTGTAGTTTCGGATCCATTTGACCTTTTAAACCTTGTAAACACGACAGAACATTGACAAAAGCAAATCCACAAGTCACATATCCATTGGAAAGACAATTACAAAATTAATTAACTAAACCTAACTAAAATAACCGAATATATTCAAAATTAACCGAAATTATTCAAACTGAATCGATAATAATCAAATAT
>CM058231.1:101559464-101608313 GCA_030180135.1 Orychophragmus violaceus | reverse complement strand
CAATTGGGACAAAATCTCACAAGAGAAAAATAGTATGATCTTCGGTCCAAGAGACAGTCCAGTCTAAGGCTCGTTGGACTCGATGCTGAAGATCATGGTCGGTCGGACAGTCTTGAGTAACGACCATGGGATGGTCGGGTCGAGTGGGTTGACGGCTTCTGTCTTGATCATCTTCTGGGCCAGCTGGTTTAGAACATGTTGGTCGTGGTCAAGCTGGGCCAGCTGGGTAGTGATATCATCTATGCTCGTCCTGGAGATTAGCTGATTCATCGTTCGGTTGAAGTCGTCCCGAAGTTGTCTATGTCCAGACCGCGTCCGTGGGACGTTCCGCATGGTCGGGAACTGGTCGACCAATCGTGTGGTCGAGGTCGGTACGTTTGAGTCATCCGGGCCGGGTTCGGTTGACCCAATGTCCTCTGGGTCGGGTTCGGATGATCTGATGTCCTCATCAAGATCAGTTGCTGGAACCAAGGATAAAAGCAATAGTCTGAGGCAGAACAAGAGGAGACATAATTCATTTGAAATGGCCCACAACAAGATTATTCATCTCTATTTCATCAGTCACAAGCAAACTAGAAGCAAGTCTGAAAGATCTGATTGAGTTTTGAGCAGCTCTGACCACCACAATTTTGAAGATTTAAGAGGTACTTGTGTCACAAGATTTAAGCCAATTTGTGCGGGACTTCTGCATGAAATATTCCTCTTCTATTGAACACATGAATAACCACTTTTTATGGAGCTATTTTTCTTCTAGGAATACGGAAGGGGAGGGATCAGTCAAATCTTTAACATGCAGATCTTTAAGCAAATCGTTAGTTAAGCTCACTCTCTCTTGAATATTTGCATAATTCTCTTTATTTATTGTATGAAGAACACTCTTTAGTGATTTTAGCTTACAACATAGTCCAGCGAGGCAAGTAGAAAAACTTCCAGCATGAATCCAAGCTTCCTAAACGGTGGCTAGAAAGCTAGGGTGTTTAGTGAGGTAGTTGGAAAATTTAAAGGGTTTAGTACCAGCTTTAGGTGGGGAAGTAGATATGTTTAGGATACAAGGACAATGGTCTGAAAATTCAAAAGGTTTAAAGCTAGCAAGACTATTAGGTAGAGCATGAATCCATTCTTGGTTAACAAATAGTCTGTCTAGTTTCTTGGTAATTGGAGCTAATGAATGATTGTTTGACCATGTGTTAAGGGGACCATTGAAGCAAAGGTCACAAACACCAACTTGAAGCAAGCAGTCTCTAAGCTCCATCATATCAGAATTAAGGTGATTAACTGATGGCGAAGAATGTTCTGCTGGATGAATGATATGGTTGAAATCCCCACATATCATCCAAGGCATGGGGCTCAACATTAACTCAAAATGTAGGTCTGTCAACTCTATCCAAAAGTCAGAGCGTTCTTCTTTGATATTGGATGCGTACACTGCAGTAACCATAAGTGTTTGACAACCCAGGATAATGACTTCACATGTTAAGGCTTGCTTTGACATGGACAACACTCGGACAGAAGGAGGGTGTTTCCATATCAGGATGATTCAACCATCATGATGTTGGAATTATGTCCAGTAATCTCTGTACTGTCTCTAGAAAGTAAGAGTATGTCAATGATCAGACATAAGTCATATAATACTGGGGGTCATGATGGCTTGCTAGAGTCCGCTCATGATCTATATGTCTTGGACTTATTGCCTTTATTATATGATCCCATATGGGTCACACGCCTAAGCTAACATGAAACCATGAAGGAACGGTTCAGCAGAAGTACGGTAAAAGTGCTAGGCATTTACTGTGCTTAGAGAGATAGAAGGGCCTGATTAAATCCAAGGGATTTAATCAAACTGGGAATTGGGCCCAAAAGCCCAAAAGGAACTAGGCATAAGTTTTATGATTAAAACTTAACCTAGCCACCTTTCTTTTCCCCTAAGCTTATGCGCCTCCCTCTCTCTCTCTCTGCGCCTCTCTCCTCTCGGTCTAGCAGCCAATTTCCTGTGCGTGCGTGTGTGAGCCTTTGGAGGAGCTATCTCTTGGTGGTTCTGCTGATCTCTGACCCGTACCTCCTCTTTCCGCTGCAAAACAAGGTAACAGGTGAGATCCTTTATGTTTCTAGCAAGAGAACCTAGATCTGGCATGTTTAGTAGGATCAATTAATCGGATGAATTGAATCAGGATACACTAAACGAATCCTTCAGTGGTATCAGAGCCATTGGTTCTATTAGGATTTCTTGTTTAGAATCAAGTTTAGGTTGTTTAGAAGTGTTTGAATCTATCTATGATAAGAAAACACTTAAGAAACAAAGAATTAAAACCTAAACTAGAAATCGCATGATCCGATCTATAGTGAATCGTTTTGCGTCGGAGTGTTGATCGCCAAAGGATCACACGTCCGGATCAAGTCGCGTCGCGTCATCCGATCATGGATCGGTATGCGCGAGAGATGGACCGCGAGTGAAGAACCGATCGGGACAGCCGATCGCATGGATCGATCACGGAGCATGTCATGGATCGACAGCGATCGCGTCATGATCGCACGACCCGAGCTCGCCGATCGCTCGTCTCTCGTCCCGTCCCGTCCCGTCTCTCTCGCGTCTCGACCCGACCATCGTCCCGATCGATCGTCCCGATTGCCCGCATCGCGTGAAGCTTCGGCTGGTGATCGTGATCGATTGTAAAATCGGTTCGGTCTGATTCGTGGTTCGGTTTAAAATTTATTAAAACTTAATCGTCACGGTTTAATAAACAGACTTAATAAAATTTATTAAAGTTCTGGTTAAACCGGGATAAGAAATCCAAAGTCGAAAAATTGGATTTAGTGCCTAAACCAGTGGTTTTCTAATTTGATTTGGTTGGACCAAATAAATTGAGAAAATCCGGTTTAGTAAATAACCGGTTGACAATTGTGGTCATCGTAGTAATTAATTTTGGTTAGACCAATTTTAATGAACCAGACCGGTTATGTCATTTAATTGGACAATTGGGTTATGTATTGGACATAGACAAATTCTTGGGCCATGGGCCAAGAAGTTAAAACAATTGGACCAATTATTTGAGTCTTTTCTTCAGATTTAATTTAAAATTTTATTTAATAATTAAAATTTAATTTTAAATTAATCAGTTTCCAAAATCTGAAATTAGAAAGTTTCTTAGAATAGAAGTTTCTAGATTTGCATGTTTTGGATATTTAGGAAATTTCTATAGTTAGAAAGTTTCCAATTTTAGGAAGTTTCCAATTTTAGAAAGTTTCCAAAATTAGTAGGTTTCCAAAAATGGAAAGTTTCCAAAAATAGTAATCTTCTATTTTGGGAATGTAATTTCAAATAAACCTACAAACCTCAAATAATATCAAGCGTTGGATGTCTTGTCCAGATTATGTCAGCTGTTGAAGCCCATTCAATCGTACACATGGCCTTACAGTGTGAGGGTGTCTATCTTTTGCGTGGGTAAAACAGTTTGTGATTCATCAATGTCATTGGGAGTCCCAGGCATTAGTGATTACATGACTGTATAGTCTGGTTTTCTTGACTAGGCCATCGGGAGTCCCGGGCCTTGAGACATCAGAGTGGATTGGGCCTCGGGCCCAGATTCACAACCAAGAGTTATATCACGGATATAATTAGCCGAGATAGGGCTTACCGATACAAGCTAAGGTTGGGTGACGGCCAGTGGCCCACTTTAATCTTAGTTATATGTGGATCTTGGAATCATTATATTCTATTGAGGGTAACTGATGTTATTGAATATAATGCGAGATTAATCATATTAAATATAATGCGAGATTAATCATATTGAACATATTAACTAAAATCCTTTTATCTTATATTTCAGCTATGACTACTACAAGCACACAAAACACATTCTCAATCCGGTCTGTTCTCGACAAGGAGAAGCTGACTGGAACGAACTTCCTGACGTGGTCAAGGAACTTGAGGCTGGTCCTCAAGCAGGAGAAGAAGGAATATGTCCTTCGTGATCCCCTCCCCGAGAGGCCTCCTAACAATGCCGCCAGGAATCTGCATAATGCTTGGGAAAAGCATTCGTCAGATAAAAATGATGTCTATTGCCTGATGTTGGCGACCATGACTGCTGAGCTGCAAATGCAGTTCGAGAGTGTGTTGTCGCCCATCGAGATAATGGCAAGCCTGAAATCGCTTTTTCAGGAGCAGGCAAGGACTGAGAGGTTCCAGACTGTTAAGAACCTCTTAGACTGTAAGTTGGCTGCAAATGCGGCAGTGAGTCCTCATGTCTTGAAGATGATGGGTTATCTCGATCATCTTCAGAAACTCGACTGCCCTATCAGCCAGGAACTTGCCTGCGACATCGTTCTGCAGTCTTTACCTGCAAGCTATGATCAGTTCATCATGAACTTCAACATGCATGGCTTGAGTAAGACGTTGCCTGAGCTTCACGGAATGCTCAAGACTGCAGAGCCCAAATTGAGGAAAGCCAAGGACCCCAATGTGCTTATGGTGCAGAAGGGCAAGGGCTTTAAGAAATCCTCTGCCAAGGACAAGGGAAAGGCTAAGGTTGTTCAAGTCTCGGACAAGGACACGCCAAAGCCCAAGCCCAAGTCCAAGGCTGGGCCTACTGACATCTGCAGGTTCTGCAAAGAACCAGGGCATTGGAGGAGAGAATGTAAGAAATTCCTGGAAGGTCTAAAGGAATTGAAGAAGAAGACTTTGGAGACTTCTTCATCAGGTATTTTTGTTATAGAAGTTAATACAACTACTTCTGATAATACCTCATGGGTTATGGATACTGGTTGTGGGGCTCATATTTGTACTAATATGCAGACACTCAACAACAGTAGGAGGCTGAAGCAAGGACAAGTGGAGCTACGAGTTGGGAATGGAGCGAAAGTTCCTGCACTAGCTGTAGGCACATACTTGTTGTCTTTACCTTCGGGATTGGTTTTAGAACTCAATAATTGTTATTTTGTACCTGCGATAAGCAGAAATATTATTTCAATTTCATTGTTGGATTTGGAAGGTTATGATTTTTCAGTTAAGAATAAATTATGTTCCTTCAATCGCAACAATTTGTTCTATGGTTGTGCCCCTCTTACGAATGGGCTTTACATACTTGATCAATCCGCGCCAATTTATAACATTAATACCAAACGGTTCAAACCTAATGAGGAGAACCAAACGTTTCTATGGCATTGTCGTTTAGGGCACATCAGCGAGAAACGCATTAAGAGGCTCCATTCGAATGGACTTCTTGGCTCATTTGACTTTGAGTCATGTGAGAAATGCGAATCCTGCATGATGGGCAAAATGACGCGGGCCCCCTTTAATAAACCTAACGAGAGGGCCAGTGACTTATTGGGCCTGATACACACAGATGTGTGTGGCCCAATGTCCACAAATGCAAGAGGAAACTATCAGTACTTCATTACCTTCACTGATGATTTCAGTAGGTATGGATATGTTTATTTAATGAAACATAAGTCTGAATCGTTTGAGAAATTCAGAGAATTCCAAAATGAAGTACAGAACCAACTTGGCAAAAGCATTAAGGCTCTTCGGTCCGACCGAGGAGGAGAATACTTAAGCCAAGAATTCAGTGATCATCTAAGAGAGTGTGGGATAGTTTCCCAACTCACTCCTCCTGGAACACCTCAATGGAATGGTGTGTCTGAGAGGAGAAATCGGACCTTATTGGATATGGTTCGATCTATGATGAGTCACACAGACCTTCCAATATCCCTTTGGGGATATGCTCTGCTAACAGCAGTGTTCACTCTAAATAGAGCGCCATCAAAAGCAGTAGCAAAGACACCATATGAACTATGGACTGGAGAAGTTCCAGTGCTGTCTTATCTTAGAATTTGGGGTTGTGAAGCCTATGTCAAGAGATTGATCTCTGACAAGCTTACACCAAAGTCTGACAAATGCTATTTCATTGGTTATCCGAAGGAAACCAAGGCTTATTACTTCTACCTACGATCCGAGAACAAGATCTTTGTTGCCCGGGATTGTAATTTTCTTGAAAGGGAGTTTCTCTCTAAGAAAAACAGTGGGAGTAAGGTACTGCTTGAAGAAATTCAAGATGAACAGGATAATGCTCAACCTAATGAGGAAGAGCAGCAGGAGGACCTACAAGAAATTGTAGAGCCTGAACCTGTAGTACCTGAAGTTCGAAGATCCGGGAGGATCCGTCACGAACCCGAGAGATATCAAGGATTTCTCGTGACTGACTGTCATGATCTTCTGATCATTGATGGTGATGAACCATCGAACTTCAATCAAGCCATGATGGGCCCAGATTCCTCTAAGTGGCGTAAGGCCACTGATTCCGAAATGGACTCCATGTCGGTCAACCAAGTGTTTTCGTTGGTTGACTTACCCGCTGGTGTAAAAGCCATCGAGTGCAAATGGATCTTCAAGAAGAAGATTGACGTGGATGGAAATGTCCAGATTTATAAAGCCAGGTTGGTGGCAAAAGGTTTCAGACAAGTTCACGGTGTGGATTATGATGAAACCTATTCCCCAGTGGCTATGATGAAATCTATTCGGATTCTACTAGCAACTGCAGCTTTTCATGATTATGAAATTTGGCAGATGGACGTAAAAACCGCCTTCCTGAATGGCATTCTGGAAGAGGATGTGTATATGACACAACCTGACGGTTACATAGATCCAAAGAATGCTGGGAAAGTATGCAAGCTTCATAAATCCATTTATGGATTGAAGCAAGCATCGAGGAGCTGGAATCTTCGTTTTGATGAAGCAATCAAGCAATTTGACTTCATCAGAAACGAAGAAGAACAATGCGTGTATAAGAAAACTAGTGGGAGCAAGATAGTATTTCTTATTCTGTATGTCGATGACATACTGCTTCTCGGAAACGACGTACCAATGCTAAAGTCGGTAAAGGACTGGCTTGGAAGTTGTTTTTCCATGAAAGACATGGGTGAAGCCGCATACGTTCTTGGAATAAGGATCTACCGGGATAGATCTAAAAGGCTGATAGGCTTGTGTCAAGATTCATACATTGACAAAGTCCTGCATAGATTCAGCATGGCAGATTCCAAGAAGGGCTTCACGCCAATGGTACATGGCACAACGCTAAGCAAGAAGCAGAGCCCTACGTCGGCTGCTGAGCTTGAGCGCATGAAGAATATTCCTTATGCATCTGCAATAGGATCTGTCATGTATGCCATGATCTGTACTCGTCCTGATGTTGCTTATGCATTGAGCATGACGAGTAGATACCAGTCAAATCCAGGTGAAAACCATTGGATTGCCGTCAAGAATATCCTGAAGTATCTAAGACATACTAAGGATAAGTTCTTGGTGTACGGTGGAAGTGATGTGCTTGAAGTCAGTGGATTCACGGACGCAAGTTTCCAGACAGACCAAGATGATTTCCGGTCACAGTCCGGTTATATCTTTTGTCTGAATGGCGGTTCAATCAGTTGGAGAAGTTCCAAGCAAGACACCGTTGCTGATTCCACTACAGAAGCTGAATATATCGCCGCTTCGGAAGCAGCGAAGGAAGCTGTTTGGATACGAAAGTTCATTATTGAACTAGGTGTGATACCAAATGCGGCTGAGCCTCTGGCACTGTTTTGTGATAACAATGGTGCTATTGCTCAGGCAAAGGAACCAAGATCACACCAGAAATCCAAGCATGTACTAAGAAGATTTCACTTGATACGTGACATCATTAATAGAAAGGAAGTCAAGATCAGCCGAGTTCAGACAGATGATAACGTCGCTGATCCATTGACAAAGCCACTCCCAAGGCCTAAGCTCGAGTTCCTGACTGAAGCTGTAGGCATTAGAAACATTGAAATGTAATCTAAATTTGAGTGGGAGTTTGAGGGCTTTATTTAGTTATTGATATGTTCTTGTAAAACATTTTAAGATGTTTAAATAAATTATTATTTCAAGATTATTTTAACTGTGATGAAATAATCGTTCCAAAATGATATGAACCACTTTATAGGTCATCGAAGTAAGTGACTTGATCTTGAGTCATCAAAGTCATTTAGCTTGATCATGAGACCCTATATTTGATAGATGGCTTATATCACCCTGTCCCTAGTCAAAGGTTGTTGAAATTGGAACACCAACAACCGCGTGAGACTAGATTGGTATGTGACTTATGACAAAGTCTCAGGATGTCATAGATGCACGGCATCAAAGTCAGTACATAGGTGTATGTTAGGGTACATACGACCGGACAAGACCCGCTTATAAGAACTCTTCAGGATATTTATATCTGTGTCATAAGAGATTCTTACTACGACTATAGAGTATAGTCCTTAGACCTGAGTTCGCATGCATGTGACTGCACATCAACTAATGCGCTTTGATCATTGTCTAACGCTGTCGTTAAGCGATAGTTATAAGGACCTTGTTTGGGTGTATTATGAAATGAGTAGTTTACAGTGATGGAACAAGACGGGATTTGTCCCTCCAATATAAATGGAGTGAATATCTCTAGGCCAATCGGAGATTTGAATACTGGAAAATGCATGGCCATGCTCAAACAGACTGTCCCGAGTCGTTTGGATTGTCAGTATCAAATCAGAGTCCGATGAACAAGATTAGGCTTTATAAGGATGACACTAATCTTGCCTTATGACTAATCGAGATGTTGAGACAAAAGGATTATGAATACAAAGATTCCAGTTCAAGTGGGAGATTGTTGGAATTATGTCCAGTAATCTCTGTACTGTCTCTAGAAAGTAAGAGTATGTCAATGATCAGACATAAGTCATATAATACTGGGGGTCATGATGGCTTGCTAGAGTCCGCTCATGATCTATAAGTCTTGGACTTATTGCCTTTATTATATGATCCCATATGGGTCACACGCCTAAGCTAACAGGAAACCATGAAGGAACGGTTCAGCAGAAGTACGGTAAAAGTGCTAGGCATTTACTGTGCTTAGAGAGATAGAAGGGCCTGATTAAATCCAAGAGATTTAATCAGACTGGGAATTGGGCCCAAAATCCCAAAAGGAACTAGGCATAAGTTTTATGATTAAAACTTAACCTAGCCACCTTTTTTTTCCCCTAAGCTTCTGCGCCTCCCTCTCTCTCTCTCTGCGCCTCTCTCCTCTCGGTCTAGCAGCCAATTTCCTGTGCGTGCGTGTGTGAGCCTTTGGAGGAGCTATCTCTTGGTGGTTCTGCTGATCTCTGACCCGTACCTCCTCTTTCCGCTGCAAAACAAGGTAACATGTGAGATCCTTTATGTTTCTAGCAAGAGAACCTAGATCTGGCATGTTTAGTAGGATCAATTAATCGGATGAATTGAATCAGGATACACTAAACGAATCCTTCACATGATCCATCACATGATTATACGAAAAGCTCCAACCATTACAAATAACATAGATAATATGGTTCAACAGTGGTTCTGTAATATGAGATTCTAGAATTGCACCAAAAATAGGTTTATTTAGGGAAAGCCAATGGCTGAAAGGCTTATGCTTGTCCGCATCATTAAGTCTGCGGACATTCTAAAAAATGCTTTTGTACATATTAGGAAAGGTTAGGAGAGTCTCCTTTTGTAAGGAGATCCCCTCGAACAGAAAGAGGTGTTGACTCCATAGAAAGCGCCAAGTTAGATAACAAAGAAGGTTGGAAAGTGTTAGTGTTTAGGCTCTTTTTTTAGGAACAAAGTTGAACAAAAGAGGAGGTCTTGAAGGGACCATGAACTTAGGAAGAAGGGTGATAGAGGAAAATTTAAAATCAAGGGTTTATTTAGTGGTGACATAGGAGCCAAAAGAGGGGGCAAATTGGCAGGAAGACCAACAACAAAAGAGTCTTTAGAAGCTTTAGAGGTAAAGATTAGAGGGGAATCATGAGATGTAGAAACTATAGTCGAAGATGAGGTGAAACAAAGAAAGCTTTTTCTGGACTATAGGAATGGATTGAATAGGAGAAGTAGTAACCTGAGTTACAAGCAATAATGGAAGCATCACACTGAGTAACATAACTTCATGAAGAATTGTCAATAACAAATTTCCCAACTATTTTGTTGTAATTTCAGGATCAGGAGGGTCAAATGGAGCATCTGAAGGGACAACAACTTCCGGGATACCTTCTTCAGAGGGAGGAGCCAGAACATACACACAATTTTTAAGGATGTGACATATCCGGTTACAGTGGCTACATGAAGGAGGGATCCACAAATAGTCTATTGCAACTGTAATTATGTCACCACTATCTCGAAGAAGCTCACCACAATCAGGAAAAGGTTTTTGTAAGTCAACTAACACTTTGACATGTGTCACATTGAGACTAGTGAAATTCTTAGTGTAATCATCGGTTTCAGTGGGTTCACCAACAAGCCCAGCAGCAAGACTAAGCCCTTCTTTTGTGCGCATGTCAAATAGAACACCTCTCAAATGAGCCCACAACGGTATAAATACTATTTCAGGCAGTATACCATCTACTTCAGAACCCCATTGTGAGGCATATAACATAGACGATCCAACATACCACAAACGCTTTTCCAGGATCTTAGAGCGGTTAAAGTCGTTTGAGACTATGATTAACATTGCACGCTTAAGTGGCGGAAGGTGAATCTATAGTTTATTCCCTTTACCCCACATGTAGTTGAGTACCTTTGAATTGGTCAATAGTCATGCATTTTCCCAAGAAATGATCCCACAATGTATTCTTTATGAAAATCTTCACCTCTTTCAAACACATCATCATAAATAACAACTCTGGAGATACCTGATGAGCCTACTGTAGTTGGAGCAAGACGACAGAGAAAACGATCTTAAAGTCTTTTGACCGTTTAAGCTTAAGTAAGATGAGGAGCAGAGTGCTGCTTCTTTGAGTGAGGATCTTGAGATTGACCTGAGTTTTCAGACGGTTTAGTGGGAGGTAAAAGGTTAACAGGAAGGTTAATATTGGTTGGTGGGTGAGTTTCTTGGAACGAGGCAAGGTTAGGAGTATTAGAAACTTTAATAAGGATGGTTGAAACAGGGATATAAGAACCATAACAGGCGGCAAAATTGGTACAAAGGAGGAAGTTTTTTTTAGGTTTGAGAATAATGATTTTTTTAGCGGTAACTTATTGAACAATGCCTTTCCCAGATCTAGAATCCATAATCTTGGAAGCTGAATCTGCAGTGGAAAGAGGAGGATCCTCAAACTGAGCCATTGCAACATCAATAGTAGAAGAAGGATTAGTTGGAGAGGCTGGAACAACAACAATATCTACAATCATCAGAGATAAAATTTGTAGAACAATAAATGAGCTAGCGAGACAAGGAGAAGAAGGCAGAGGAGGGAATGGCTAGGGTCAGGGGGAAAAAGAGGGCGTGGATGAAGAGGCCACCGGAGGAGGACGACGCTGGATTTACGGCGAAAGCACTACTACTTGTCGCAGAGAACTAGGGATTCTCTACGGAAGCAGACATATTTTATGAAGATTAATGTAGGGTTATGTAAGAATAGTTTAAAATTGATGGATATTTGTAATATAATACTGTAGTAGTTTCTTTTTTTGAACTGATAGATTTTAATATTAAAACTATTACAAGAACAATATTAATTTCATTCTACGATTACGATCAACGGTTCTAAATTTGTTTTTTTACGACATTGCCTCCATAATCTATAATCAGTAAGAAAGTGTAATATAATACAATAGTACCTTTTTTTTTTGATCAAACAATACAGTTAGGCTTGGGAAAAATAACCGGAACCAAAAAATCAAACCGGAACCGACCAAAATTTTTGGTTCGGTTCCAGTTCCGGTTCCGGTTCCGACAAAAGTACCTATTGGATCCTATACTCAGGATCTATGGGTATCGGTTCAGTTCCGGGTAATACATGGAACCGAATACCCGAACATATATTTACACTTACATATATAATATTAGGATATGTTGATATTTCAGGTAGTTTATAGGTTTTCGGATATTTTATTGACATTTCGGTTATTGGTTCCGAGTATTTTTTGTCATTTTGGGTATTATTTCAGATTTCAGATATAAAATTGATATTTTGGATACTAAATATCCAGATTTTTTTTGTTGATTTCAGGTATTTAACATTTATTTCGGGTATTTTTGTTGATTTCAGGTAAAAAAATATCCTGAACCATTTAATACCCGAAAATTTCGGGTATTTTTGTCGATTTCGGATAAAAACACCCGAAACCAATTAATATCCGGAAAATTTCAGGTATTTTACGGTTCTTCAATTTTGGAACTGAACCGAACCGGAACCGACGAGAACCGAACCGGATCCGAGCCAAAAGAAAAAATATAACCATTGAATCTTAAACTTAGGAATCGAAAAAACCGGAACCGAACCAAATACCCGAATACTCAGACTTAAATACAGTAGTAGTTTATAATCGAGTTGGGTGTCTATCACTTGGAGATGTGTGAATGGTAGTAGACGAGAAAGAAAATTAAAATGAATTCAATGGCCAAAAAAATGAACTCAATGTTAGCCCAAAGGCCCCAAACTAAAACCAGAAAAATGACAAATGTTAGCCCAAACGAGTAAAGGCCTCATTACGATCTGTCTATATGAGCCTATAAATACAAGTCCATATCCAACTATCTACGTTAAAGTACGGGTCGCACATTCCGTCAAGGATCATGTCCCACGCCGTCGCTTTATTCTCTTTCACCTCTTCTCTCTACGGTAGATGTCACATCTCCAGAATTTCCCGACCGGCAAAGTAATAGAGGTTGTAAACACCGAAGCAGCTTCGGCTAGTAAAGAACTGGACAACTAAAACATTCCACATTGTTGAACCGGTTGACTTGAAATTGATCGAGTGACGTGTTTTAAAGTGATGATCACTTTTTATAGTCTTCAAAATATCTAATTCCCGATACATTACGCAGTCAAGATAAGAGTTGGAATATATGCACAAATGATAATCACTCTATTCACTACAAGCAACACCTTTTGGGTAGAATGTACATTTTCATGAGACTTTGGTTAGTAACAAAACTATATAAATTGTTGTTGATCAAACCAATCACCATCACCAAAGAATTTGACCTTTACATTTACAATTTAAAATCACCAATCCAAGCTTCTAAAATGTTGCAAGATGATTATGTATACTGTAACAATAACAAAGGTACATTGATCATAATCCATAAGGGTTTGTTTCATTTTCAAACCCAAAGCGAATATAAATCACCATTAAACCTAATCTTTGATTCATTGACCAGTCTGCACCAACCAGGAGTTGTTCAACTGTGACACAGCCGTCTCCCTAAAACTCTTCACCTTCACCAAGCAGAAATGGGTGCATACCGTCCCCATACCCGACCCGACCCGTGTCGTTTTCAGTAAATAGCAAACCGGTCCACAATCGGTTCCTCTTCCCTGGGCCACTATCCCCCAAGCGCTCGTACCTTCTCTACCGTTGAATCCAACGTGATCGTCTCGTTCCGAACTCGGATCACTATCCGCTACTTCATCGTCAGCTAGCTTCTCCACGAAGATCACTCCCTCCGGCGTCCTCTCTTCTCCTCTACCCCACCTCCCTTCCATCGCCGGCCAATCCTCTGCCTCCGGATTCGTGGCGGTCGTAGTCAAACCTCCGTTCCCTTCCGCGTATAAGTGCACCAATAACGGTGATTCCCTCAGATTCTTCACTATCTCAACAACCGAATCCCTCAACCACTCGTCGAGCTTTTCTCGCGACACAACAGATCCTCCCCGTTTCCTTTCACCGTTGTTCGTCCGTTCAAGCTTTATCGCATGAGACGGTGCAAAATCCGCCATCGTCATCGAAATTTTCCCTATCTTAGAACAACACCGTCGATTAGTTACCGGAACCACACAAGACGATGATCGGGCAGTCACCGTTCGCCGATCACAACGAACAGCACATGCGCTTCCTCCTCCTCCTCCGCAACAAATACTCGCCATCTCCGCCTACACAGACGAAACAATGCAGAGAGAATCGGAGAAAGATGGATGACGATGCGATTGATTGGAGATTTCTTCACGATATGACTCTCTAGATTCCTGAATCCAAATTGAAAATTTCTTCTTGTTACTTATAAAACCAATCACCAATGGTTGCTTTTCTCTATACGTTATACTGACTCAGCCACACACAACCCATGGCAATGATGGGTTCATATTATATAAGTTGTTTGATTGGACGGTTGAGATTAACAGAGGTGGCCCAAGTAGGTGATAATTCCCTGGAAACTGTTCACGAAAGAGACCTAATAATGATCTCGTAAGAGCCGTTGATTAATATTGAACGGCTGTGATTACGAGGAGGCGATAATGGGCAAGAAGAACGTGGCGACGCGGTTTTGCTGTGTGCATGGCTTGCGCAGGCACACGCTGGTACGGCGTTTATATTGCGGTGACCACGTGGATGACACGTCATTGTTAATCTATGCCTTTGGTTGTTCCACGTCAGATGCTGCGTTTTATTGTCTATCATAATGGATTGGGCTTTGATTTTAAGAAAGCTTTACTATTTTGGGATGATTTGTGGGCTTTCCTTATTTACACTAACACACTTTTTCCCATTCTTAGGCGACTATCTTCTTCTTCTTCTTTTTTTTCAAGTACGAATGGTTTTTCAAACACTGGAGATTTTTTTCAAAACAAGTCTTCGTGAACATGCGTTGGATTGTGGAAGCATACTGTGTAACGCCCGTCCCACTTATCTGGCGGAGACGGCAAATCACCTAAAAATATAACATTTTTATATTAAAAAATATAACTTCGAATTATGTATAAAATAAAATAAAATAAAAATAATAATTATTATTTAAATAAAATATACAAATTTCAGTAAAATTAGCATCCGGACAAATACCATCTTGAACCGCTATTGAGCAAAATAGCTATCACCTAAAAAGGTTGAAATAGAGGGAGGTAAGCAACAAGTTACCCAGTGAAGATGTTACCAACGAAACTTTAATACTCGAAAAACAATAGGCACTTGTACACATTAAACTAAAAATAGAACATAGTTCGAGTTAATAACTTAACGTTTCACTTTCTTTATTTAGCTTTTCATTTATATACGTATCTTTTCACTTTTTTTAATTAACTTCTCGTTTTCTTTATTTATTTGCTTATGGCGGAGCCAACCCCTTTCACGCGTTTTGGGTATGGACCTCCCCGTCATCGGCCCTTTACGACATGTTGGATTACAACGGGTTTACAATGCGATCGTCCGTAATCCAACAAACAACATTCTGCGATGGGCTGACAGTGCGATCGTCCACAGAATTACATCACCAAATAGACAACAACGGGCTTACAATGCGATCGTCCGTTGTCCAACAAACAACGTTCTGCGACGGGCTGACGGTGCGATCGTCCACAGAACTACATCACCAAATGGACTACAACGAGCTTACAATGCGATCGTCCGTAGTCCAAACAAACAAAGTTCTGCAACAGGCTTACAATGCGATCGTCCACAGAACTACATTACAAAATGGACTACAACGGGCTTACAATGCGATCGTCCGTAGTCCAAAGTATATTATTTTATTATTATTATTATTATTATTATTATTATTATTATTATTATTATTATTATTATTATTATTATTATTATTATTATTATTATTATTATTATTATTATTATTATTATTATATATCTTTTAATTATTTCTTAACTTATTTCTCATCATTTACTATAAGTTTTAAATCAAACAATGTCTATTTCAAGACTTAGCATGTAAAAGCACATACCGCTAACTAGTACCAAAATAACGTAAATCCCACCCTCACCTTAGCCTTTTTCGAGTCGTCGGAAAATAACAGTTAAAACGGTTGGAAAATAGCGCCTCGAGCGGTTGTGGTTGAAACACTATTTTTTGGTGATATGAAGTTATGGTTTAAGCTACTGGCGTTTGGTGGTTTAAGAAATCGCGTTTAGAATCTGCGTTTGACAAAAATAGCGTTTTGGGCGGTTTAGTAAAAGTGGATTTTCTCTCAACTTGTAGATCTATTTTCGGGAGCATCATACCTCCGAATGGTGATCCGAAACTTGCTATGGATTCCTTGCAGTGAGAGATATCCAGGCATATATAAATCGTCACCTAACTCCTCCAGACGCGATCGAAATCAGTCCTACAAAGTCACAATCCGAAACTGGATTTAGAGTATTTCTGCAAAACTGTTTTAAAACAGTTTCGACCACTTTTATTAAAACGACTATAACTCGAGAACCATACCTCCTAACGAATAAAGACCGATTTCTATGGAAAGACAAGATACAAAGATTTTCAATGATACCAGGATCGTAATCTGGGTCGTCCCGAGCAGTCGTCAATCTGTATTTAAAGTGGGAGCATCAGAATTTGTACCAGTCTCACGAAAACAGCGATAACGTTTTCCAAGTACCTCCCATCGAAGCAAACTCAGCGGCCAGGGAAAGATAAGACTCAGGGCTTTCTAGCGATATATAGATCGCCTTCTTGGTCTTTATAGTTCACCGGGAAATCAGCTCTAAAGTCAAATGAACGTTTCTGAGATTGAAGGTTCGGTTTTAGAAACAATGGTTTTGTCAATATTCAAAAAAGGATTACGAGTAGAATATACCTCGGAATTGAGATCCGAAAAATGCTAAAGAAACTAGAGAATGAGCTCTTTTCAGAGATGCTAAGGTTGTCATCCAGATCTTTCTGAGTCGCAGGAAATCGAGCTTACAAGGTAGCAACCCGAAACTGACTTTAAAAGGTGTTTTAGAGGCAAGAACATAAAGTTTAGTTGATCAGAAACTCTTGGATACTTTTATGGTGAAAGATGGACGTGAGAAGAACCGGATGAAAGTGGTTTTATGAATTATTGCAAAGGCAAATGAGTGGAGAAAGCATAAGAGTGTGATTATGATGTTTTCTTAATAATTTCAAACTTTAATCATGATTCATTTTTTTTTTCTTTGCTTTTGGCTTTTGGGAGATGGAGTCATGACAATTCTCCCCCACTTAGAATCAATTCGTCCTCGAATTGTGCTGGAGCCGATGGTTTGAGTTATCCCTCTTATGAAAACAAGTTACTTATACTCTTCGTATCTTGATGCTAAACCAACTTTTAAAAAACATTAAGCTCCTTATTTGATCAAACAACTCGTTAACAGACGGCCGTGAATTCTAATTCTAAATGGTCACCTTGTTTAACCTTCGGTAGTCGATGTGAAACTTGAAATTTCCGTCGTTCTTCTTGACATCCACCATTGATGCTACCAATAACGAGTTTACTAGGTCTAATAGACCCTTTGATACTAAAATCCTCTGTTTTTTTTTTTCGTTTTTGCTAATATAAAATGACACGGTGTTCTAGAAACTAGAGTTTTCATAATCTTAACTTAGTGGTAAATGTGTCTCCTCGGTTTGGTGGCGGTTCTATAAGCGGTTAAAATATGAGTACATATTCTACCGCCGCTGGGATAAAGTAATTCTATTGAGACAAATTAATGTTAGCATATCACACAATAAACACAATTTCATAAACTTACTTGCTCAAGTGCGGTAGTGCCGGTGCTGTTTTACTTTCATAAAACCCATTTCCCAAAAAAAAATTCAAAATACTTAAGGTGACCCTCCAAGTTGAAATCGGAGTGGCCTTTAACCTAGGCTTTGATACCACTTGTAACGCCCCGTCCGCCCCTACCAGTGAGTCACCCATCCCTCTATCGGGCTCGTGGGCCCCACCCATGTCCGACGGTCGGTGCGTTATTTTTCGTAGGCCCGACCAATTAATTTACTGACCCTATAATCACCCCATGACCTTTTCTCATGTGTTTTGTCCACACACACATGCTATGTAATATCCTGTTCCAAGAAATAGTCAACGGGCAGCAGAGAAGTCAACGGAGAGCATTTCGTAATTTTCAGAAGATGAAGGGCATTTTGGTAATTTTACCAAAATGCGAGCCGGAAGTGGAGACGGGCAAAATGTTCTTCTTTTTGGTCATAAAGAACATTTATAAGACCAGACATGGAAGAAACGGAGATTAAATGAGTTTTACGGACTATCGAGAAAGGAAACCGATATAACCGATAAAACTTGTAAAAATTATTACGGGAGCTACGGGAGTCCGATTGAGGTGAAACGACTTGCTAAATTCATCTAAAAGAGTATAGGTATCTTAAAAAAACTTGGAGGGTTTATTTCAGAGGCTACGGAGCTTCATTGATTTTAACGGTTTGTCGGGAATGGAAATCGACAAAACCGAAGCAACTTGTAAAATCCTTAACCGGAGCTACGAGTGTCCAAACGGAGTGATTCAAATTGCTACATTCATATAAAATCATCTAGAATCTGAAAATAGAGCTTTGTGTATTTATAGAAGCAGCTAAGGATTTTATAAAATATTAAACACGAAGAACGGCAATATCGGTACGTCGGAATGGTTCAGGATTGAGGATCTTATAGAAACGTTTTGATACAATGGATTTGGCAAGATTAAACCTCCAAGAGACAAGTGTGACAACTCCCTAGGCGCCACCTATTACTTCTAGAAGAAATGACACATGTTGTGGAAACTTGGAAAAGAAGTAAAGGAAGGAAGAGAAGACATGTGGCAAAGAAATACACTAAATCACCTCTATGGCTTGGCAATTGGCGTGGCTGTGGCTAAGAGAGGAAGGGGCAGCTGTCAAGATTTGATGCCAACACCTACCTTGATGTGGTGTCCATTGGAAAAGAAGGAGAATGACAAATGTCACACACCAAAGTTACTTCACTTTCCTATATAAAGGGCCTTGCTCTTCTCATTTCTTCATCCCATCAACAACAAAACAAAGAGAAATAGAGAAGAGAAGGAGAGAGGCGTGAGAGAGAAGAAGAAGAAGAATAAGGCCGGAGGAAGAGAAGAAGAAGAAGAAGACCGGAGGAGAAGAAGAAGGAGGAGGAGAAGAAGAGGAAGAGCGGAGGAAGCCGGAGGAAGAAGAAGTCGGAGGAGGAAGAAGAAGCCGGAGGAGGAGGAAGAGCCGAGAGAAGAAGAAGACCGGAGGAGGAGAAAACCGGAAGAGAAGATGAAGTTGAAGCTTGAAGAAGAAGAAAGAGGAAGGAAGAAGCGTGGGAGAGAGAGAAGAAGCGTGAAGAAGGAGAGAAGAAGAGAAGAAGAAAGAAGATGAAGCATGAAGAAGGAGAAGAGAGAGAAGAAGAAGAAGAGAAGCGTGAGAGATAAGATGAAGAAGTATGAAGAAGAGGAAGAGAGAGAGAGATGGAGGAAGACCGGAGAGGAGAAAGCAAAGGATGAGAACCGGAGGAGAAGGAGAAGGAGAGAAGAAGAGGACCGGAGGAGAAAGAAGAAAAGAGAGGAGAGGAAGAAGAAGAGAGAGAGAGAGGCGTGAAGAAGAAGAAGAGAGGGAGAACCGGAAGAGGAGAGAGAGAGAACCGGAGGAGAAAAAGAGAACCGGAGCAGAGAGAGAAAGAGAACCGGAGAGAAAGAAGACCGGAGGAGAGAGAGAACCAGAGGAGAGAGAAAATGAGGAAAGAGAAGATAGTCCGGAGGTTCATCGGAATCACCAAGGTCAAGGTTGGGTCAAATCGAGTCAACGGTTCAGGAAGGGTTCGGGGTAGCAGCGGGTTTAGTTCGGGTCTCGGGGTCCGTCAATCCATCCATCCGTCGGCATAATAACACCGTGAGTCGGCTAATTGAGTGTTGCATGTAGTTAAGATCATATAGATCCGTAATTGATAAACTGTAGTTTAAGTTGCATACCCGATTGATTGAATTGATTAGAACGGCTAGGTTGACTAATAACTCGGTTAATTAATTAAACGGTTAGGTTAAGAGATGCATGCTAATCGTTGGTAGTTCGTTGATTGCTTGATTGGGTGATGCATACATATAGAATGTCATGCTAGGACCTATATGCATATATATGTTAGTAAGAACGTAATTAATGAATCTATATACGGGAAATTATGAGTTGATTAAAATACGGCTAAATAACATAACACACTTAGAATATAATAACAGGTGGATTAATGAATGAAAGTTAATGAATAATGAGATGTCGGGGAGTTAGTAATCTTACCAACTCTAAACCGACATATCGAGGATGTCCTAAAAGATACTTAGGGAGTGTTAAGAAGTGGTGTGATTGAGGAGCCGTCTACGGATTATCAATCCGCTAATCCAAGGTAGCGGACGTAAATTGGTTAAAAGACGAATAACCTAGTTAATTGTTTGTGTGGTGTTGTGATTGATTGATTGTGTGATTGCTTGCTTGTTTATCTACTACGGTGTTGGGCCAGGTAGATTGTTGATTGATTGTGTGATTGCTTGCTTGTTTATCTACTTTGGTGTTGGGCCGAGTAGACTGTACTGTAGATACTTACTCTGGTGCGGGACCGAGTAAGTTTGGGTGATGTGGAGGTTGGTGATAGGACTTGCGGGATGGATTGGATAGTGTTTCTGTTTGACCTTATTGGTATTGCGTGATAGAGTCCCAGCGAGACTGCGTGTTTACATTTCTGTTATTAGGACTCTATAGGACGCGTTAGATCCCGCAAGTCTAGAGATGGCGTTCCGGTACTTCCGACCCGATTGGATCCTCGGGTAGTTACCTGATCAGGCACGTACCTTCGGTAGTGGTTCTGGCAGGTGTTAACCTATGGAGTGACGTCTGTAGGTGTGTGGTCCGGAGAATACGGGATCGCGTCCTAGGGCCGGACTGCATGGAAACTTGGGTTATCTTGGGGTAGCCTGAGTCACCGCGTATCGATGGACGGAGAACGGTGTCCTAGCCGCAGGACTTCGTGTTATCGCCTAGGAGTCGTGGGAGGTTTTAGCTACCGTGGCGGCAGCTAAGTGTTCCCGTGGAAGTCACCGAGTTCGCAAAGTGGGCCCAGATAGTGTGGAGATTGCGTTAGAGATGCGATAGATAGATCGAGTCTAATCGAGAGCATGTGCCGCAGTGTTCTCGATTCCCTTGGTTACTTCCGTGTTGTTGTGTTGATATTTGATTGCTTGTGTGTTGTGGAGCTCGTCACGTCTTGGTAGCACGTGACCAGCGATTTATACCTTGATTGTTATTTTGGGTTTTTGGGCGGGATTATTAGATTGATAGCAGCCTTTAGTTGGGAGCCGTCTCACTGGGTAATCTTAGATTACTCATTAGACTCTTTTGTGTGTTTTCAGGTTTGGCGTAGCTCGGCGGACGCGTAGGACACTCAGAGTAGTCTTGGGTTGGCATTGGGTATCGGTTGTGAAGCATTTTTGACTATATTTTCGGTTGCGGATTTCTTGAGCGCTTGCTAATGTTTTGTATTATACCGTATAATATTATGAATAAGATTTATATTTTTAAAGTAATAAAAACGGAATAATTCTCTGATATACAGTTTCGTCCGAACCGAACACAACTCGTGGAAACGGTACAAGTTGAAAAGCTTTGTATCGTGGAAACGAGGTAAACGGAGTCAAGGATGGTTTGGTTCGAGCCATTGACTCAAACCGGACTATCTCTGGCTTTCGTATTGTGACAAACTCTTCTCGTATGACTGCTCGGGTTCGATCGATCATGTTCTTGTTTGATTGTTGGCCGGTCAGCTCGTCGGTCAGCGGAAAACAGGAAGGGGGTGTTACATGCTACCACGAGTCACTTCCCGAAAGGTCACCCATCCTAGGACTACTCCAGCCCAAACACGCTTAACTCTGGAATTCTTTCAGGCAAGTGGCCGGAAAAGGTAAGTGCACTTGGTGATATAGGTAGCCAAATTAATCTATTTAAGACTTTCTCAAATGGGTCGGGCCAGAGCCATTACATACTGGATCCACTCGGTAACCAAATGTACATTAATGCAAGTTTTGGATTCGATTGCCCAAATATGCAATTTTCTACAAATTAATGGAAATAAGTTTATAAGACAATTTTCAATTTCGAGGAAATGAAGTTTTTCATTGTAATTGTGTCGTGAATTTTCATAGAACAAAATAATATTTTCTATAAAGTTATTCTTTTAATAGTTTTTATAATATGTATCAACCTTAAAAACATGTGTTAAGATTTAAATAAAATACTTTCGAGCATATCTTTTGTACCACACGTCTTTTTTTTTTTTTCTCGAGACAAGATGTCACAAACTTTAACTTACAGATCACGTAATTCCAATAATTTCAAATCTCCAATAGTCTCCAACAACGAAATCAAACCAACATTACCCGACAATAGCCAATAACCGAAATATCATAACAAATCATAAATAATATCTAAAACAAAATGCGCAAAACAACGATAAAATCCCTAGAGCATCTGATATGGTTAAGCATCCATCTACTCTGCAGGCTCACCTTGAAGAAGGAAAAAAGGAGAAGTGATAAACATGGGAATTACTCAAAAAGGTATAGAATGCTATAATGCAAGTCCACCACCTTGGTGTAAGCATTTCAAATATAAAAATCTAGTCTAAACATGAATAAATACAACACTTAAAGAATCCAAGCAGTAAACAATGGTCCTAGATTTGTGTGGATGTCGTGTCTATTGCACCGTCCATGAGGCGCCTTATTGATCTCTTAGGACATGAGCAATATATCAACTCAAACTTGTCCATACCTCTGCACACAACACATACATAGTACATTACTTCTTTCTACCCTGCACAATACATCTACTTATAACACTATATATCTACTATATGTATTTATACATACATACATACATACATATATATATAACAATTCATCAATTAATTGGTAACACAAGCAATGGTTAAAACAACTATAATCATATCTCCATTTTATCAAACTACATCGACATATTTAGGAAACAAATTAATCACATTTAGTACTACCGAATTATATTAGAAGGTTTATAGACTAAAATTATAAGTTACAGAATAGCCTTCACCTTAGCCTACTAGAACCCGGAAAATGATGATTGAAAGAATTGTGGTTGGAGTGGTTGCGGTTGAGGAAACATCACTTTAGCAAACTGCGATTAGAAATTAAATTTCCTAAAATATATTTGTCATAAATGGATTTGCCATAAATAGACTTTATACAAATGAATATTCTTAGAAAATCAAACTTTCCTAAAATAGAGAAGATTTTTGATAGGCATAAAACTTATATGGAAAGATGCAGGCACAACGTTCCGACCATATTCAGAATGAAGATCGGAAAGAAGACCTGGAAAGATATTTTCAATAGCTTCGCATCAATATATAATCCGCTCCCTAGTTCATCAGCAAAACACTCTCCAAATTAGTCACTCGCATATCCAAACTGCCTCCGAAAAAACGCTCATAACTTGCAAAATAGTTTTTTAAATAACACACCGCTTACAGTTATAAATAGATATAAGGGTCACATAAATCCTTAAAAAAACTTCAGATTGATATGATTTGATTTGCTCATTCGTTTATCGTTTCTCCCAAAATGCATCTGATCACAAATATACATTTTAGAAAAATTGTTGTTTGTACCTCGATTGGGACAAAATGGCTTTTTGGAAAGGAAAGACTTGGGCTTATAGGTTGATCGTCTCGTGGATCCACACAATTTTCCTGGAAATCGCTTCACATGTTAACGACATATTTCGTGACGGGATTTGACCGGGCTTCAACGGGAAATTCTGTTTTCGTGCCTCTAGCACAAGACTCTTTTTATAAGAAAAATAAGAAACCCTAAGGTTTTCAGAACTTGGGCCAAAAGAGACAGCTGAATGATGGGTTTTATTGATTTGAGTTAGTACAATTCTCTCCCACTAACAAGGACATCACCCCCTCCCCCAAACTTTAACCCTCACAGTCACTTTCCTTTTAACTTCCTTTTCTTGACGCTCTAAAACTGCCATTGGTTCACTACACGCTGAAAAAATACTTACTGAAATCATTAGAGGGCTGCTGCAAAATAATCTTTGGCTCTCTGAGTATCTTCTTTAATACTGACACATGAAACACGTCGTGGAATCCCGTCAATTCTGATCATAAGCTCAACTGATAGACTGCTGCCCCAATCTGCTCAATAATAAGGTATGGTTCCATGTATCTCGGCTTAAGTTTCTTTAGTTTTCAAATCTTAACACTTCCCTTAAATGTCTTCATTTTTAGATATAATAAGTCGCTCACCTCAATCTACAAATATTTTGTGCGCTTATTTGTATAATCTCTAGAACCATTGTTGGTTTTATATTTGTGTCTTCTCCCACCTCTAACTAATATAGTGGTGTACGATAAAGTTTACCATAATTTTAGTAGTATTTTATTTTTCTATTAAAATAATATAATAATTTTGATTATAATTTAAAATAATTTTGACTCTCTTATTTTGTAAAGAGTTGAATGAAATTAGGAATTTTTATAAAATTTCTTGTCATAAAACTGTTCACTTCATACAAAGATTTTTGAGAAGAAAAATTCATAACATAACAGGATGGGATTACACATGAGTCAAGTGGAGAAACATTTTGTTCTTAAATCCGTGAGAAAACTGTAAGGATATTTTAACTCAAACATGAATTGATACATATAAATATTAGTTTAAAACAAAAAGTATGAAATTGTAACATATTAAAAATGTAATGTGTAACATTTGTATGAATTTGTGAAGTAAACAAGTAAAGTTTATATCCCATTTGTAGAGGAATATTCTACGGAGAGAGAGAGAGAGAGAGAGAGAGAGAGAGAGAGAGAGAGAGAGAGAGAGAGAGAGAGAGAGAGAGAGAGAGAGAGAGAGAGAGAGAGGAGAGGAGAGAGAGATGAGAGAGAGGAGAGGAGAGAGAGAGAGAGAGAGAGAGAGAGAGAGAGAGAGAGAGAGAGAGAGAGGGTTTGCATGTCCTGTCATAAACGATATATACGTTCCGTATGTTATATCCCTATTACTTTTTTTTGGGGGGGTCAAATATCCCTATTACTTCGCTGATGCGCAATCACGTATGCTACAAATTTAAATTGATACATGACACTCCAATAGCTTATATGGTCCATAACTTATAATAGTAACGTCAGAGGGATCTTTTAAGAGGCAACATGTCAAAATTTTCCATGCATTTTTGTTTTCTTTTTGTCCGATACATTTATGTTTAACCCGAAGGAAAGGGATCTTTTTCCTTTTTCTTTAACAACTTTTTTGCAGGAAAGGGATCTTGCAGAAACGTTTGTTACCCATATATTTATGTAATTAACCAAAATATTTTGATATTTTTGAACTTTCAATTTAAATATTTCTTCTACGATAACTTTCAATACTATAAGAATTTTGTAAAACAAAATCAAGTTTCTTTTCCAATTGAAGGTTTCGTAGATTCATAAAACATATTGATAGTAGCATACTATAATTCATTTGTTACATATTACAATTATTTTTAGATATTTTCATTAAGAAATTACTCATTTAAAACTTACTGAATCTAGGATTATAGTTTGCAAATTTTGGTCTTTTGAATCTTTTTAAGTGCTTTGCAGTGTTACTGGAGCTTGGAGTTGATCCATGTACCATGAAAAAAGTTTTGGAAGTATTTTGGAGTTTGAAAGACATAATAGATGAAATATTGATGAAGGATGCAACTAGTGTGCTTGAACGATCGAGTAATATGGAGTCATTCCATTGATTTAGCTTTATAATAGAAGTGGATTTAAGGCGTTTAGAGGTGTGGAAGAGTTGTACTTGATTTATTGGATGCATCTCAACAATCCTCGTACATCGACCATCCAACCTCATGCAAACTCCCTCGATACATGATCGTCAAGCAACACTCCATTTATATCAGGAAAAAACATCGGCTTGCATCATCGAATTATCTTGCTTGATGCCAACATTGCGCTTCCATCGACCATCACACATCGGGAAAAGCTGCTCGATGTGATCTAGTCTTCAGCCACATCAACCACAACAACCCAGTGCTTTCATCCCGGTGCAATATGTCAAATCCATTTTCTATAAATAGTTAGTTAGATTTAAGGTTTGGTCACATTCTATTTTCATAAATTTTTCCTTGTCTAAATCTAAAACTTTGTAAACATTTCTTTTTACGCTTTGATAAAGTATTTCTTCCTATTTTCTTAATCAAGTCTTTTTCTTCTGTCTAATCATGAGTTCTCATATAGTATTTATGGGTTTTGTTGGAATATCTATGAGTTTTGTGGGAATCTCTATGATTAGTGAGGTAGATTAAGGTTAAATTATGTATGATCTAGGGTGCTTAATGCTTAATTAACATTAATATTTCTCTATTAAGTTTATATCTATGCTAGATTAGAAAAGAATTGTTAATTTAGATCTTGATTTTTGTTGTCCGAAAGATGTTCAATGAAATGCTTACATGAACTTAATTAGATATTTTGCATGTTTAGCCAATCGAAATTGATGTCAAAGGTGTTTAATAATTATAAGATCTTGATTGTCAAATAATCACAAATGAGTATTTGTTATTGATTAATGATTTATCAAAATAATTAATGCCTAGGGATAATTAGTCTTAATTAGTGATCTTTATTAAAGAATTAAGTTTGTTTGACGGTGTGGTGATTGATTAGAATGCATGATATCTTGTTATTTGAAAGTGAGAAGTGAATTGTTGCATGATTAACATAAGACTTTGAGTATGGAAGTGTAATATAGGAATATGAATTGGTGTGGTTATATAGTAGGGGTGGGCACAAGGAAAGTACTTGCTATTTTTGACTTGCTACTTGATTTGCCTTGTGCGAGTAATATAAATTTAGATTTGTAATTGACTTGTTAGACAAAGTTCTTGAAATTTCAAATACTTGCTAAAAACTACACACTTGCAAGTTTTTTTTTTTGATACAAAGCTGATATATTAATTTTAAATTGTGGTTACATCATAGAGAATGTAGAAACTCTTTGCCAAAGAGTCCCAATCTTGAAAGTTTAAACATGACCCACACCAAGATGCAGAAAAACAAAAAAACTACTTGGAGATAGAATGACAACAAATTCAAATAAAACTCGAATGTGTCAACAAGGATTTCTTGGTATTGCCAGAAATCAGAAAGCTTGTCACTTTGACATGTGACTTTGAAAACTAATCATGCCTTTGAAGTTGCGATGAATCGTACACGGATGTGTCTTCAGGTCTAACACATACCATTAACCAGAATAATACTTCAAATAGGAAATTGGCTAGACTATTTGGTATTAGATCCAAATAAAATATACCTCTCAAAGAGAGGGAAAATGGAAAAGTTCTCTCCTTGAACAAGGAGGAGGATGGGAATGATCTCTCCCTAAAGAGAGAGAAAAATAAAGATGATCTCTCTCTTAAAAGGCAAGAAAAGTGGACTGGTCTTTTCCAAAGGGAAGAATTTGTTGGACAATAGCTAAGTCCTTTAGGATTAGAAATTTTTGGGCTTAGGTTTGCTATGCTCACATGGGCTAGGCCCAAAACATGACACGAGCGGGAGAGGCAGTGAAATCCGCCGTTGTCGGAAGCTCCAAAAATATCTTCGGATGCTTCAGTGAAGGGTTCTCTGTTGAGTACAGAGGTGTGCACTGAGGAACATAAATTAGTTGAATGTGGCACATAGGACCTATTCTGTGAGATGAAGGTGCAGAGGCGTCATATCTTATTATTTGATAGCTTGTCGACGGGAAAGGAAACGCGACCGGCAATGAATCCGGTGACCGAGGTGTCTTCTGCCGCTTCACCGTGTGCAGAGAGTCCATCGAAGAGAGCCCGAGGAAACTGTGGGGTCGCGAAAGGTGCAGATCCATATTGAATGGTGATGAAATTTGGAGACACATATGCTTGAACTCCGAGAAAATAATCCACGAGGATGAAGGCGATTCCGGCAGAGGGTCATCCGGTTCTGGCGGCTCTGGTGGTTGAGGAGCCTCTCGCATCTCCGGAGGAAGCAGATTGGGAGGTTTCAGAATGGGGGAGAGAGAGGCTGGGCTCTCCAAGTCAAGAATTTTCCGGAGAGATAAAGCACATACAGCAGGAGATTCCTCCGACGATACAGATCTAGTCGGCGGAGGGCGAGCGTTAAAACGCCGACTTCGAGGAAGCAAATCTTCAGCACCTGGCGGTGAGACATATCTTCGGGTGAACTCCGGTGGAGTCCCGAGAACGAGAAGCATGACTTCTCAAGAAAAAACTCCAGCGGAACTCTGAGAACCCATGCTTGATTGATTGGAGGTGAGCGGCGTCTAGGTAGTCGAGCTAGAAAGAAAATATGTTTCTTGCTCATTGTGTCCTATTTTTGGTAGAACATATAGCCGTCCATACATACTTGCAATTTATTTACTATATTTTATTACTTGATACTTATGAAATATTACAAAGTTATTTATAAGTTATTTGAGATTAATTATGAATTACTTAAGAATTAATTGAAAGTTACTTGTTAATTATTTATATCAATATTTACTTACTTAAAATTTACTTTAACTTTTAATCTACTTGTATTTTTTAAAAATTATTATATATATTGAATATTTAAAAGGAAAAACACTAGCGAGTAAAACAAGGTGAATAGTGATATTTTTCAATATTTGATATTTGATTTATACTTACAAGTAATAAAATGTGGTTATTTATTACCATGCTCGATCATTACAAATATTTTTTTTTTCAAGCTAAGTATGGATCAAGTAACGAGTACAATTCGAATAACTAATAATTATGTCAAGCTTTAATGGATAGGTGTGGTAATGTATTATATATATATTTACTTAAGAGTGATTTAGGTAAAAAATACAAAACGAAAGTAATATTAGTTAAATAGACATGATGTGACGTCTAGACTGATTTAATGTCACTGTTGGTAAGGGTTTTACCCATTTACCCTTTGTTCTATATAATGAAAAAACACTCGTACACTAAGTATTTATATTACTAGATAATATTTAATTATGTTGCTAACTTTATATTTAGCATGTTAAATTACCAAAGAACAAATCGCAATATTTTATTATAAAATAGATAAATATCGAAATGTATTGCTAACTTTATATTTAACAAACATATTTATTTTTTTAAACTTGTTAACATGTTTGTTATCATGCTAAGGCACATCCAAAAGTATGACTAAGATAAAATACCGAAAAACAAATCGCAACATTTTATTATAATAATAGATAAATATTGGAATGTAGTGTTAACTTTATATTTAACAAAGATACATATTTTTTTAAACATGTTAACATGTTTTTTATCATATAAATATATAAATGTATATCTAATTTTCTACTTATCACTCTAACTAAATTATTAATTTACATATTTGTGAAACATGTTAACCGTAAAGGCACATCCAACAATATGACTAATCAAAACCCCAAGCCTATAAACTGTTATTCGATAGAATCAATAACAAAGTTGTAATGACTATTGGTAATTACTATCAGAATCATTTTCAGGGTGCTCAACAGATGGTTGATTCTCTGAACTAGTATGTTCTTCATCACTTCCAATATTTTTCCTTTCTTCTACTTCTTCATCAGATGGTAGTTCTTCAATTGTTAACCATCTCCCGCCATTGTTGTTCTGTGCATTGTTACTAAAGGAGTTTGGTTCGAGCAAATCCTCAAATGGCTTAGAGAAGAAGGGATCATCAAAAGGATCTCTTCCTCCAAACAAGCTACCTCTAAATGCTCCAAAATTTCCGAATCTGCCACCAAATGGATCGCCCATATTCACAAATCTGCAATCTTTTTGCATAAATTTAGTAAAAAAAGTTAAGCACTTGACATGGTCTTACAACTCTAATCTTCCTAACCATCTCAGTATCTACCAATCAAATTTCATAGTTCATCAAGAAGATCTCTATGGACAATCTAATCAAAAACTAAAATAAATTGAAACAATCGGTTAAGAAATTAAAGAATCAATTTTTTAATCTAAAAGACACGAATCGTAAAGTAAAAGGGCAAAGGACACAAAATCAAGCAAGATTCATCAGTTAGGCAGTATAAGACAAACCCTAGATCTACCCAGATACGCTAAGACCAAATCAAATAGCTTTGTGAAGGTTCTCAATCAAATCAGAACAGCAAGATATAAATCCGTCTGAGAAAACAAACCAAAAACAAAAGCTGGAACATCAGACCTTGAAAATGGAGTGACGAGAGAAGAAATCTCGCCTAAGCTGCTGGAGATTTTGCTGTTGTTGCAGTTTTGGTCGAATCTGATCCTAGCTCTCATGGCCGCAATTGTGTGTGATTCGCAATCGAGGTATCATAAAAAAGGAGAGACAAAGATGAGATATATAAGGGTAAATTTGTCCAAAAATTTGGTAAACAGTAACCTAAAGACCATTTTCCCATTTATTTTATTATAGCCTTTACTTAAACACATTTATCAATAATCCATTATTATTAATAACTTTTATTATGTAGATATTGGTAAATCTTAATTTTATGTCTATTTTTAACAACAGTCTAATTCTAAAATATCATTATTCTAATGAAATACGGTAGTTATTTACTATTTTTTTTTTATTAATGTAAATCTAATATAGATTAATATTAGATTTTTTCAATTACATGTCGCTTTTGGTGATTTAAAAACATCTGAATATAATCACATAATAACTTTATTACTTGATTAATTGATTAGTTTATTTATTTCTTGATTTATATATCAACACAATAATTGAGCAAGTGTCTCTCCATATGTCGACACATCTACATTTTAAATTCATGAGGGTGTGACACATCAATTAATGAAAAAATAACCAATCAAAATAAACCAAATATACACATCACTTAACACATCAATTAATGAAAAATTTGAAAAGTCAATCAAAACATAACAAAAATACACACCAGATTTTATGACTCATAAACTTAAGTAATTATGTTTAACGGTGGAGATTTGATTATCGGGCTTGGTAGGCCTGGGCATTCGGGTCCTCGGGTCGGGTTCGGGTCGGGTCCGTGTCGGGTCCGGGTCCGTCGGGTAGAAAAAATGAAGGACCCATTTAAGGACATGCTAATTTCGGGTCGGGTTCGGGTCGGTTCCTGCCGGTTCCGGGTCGGGTCGGGTCTTAGGGTAGCTTACCTGCTATTACCCGTTCTTATTCGAATATTAATTGGGTCAGGTTCGGTTTCAGGTTCGAACATGTTTGAACAGGTTCATATATAGGTTCGAACAGGTTTGGAACAGGTTCAAACAGGTTCGGAACAGGTTCGGACAGGTTCGAAAAATGTTAGAAACAGGTTCGAAACAGGTTCAGAACAGGTACAGAACATGTTGGTTACAGGTTCGGAACATGTTATTAAAATATTTAATATATATAAATAAATATATATTATTAATATATATATATTTATGCAGGTTTATATGGGTACCCAAAAAACCTGCAGGTTAATACCCGGACCCGAACCTGTACCCACGGGTCTTCAACAGCTAGACCCAACAGGTTAAAATGTCTAAACCAGGTTCTAACCTGAACCTGTCTTATTCGGGTCGGTTCCGGGTCGGGTACTCGGATCCGGGTAAAAAGGCCCAGGCCTAGGGCTTGGTTTGTTTTTGGCTTTTCGGTTTTCATGATTTAGAAAAGTAGATCTTATTCAAGTTCGAACTATAATTCAATTTGTTTCAATTCGGTTCGAGTTTTTAGAATTTCAAAATTTTCTAGTTTAAAAAAAATAAGTTCACATTCGAAATTAAATAATTTTAACAAAACATATAAGAAAAATAATCTATTAATTTAATTAAGATTGTTGATTTTTAATATAATTTCTGTATGTAACTAAAATATTAATATTAAATAAATTTTATTCAGTTCAATTCGGTTTTTATATAATACAGTTTGGTTCGGATCAATATTAGTTTATTTTTATATAGTATATATACTATTGGGTTATTTTTATAAGTAAATTTGGTTTGGGTTCTGGAAATTTGGTTCGAATTTGGAAATTTTTGTTCGGTTCATTTTGTCCATCGCTTATTTGGTTTATGCCATTTTGGTTTGTTTATAAAATCCAAGAAACTGAGAAGGGGATAACCAAATTTAAGACGAAGATATGAGAGTTTTTTTCTCAAAGAGAACAAAAAGGTAAATGAGAAAACTTCTACGGTATAAACAGAAAGAACAAAAAAAATTTTTAAAATAGGAAGATGATGAATATGTAAATTAATAGCAAGTTTTCAATATTAACTAAATATATAAAAAATAGTAAGATATAAAATAATACTAAATACAAGACCAATGATAATTTGGTGGGTAATATATAAAAAATAGATACATCAATTAATATTTTTAATTATTAAGATGTTATATGTATTTTATTAAAAACTTACATATAAAAGAAACCAATAATAAACTTGTATATTCAATTAATTTATAAACAAATATGGATAAAAAAAAATAAAAAAAATAAATGAATAAACGAATTAAAAAAGATATTCGTCAGTGCACGAAATTTTATCTTATACGTCAACATTCTATCTTATATTGTCCAATTCATATACTTTTGAAACATTAAACTCTTAATTTTTATTTGTTTGATGAACAATTAATTTGTTAATGAAGATTAATTAATTTCACAAAAATCTAATATTAGAGACTCCATGATGTATAAATTAAATATCATTTTCATCGGTTTCTTGTATATTGAATTTTTTAAAACTTTATATGATTTTATATAATACTTTTATCCAACTTTCTCACTAATAACAAAATAAACATTTTATTTTTAAATTATTAAAACTTACAAAAAATCAGATAATAGCTAAAATCAATACAAAAGTTAGAAAAAATCTAGACACAAATAAACAGAGTTTGAAAAAAACAAACACCAACTATGAATTAAATATAAATAGATATTTTTTTGTTTTTATTATTATTTTTTGTCAACGATAGATATTTTTTTAAAAGCATGAATTATTTATAAGAAATGAGCAACATATGAAGACATAATAGGATATACGAGAAATCAATATAAATATCTGAAAGAGTAAAACAGAAATTTTTTTTTATCATTTTATTAATTTAATTTTTTAATAAATAAATAGTTTAATATTATATATATATATATATATATATATATATATATATATATATATATGTGTTGGAAAAGTATATGAGATAGCATAAATAATTATCTGAATTAATAACATGTACATGATATACGAAAATGTATTTCCAGAGTAAGTGCACAAAGAGATGTTTCTGAATTAATAAAGGTTTGAAAATTTTCAAAACCAAAAAACTACGAACCAAAATTATTACTAATTTACCACTTTTATATAATTCATATTTTCACTAAAATTAGTAGATAGTTTATTATATTTAATTAATAAATGATAAACTTTATACTATATCAAAATAACAAAATTTTATATATAATTATTTTATGTTATAATATCTACGGCGTAACGCATACCAATACCAAATAAAAAATAACATTTGTGTTAGTCTAATATTATAAAGGAAAATTTAGAAATTTTATTAATTAGTTTCAGCGTGACTAATTTGTTTCACATTTATTAACTGTAGTTTTAAATTAATTCAATAAAAAATAGAGAGAAAATAAACAATATTTTATCAAATTTCAAAAATTTTAGATGCATATTAATCTAAAATAATAGTAGAGACATGGATAAACAACACCCGGTTCTTTTGATGAAAGGGCGAAAGGATTGAATATTATCTTTTCTTATATAAATCATGATGAGTCTGATCAGTTAATTCTCCATAATAATCTGATTCGAGCAACATTGATGTAATTAATATGTGAAGTTATTATTGATAAAAAATAAACAACACAAATTGTGAGTGAATATATTGCACAAATAAGGGAAGATACTTCAAATATGATATGGAAAAATCAAAATAACTAAATAATTTTTGTTTGCTAAATAAAACTTTATTTTGTTTAAATTTACATATTTAAATACAACAGTTTATTGTATATATAAATTAAAATTCTTACTTTAAGAATAATTTGATTGTAGTTTTAATTAATAAACCATATATAAAATATACTTATATTTAACACATAAATAAATAATTTTAGTTTTGACTGATAATACAATATTATAATTTATTTTATTTTATCAAAAATTGATTAGTAGTTTGTATTTCCTACCGTGTATATTTGTTTTTACTATTTAAATATATATTATGTTATTTTGGTGTCAATTTGGGTACACATCATTTTTGTACTTTAGCTATTCATATTTTGCGCTATGCTTTTTAATATAAAATCATACTTAAATTATATCGTATTATATCATCCGTTTAGTTTATATTGTCTTATCAATTTAATTTTAATTTGTTGTTACCATTCATAATCAATACTGTAGAACAAACATATATGTATAAAAATCTAACTAATATCCAACTGATATTTTAAGGTCTCTCTCTCTCTCTCTCTCTCTCTCTCTCTCTCTCTCTCTCTCTCTCTCTCTCTCTCTCTCTCTCTCTCTCTCTCTCTCTCTCTCTCTCTCTCTCTCTCTCTCTCTCTCTCTCTCTCTCTCTCTCTCTCTCTCTCTCTCTCTCTCTCTCTCTCTCTCTCTCTCCATGGTTTTTTCCCGATTTGCTTTCTTATCACATTTCTATCTTTTAGAGAGTATAATCTTTTTTTTCATCGGATCTTTGTTTCTCGTCGATCTTCTTGCTGTTATTTTTTTCTTCTCGTTCGACTTTTGTTTGACTTTGGATTTATTCTGATGGGGAGGTTCAATCCCCGAATAATCCCAGGTTTGGTTGCTACGGCTGCCTTTCCTTTTCCGATTTATCGGACCTGTAACCGGGATCTCCGATTCTTTTTTCGATTTCTTTCTCGCCGTTTCTTTCGCCGTTAACTCCCTGTTCTTTCTCTTCTCCGCTTCGGTCTTCCATTTCGCCGAGAATAATATCGATGCCGTCCCACTGCTTTGAGGATAAGCGCTTGATGGACTTGGATCGGTTCTAACCGCTTCCGCGATACCGTCTCCTTGGGTTTGGTCGGTTTTGTGGTGTGGGTTGTAGTTACTGTTTTCTTTTGATGCAGGGATTTCAACGGTGGTTTTGGGTTGCTTAAATCGGCGAATGGTCTCTGATTCCTGCAGCGATTTTCTCTGGCGGGACTCCGCTTCGCTTTTCGCGGTGCTAGTCGGTGGTTTCATGGCGGTTCTTCCCACAACGGTGCGTATCTTGGCATGCATGCACCGAGCTCGATGTGACATGTAGCAGTCTCATCCTTAGTTCTGAGCTTTAGATGAATCAGGTTGTTATTTTTCACTGTAAGGGCTTAGACCCATTTGTATTTTAAGATCCTAACATATGAATCAAATATGTTGATAAAAAAAATCTAACTAATATCCGACACTGGTAATAAATAATACAACTTAAATTATACAACTTTTGTGGTTACGATTACAACAAGGTGGCATGTCCTGTCATTAACGATATATACGTTTCCGTATGTTATATCCCTATTACTTCATTGATGCCCAATACACGTATGCTACAAATTTAAATTGATCCATGACAACTCCAATAGCTTATATGGTCCATACCTTATAATGTAACGACAAGGGGTTCTTTTAAGAGGCGCAAGGAACAAAGATCACGTCCGGACCACAGGGTAGGCCGAAGAACTAGTTGATTAGAGCCCACCATATTTTCTAAAAAAATTAGAAGAAAACATTTTTTACACTTAAATTTTTTAAATAAACGTAAAACCTAATATAATTTTCAAAAAGATTAAACCAGACCTGACAAAAATACAAAAAAATATGGTGAAAGTTTTTTTTGTCAAAGAGTATATATGGCAAAAGTTTCTATGCATTTTTTTTGTCCCATACATTTTTGTTAACCCGAAAGAAATGGATCTTATAAAAACATTTGTTACATGAGGCCCATATATTTTATGTAACTAATCAAAATATTTTTAATATTTTTGAACTTTCATTTTAAATATATATATATATATATATATATATATATTTTTGCGATAATGATCCATACTATAAGAATTTTGTATAATAAATATATATATATATATATATATATCAGAACTTTGAAAAAAAGTTCAAGTTTCTTTTCCAACTTAAGATTCGGTATATTCATAAAATATGTATACTCTCATATATGTGTATAAATAGAAGTGTTAAAATAGGTAAACCAACACAAACTAATTCATATCCAAATAAATAATAGGCTTTAATTGGTGATATTAATATAATTGCATTAGTTTGAGTTATGGTGATAAATTAAAAATGTTATCAATCATATAGTAATTTTAATTTTTGGAGTTTTAGTTATAATGTGTTAAAGTTGAATTACAATTTTGAGTTATATCAAAATTGATGTATTAGAGATTTGAGTTAACAAGTTTTCATATTTTTAAGCGTTAGTTTTTTTGCTTGTTCACTTTAAAAATATATATAATTAGTATGAGATCCGGGATTCACACTAAGAATTTGTATTCGTCGAGATAGAACAAACACAATCGAAAAGAGAGTACAAAGTATGATGATCGGGCTATCTAGTCGAAGTGTTCTAGGTTAGGGTTGGAATGTCTTGAGTGAATCGTCACTTCTTCTTTAAATAGTCTCGACTTTGACCTTTTTGTTCCGATATTTCGGCCTTACCTTCATAACGATCTCCGAGATTTACGTGGATCAGTTGAACCGACGAAGACCGAGTTGCTCTATCTCCACGTCTTCTCCTGCCGAACTCGAGCTTGATCGCCTCTTACTTCGGCATCGCTTGGGCCTTGTCAGGGTGTCGTTCGTTTGGGCCCAACATGTGAATCGGCTCGTCTCTTTATCTTTGATTCTGGAACGGACTCATAAATATGGGCCTCTGTTTTATTTGTTAATGGGCCGGATTTCCTAGAGGGAAATTCAATACCAACAATTAGGTATGTTCAGTTCATTTTTTATCAATAAAAAACTTGGTCAAAGTTGCATTTTAAATAATTTTATTTTATTTTCGTACAAACTTATTACATATTTTTAGTCAATTATATTTTTTAATTTTGAATGATATTTAAATTTTATTGAACAATTATGTATTTTAACTTTTCATCAATAAAAATTGCTTGAGAACCTAATTTCGTTTTAGATAATGTTATTTTATTTTCTTAACAATTTAATTTTTATTTTAATCAATTCTATGTTTTAAATTTGACAATTTTTTACTTCAACATTTTTACTTATTAAAATTGATTTTTATATTTCGGTTAGTATGAAATTATTTAATATATTTTCATAAAATATATAATAAAATAACTATTATTAAAAATTAAATTTAAATGATTTCAATTAACACATTTATACATCAAAAAGTTATCAATTATTTTTTTAACGAAACTAATAACTCGTATTTTTAAAGTAAGCTTACCATATATATTTATAATTTTACCATATAATTTTTACTGCAAATTACATCAAATTATAATACTACATGTTACCAATCGAAGTCTTAGCCTTTTATGGGTAATGGGTTAACATACCTCATTAAAGAAATGGATTGGATCAATTCATAACTTATTTATAGAATATATAAGTCACATCGAATATCGCAATATAAAAATTATAAAGAATACATTTAACATATCTTATATTTGCTATAGAACAGAAAAATAAACCAATATACAGAAATATGGATAGAGATTTATAAATTTTTAATGCAGAAAATAATGTTACAACAGCTTTGGATGGTCATATGAGTTACCATTGATTTAGTTTGAGTTAAGGATCTATCTCATTGGTAATTAAAAAATATTATCAATCATGAATCAAATTAAAAAATTTGAGTTAAAATGTGTAATGGTTAATTTGTATTTTGAGTTATTTTTTATTATAAAAATTGCTAACTCAAAAATTAACCTCAAAACATACAAAAAATGATGTATTAGAGAATGAGTTTGCATATTTCTTTGTTTTTAAATCAGTTCATGAAAAAAATAATTAAGGATAAGCAAGTAATTAACCTCGTGAAAGCGATTCTAGTGCATTATCACTTCTCAATTAATGAAATAGATATTAGTAAATGTTTGAACAAAAAATAAATAAATATATTGATATAAATATTATTATAAACTTTACTAATCAATATTATTTAATGATTATTATTATTATTATTTTTTAATTATTTACTAATCCAAGATATTACTAATTTGATATATGAAAGTAGTTCATTCATTTAAGTTAAGTAATTTAAAATAATTAAAAAGTAATTTAAAAGAATATTTATTATATGGAGTATATTATTTAATTAAGTATAGAATTTGTTTTTATATTTACTAATTATACTTTCAAATAATTTTAACAAATGATAAACAGTGACAAAAATATAAATAATATTTTTATATGTTGTAGAAACTATAATTTTAAATTGATTATCCAAATGATAATTTTTTTAAAAAACTATATTTTTACATTAATATTAAATAATAATAAATAATTTTAGAATTGAATCACATTTTAGTTTTTTTTTTTATTTTTAATAATAATTCTAAAAATTAAATTCATCTAATCGTCGTGGGGGGGGGGTGGGAACACAATTTCTTCCGAACAAAGAGATCGAAATGCTTCCAATAAAACCAGAACAAGAGTATGTAGTTAAGATTAAATATTATATTAATTATAGTTAGATAAAATAATAATAATAATTTTATATATTTTAAAAATTTGTAGAGTACAGAGAGATTCAAATGGACTTACGAACAAGAAAAAACATTGATTGAGTTATTTGATCATGCAATTTCCATGAATAATTATACCCTAAAAGATCATACAGCTATTGGTAGAGAGATTATGGTTGAAAAATTCAACCTTGCATTTAACATGAATATAAATTACGAATTTAAAAAAAAAAACTTGATGAGTTCAAAAAAGCATACAAGATGTGGAAGTTTCTGATGAAATCTGCGGGCATCTCGGTTGATTCTGAAACGTCAATGATTTATGCATCTCTAGAGTGGTGGGAAGCTCATGAGTCGGTAATTACTTATAATCTTTACAGTTATATTAACAACTATTAAAAACCACACATATTTCATAATTAAGATAATTATATTTGTGTGTGTTAATAGGGATGTAAAATAACAAAACCGTTCAACTGAGAGCCACCAAAATTTTGGGATGTGATGGAACGGTGTTTTGTATTACACAATGTTTATTCGCAACCTCAACATTCTGCACGACAAAGACGAAAAGAGATAATGAACGAGGGACGAGCTAATGATGCCATGCACGGATACTCAGACATTAACGGTTGTGATGATCCTGAATTTCATATTCCTGAGACCCAATAAAATGAAGAAGTATACCGTGTTAACCTTGATCATGAGACACGTCCGTCAAATGAGTTCACCAATGATACATTCGAAACTCATGTTGGAAGAGGTGAACAACGTGGGAGACGTGGCAATATTTCTCATTCTAGTGGCAGACGTGAGAGTCGTTCACATAGATTTGGTGGAAATTCAGGAGCTAATGTTGGTAGTGGCTCAAGAGGAAGTCGTCGAAGACAATCATTTGAAACAACAGTTCAAGACAATATCACTGGTTTTAGAGATTTCCAACGAAAAAGTTTTCAACAACTTCTTCCTAGTGCTTTTGATCAAGATGATTACGATGAATGGAAAAAGTCCAAGGAATTATTCCTTGAAATACAAGTTACAAAAAACACTAAATTTTACTGGATATGCCTTGATACACTCCAAGAGCGGAAATTTTGGCGTAGGTATTTTCTGGATATAGCTACAAGTCCCAACGAGGATAAACTACAACTGCTAGAAGCTATGACTGGTGTTTCACAGAACAATGAAGATATTCCAAAAAAATTGGGTTCAGGCTAATCATATGGGAGTTCATCTTCAGTGGACAACAATTATGGTTTCCAGCACTGGGGCACACCACCAAATGCTCAACACTGGGGCACACCACCAAATGCTCAACGTTGGGGAACACCGCCAAATGCTTAAAAATAGGGGCACACCACCAAATGCTCAACAATGGGGCACACCACCAAATGCGCAACAGTGGGGAACACCGCCAAATACGCAACAATGGGAAACACCGCCAAATGTGCAACAGTGTGGAACACCTCCAAACGCTCAACAATGGGGAACACCACCAAATGCTCAACAATGGGGTGCACTGCGAAATTCTCAGCAATTGGGCACGCCGCCAAATGCTCAGCAATGGGGGGGGGCACCGCCAAATGCTCAGCAATGGGGTACACCGCCAAATGCTCAGCAATGGGGGACACCGTCAAATGCTCAACGTAGACACCATAGGCCAAATGTTGGACGTGGAACATCATCAGGAACGACTCCAACAAATTTTCAATATGGATTCTCTTTAGGAGATCAACATGAATTTTCAGATGGAGCAACTATAGGAACTTCACCTAATGCCCAACAAGACGGTGGACAAAATTTACAACAACTTAGACAAGGAGGTTTATTTAACATATGGGGAAACACGCCAGACAATTAAAATGATGCAGAAGACGAAGATAAGTTATACTCCCTCCGTTTCACAAAGAATGTTGTTGTAAGAGTTTATTTTTGTTTCATAAAGAGTGTCGTTTTATATTTTCAATGTAAAATTTTAAATAAAAGTCTAATTTTAACCTTATTACTCTAGTGTATTAATTAGAAATAGAAAATTATATAGTGCATTTATAAAGGGTAAAATAGAATTTTTAATAGTTTTCTTAATATGTGTGAAAAGTTGTAGAATGACACTCTTTATGAAACGGAGGGAGTAAAATATTTTTTTTTATCTATTTGTGTAATTTATGAATATGGATTAATGTAAAATACAATTTGGCTGATATTATATCCTTTTTTGTTATACAATTTCAGGATTTTCGTATTTGCCAGTTGCGACCACAAGGCATGCACAATCTAAGCTACGAAGAGAGATTTGAATTTTGGAATTTGGAAAATGAAAAATTTGAAGAGTTAGTAATCCAACCATGTTTTAAGTTATTACAATTAAAATTTCCAAAGAGCACCGGTTCAAACTAATAGAGGTTTGGGATGGCGAAATATTTGGCGTCGACTACAACAAAATGATGCTGCTTGTCTTCAGTTACTACGAATGTCACTTCCTTGTTTCACATCATTGTGTAACATTCTACCAAAAACTATGGATTACAACCAACGTCAAATATAAGCATTGAAGAAAGTGTGGCTATGTTTCTACGAATATGTGGAAACAATGAAGTTCAAAGAGATGTTGGTTTAAGGTTTGGACGAAACCAAGAGACGGTCACGAGAAAGTTTAGTGAAGTTCTGATGGCGACTGAACTACTTGCATGTGACTATATTAGAACTCCAACAAGACGAGAACTACAACGAATTTCTGAAAGACTTCTAGTAGACATAGAAAATTATCCATATTTCAGCGGATGTGTTGGAGCTATGAATGGGACTCATGTTTGTGTCAAAGTAAAACCTGAGTTACAAGGAATGTATTGGAATCGACATGATAACACATCATTGAACATCATGGCAATATGTGATTTCAATATGTTATTCACATATATTTGGAATGGTGCTCCAGGATCATGTCACGACACAACCGCTCTTACCATGGCAAAAGAAAGTGATTCTGAGTTTCCTATGCCTCCTTTTGACAAGTATTACCTCATCGATTTTGGCTATCCAAACAAACAAGTGCTTCTGGCTCCCTACATATCATCATGTAATATAGTTGTGAGGTATCATATGTCTCACTTCAATTTCGGTCCTCCTCCGAGAAATAAAGAAGAACTCTTCAATCGGCGTCATGCTTCTTTACGTTCTGTTATTGAGAGAACTTTTGGAGTTTGGAAGAAGAAGTGGAGGATACTTTCTGATTTTCCAAGATACAATATTAACATACAAAAGAGAGTGATAATGGCTACAATGGGATTATATAATTTTATCAGAATTTTAAATTTTTTCAGATGCTGATTTCTCAGAAATAATGATGGAGACGAGAATAAACAACACAGACCCAGAGCATGATTTAGGTGACACAAAAGCACCAGATGTAACATATACAATATATGGAGAATATATGACACGATTAAGAGACAATATTGCAAATATGCTATGGGAAAATCTAAATAGTTGATAAAATTGTATGTGTTGTATTATAATTATTTATTATATTAAATTTAGAAATTATTAATATAAATATATTTAAATGTATTTGTAAATTAAATTTTAAATTCAAAATAATTCTATTATTTTTGTGATTCATAAAAACATATGTTCATATTTTTGTATTGATTAGATAATTAAAATTTATAATTTGGATTTGTAATAAAAGATTATAATTTATTTAAGTTTGTAAAAATATGTATTCATAATTTGTGTTCCGCACCGCTTATAATTTTCACCATTCAAATTTTTTTTTCGTACTGCATGTTATTTTTGTAACCATTTAAACTTTATTCTGCACCGTTTTTTTTTTCCTTAACCGCTCTTGTTCCGCAGTATGCGTTTTTCTATAAAACCGCAGTTAAAATAATCTGCACCGCTTAGTCTGCTGTTACCACACCTAATCTGTTTCTTCTTACTGTGCATGGGGTTATAGGTGTGGACTTGACCACACTTATTTTTCTTTTTATGTTTTAATTGAAAAATAAAACAGAAAAATATCATGAATGGTAACCATTTATCTGTCCCGCATAGCGGTTGAGGTGGTCCGCTGAATACATTCACGGCCTATATGTGATGATAAACAAAAAGATGGTTGAAACAAGTACGTGCCAAATTATAATGAAAAGGTTTGCTAATTTGTTTTTTTCGTCTAAAGGATCGATAGATTAGAAACAAACTTTGTTAAAACATAAGTCAAAGCCGGAACAAACCAAATTAGAAAGCTTTAAAAAAAGATCGGCTATCAACATGATACCAGTAAGAAGGGTAAAACACTAAGCCCGAGAAAACCGGGAATCCAAAGCCCTAATGTTCTGAGGGAAGCTAAAGCCGACATGATAAACTTCTCCGGAAACAAACCCTTTAACACGGAATCAAAGGCATACACTCTTTAGATAACGGAAAGCGGAAAGAGAAGCAGATGCGAAACCACAACACTTCCTAGTCGTAGCCAAATGGGAACTGCAAAAAGCGGAAAGAACTATAGAAGGGCGAAAACGCGCAATCTAAACTCAAATACAACGATTAGAAGAGACATAAACATGAAACGAGAATCTAACTCCTTTGCACCTAATCTAAATCCTAACAAGTCTAAATCGAGGACTCTGCACTCCCCACAGGTCTACACAAGAGGTAAGCCTTACAAGAACCGATAAACAAAATGACTAAAGTATAAGACTTCTTATTCAAACAAATCTAAAGGTGGTGGAAGGAAGTTTAGGAAATAGACTCAACGAAACTAAAGATAATTCTAATTGAGGAAAAACCCAAGGTCCGACACTACGACTAAGACCACGAATCCGCATCTAAAAGAGCAATACCTCATACCTATAAAACCATTAAAACAACATAAGCACCGGCTGAAATAACCAAAAACTATACTAACCTAGCTCCATAAACTTTCCCGTAGAGAATATGGTGCGAGACACAACCAAACCAAGCTAACAAACCTAACCACTAAAAACCCAAACCGGCTCCCAAAAATCTACGGAAAGTAGCAGAGACACATACTCACCATGACCGACACACCACCACCTCCGTACGAAGTTCCGAGAGAGGAGGAGCATGACCGGGAAAAGCACACGCCACTGCGAGAGAACGCTAGAGACATATCACCAGAGGCAAGGGACGAAGAAGGAAAGACACGGAGAGATAGGCAGAGGACCACACAGACGCCGGAGCATATGAAGCGTCACCTGAAACCCACACTTGAGCCGCGAACCAGATCCGCCGGAGGAGAGAACATATCCGCCTGATAAGAGAGCAGATATGTCGTCTGAAGCCCACGCCTGCACCCCCATCCGCCGAAGAGCAGAACAGATCTGCCGAAACCTTGACGAAGAAACTGGAGACGCAGTGAACTACGCCGGAGACTATACAAGCAGAAAGGGAAAGGGGCGGCGGCGAGCCATCGCAAGGCGCCGACAAAAAACGTGCGACACCGGTGACGGCTCAACACCAACGTCGGCATTTCTGAAACTTTTGCTAGGGCTTACTGTTTCAAAGAGAGAAGCACGACGAAACTGAGAAAAAATGCTAATTTATGAGAAGTTTTTTTCAAATTTTTTTTTTTAAATGCTTTGTGCTGGCAGCTACATCGTGGAGAGGGGGGGGGGGGTATGAACTTTTGTAATACTGAGAAAATAACTGAACTTTTTTTTAACAAAGAAAACAACTGGATTGCATTGCTAAATATGGTAAAATATCAACAAATTCTAATTTGACATTACATACAAAGGTTTATGGTCGCATAGTCAACATATTATATATATTTAAATGACAGCAACAAAATTATATTAGCACGTTGTTTTTTTTTGGTCAAACCTGAAATTTCATTAAGCTATGAGAGCAATTAAGTGTTACAAGATAGAGAGTTCAAACAAAGTAGAGCTTGCTTTGCTAAGCGGTCAGCTTCGCAGTTAGCATTTCTCGGAGTAAAAGAGAAGCAAGAGAAGTCGAACTGAGAAGAGAGAGTCCATATGATGTGGAGAATCCCATAGAGTTCATTTGTAGCATTACGCGAGTTAATCATCGAGATTAAACTGAGCGAATTTGAGAAGAAGGAAACAGATTAGCAGGTTGTCTATTTTCCAAAGAAGTTGGATTAAAAAATGGAAGTATTTATTAGTTAGATTTTTTTTTTTTGTGCAAACATGATATGATTGCTAAAAGAGGTGTCTTTGTCACCTGTCTTGTTGAAAACAATGGGGACACACATGCTTTGGCCTTGAGCGACAAACCAATAATCTGTAAGGTATTGTATGAACCGTACTCAATTATTTTCATTTAGCTAGTTTACTATAGTATGCAGGGTTTGATAATAAAATATTTCAAAAAACAACAGTATCAGTTTTACAAGAAACATATTATGCAGTCGACACATATCATTTAGTGTATTATGAGTTTTTTTTTTGTGAAAGTGTATTATGAGGTTGTTATCAACGGTTTCATTTTTTCGTAAATAAGTTTCTAAAAATATGTGGAAAACTATATGAGTTAATTTTGTGGAACAACTTAATTTGATTGAAAGAAAAAATATTACACAAAGTAAAAAATGGATATGATTCATTATGTAAAGCTTTTTACCATTTAAATATTTATTCGTAATTATTATTTTTTATTATCATTTAAATTTTATTATACACTGTTTTTTTCTTCTTCAAACAACTCATGTTTTGCAGCATATGTTTTGATTTAAATAAAAAACATTGCACTTGAATCATAAATCATCATATTATAAAGCTTAGTCCGCTTGATCTATTTAAAAAATTGTGGCTGCAACTAGAATGCTATTTTTATAATGAAATTATATGAGATTAATCATTAGTTTCACAAATAAATTACCAGATATAGAAAAACAAAGTTTTTGATTTCATACATTCTTCTTGTGGGATAAAGAAGAAAAATTATGAATAACGTTAGAAATTATTCATGATAAAAAATGTCATTAAAAATTATTCATGATAAAAAATGTTCATGAATGAAATAGGTAAGTGGAATGGAATAAAACCATTATCTCATTTTTTTAATTTCATTTCTTTTTATTTATTTTCATGTATTCCTAAAACTAAAATCCAGTTACACCCACATTATTTGTTAAACACATTATTTGTTTCTTTTGCACAATATAAATAAATCACAAACATAATATATTTGATTTATTGAGATGCAAAACACACTAAATGCCAAACTCATCAAGGCACACACAAGCACAAACAAACAGTGGAAACACTACTCAAGTTCCACAGTCTATCCATCCAACAGACTCCAAAGTTGTTCAACGTCCAACGAGGAGGTCTCTCCCTTTTTTGTTGCGGTAGCTTCTGGACTCTCATCTAGCAAATTCTCCCACCACATATTCTGTCCATCCATTATATTACTAACAAGCTCATATTTCTCATCATCTTTGTTACATGTGATACTGTTTTGACAAACATTATTAGTGTTGTCGAGTCCAAGGCATAGAGGAGCAACGTCTACTTCTGACATGCCATTGATATGGCTGCAGCCGTTGTTAACGGTGAAGGACCGAGGTCGAGGTTTGAAAACCTCGATCTTTTCAGCGGGTGTGGTAGAAGAGCAAGGAGTTTTTCTCTTTTTCATCTTGGTCTTACAACATGGTTCATGTTGTTTACTCAAATGGGTGTTCCAGTAATTCTTGATGTCATTGGCGGTCCGACCGGGTAGTCTACCAGCAATTAAAGACCACCTAAGAATGCATTTGAACGATTTGGATACATAAGACTTAGTAATTAGTATTGGACCATTAATACGAAATAAAGTTTCCTTAATAATAAATAACCTGTTTCCTAGAAGCTTATGAAGGCGAAGAAGAAGATCAACTTCATCAGAGCTAAGTTTTCCTCTCTTGATACTTGGCTTCAAATAGTTCAACCATCTTAGTCTACAACTCTTCCTACACCGATTTAGCCCTACAAAACCAATAATTGACATTAACATTATTAAATTGAAATGTTCAAAAAAGCATTATTAAATGGAAATGTTAGAAAAAATACATTATTAAACACAAGTGTTCGTACAAAAACATTCACTCAGTTAATTAAATATGAAAATAATTTTTTTTTTCATGAACAACCTTATAAAGCAAGAATCTATGTTTCTTTTTTTTTTTGAACTAAGGTTTTCAAATTAAAATGCATAAAAGAAATACAAGGGTATGACTTTGCTAAAGTCATATAGTTTGAAAGAGTTTGAGAAAGTAAAAGCATTCAAACAATTAAGTAAGAGCTAGAAAGAAAAGAAGAGAAACTAGATGTTTAGATATCTAATTTAGTGGGGCGGTGTACCACGGCCTCCGCGACCTCCACGGCCACGATTACCACGTCCACGTACGACAGTCCAATGCATATCTTGAAATTTTTGAGTGGGCTTGACTGTCCTTCCTCCTCTGGTTTTTTGAGAAGATGAGTCTCCTATCTCAAAACCTGCATAGACTCCTTCATCTAGGACAGCAAATTGATTGCTTCCTAATGTTAGAGTAGTTTCAGAACTTGGTTGGCAGGAGCTTGGAAATGTTTTTCCAACAATTGGTGTGGTTAGAAATGTAGAAGGTGACAATGCATCAACGACTTCAATATCAACAAGGTAGGATAGTGAATTAGTGGTTCCAAGAGTTGTTGAATCAGTTGGCATTGAAACAGGAACTGCTTCAACCGGTAAAGCTGCGTCAAGAGAACCGACAAGAGAATCATTGCCCAAGGAAGCTCCGTGTGAGGAAGCAGAACTAATCCCAATTGTAGCATTGCCATTAAACTTAACAGCATCAGGGTGTATTATGTTAGTAGCAACAACATCGGAAGAGGGTTGATCAACAAATGCAGGAGTGGACTGAGCAGCTACAAAGGCTGGAGCGGATTGATCAACAAAGGCTGAAGCAGATTGAGCAAATACAACCGGGACATGAGTACCCGACTGAGCGGAAACGGTTTCAGACCGAAGAAGACATCTAGATTCCTTATGTCCTAGCAGTCCACATTTTTTACACTTGGATGGAAGCCAAGAATATTCCACATCCACCAAAGATACATTACCACGTTTGTCTTCAGCTGCTATCCTTTCTGGGAATCCTTTATCAAGCTCGACTTCTACCATGAGTTTCGCCTCCCCCATTTGGGTTGGATCAAGCCATGGTTTATTAGTGACCATTGGTTCTCCTAGACCTGAAGCTATCCAGCTAATTGCTTCAAATGAGTAAAGACGGCTTGGGATATTTTTTAAGGTAACCCAAACTGGAACTGTTGAGATCTCCGGCAAAGCTAAAGTAGCAGCAGGATTCCAAGGTGCGACGAACATAATACAGTCATCTATGTGCCATAACCCACGCTGTAGAACCCAATCCCTAGTAGATTTGTCCGGGATATGAAAGAGATAAGAAGACTCACCAAGTTTGCGTGTGAAAATTTTACACTTCCTACCCCAAAGCCGATTTGTGACGGCATGGATGAGACCACCTGAAGGCGTGTAGCAACGATAAAACTGCCCAATTACATACTCTTTTTGATTTGCAAGCCCCTGCATCAGCACATGATTTGGAATATGGACTTTGGGAGTACCATCCTCCATATACGAAGGCGAAGTAGTCCTGTAGAGGTTTCGGATGGATGGATCCATCTTTGCAGCCCAAGGGAATCTCAGAGAACCATCAGCCTTAACTTCTGGTGGAGGCTTTCCCGAATCTTTTTTTGTATTGGGTGAGCAGAGAGCAACCAAAGAAGTTGGGGTATCACTTGTGACAACATCAGGGATAATAATTGGAGGCTTTGACCATGCTCCAAGAGAGGGAACGAAGGATTGAGGAACCTGAGATTTATGGTCACCGATTGGAGAAGCTTCAACCTCTGAAGACTCTCGGACCGTTGGCACTTCCACAACACTGGATTTTGGGGAAACAGCCATTGTTGAAACAGAGGAATCTTGTTCCCCAACCACGGATTCAGATCCAAAGACAAAAGATTTGTCGTTGGTTTCATTTGGTGCAAGAGAAGGCGAATTGGGATCCATGGTCAAACGAGATTGGTATGAGAAATTTCTGAAGATTCCAGCAAGTGTTCTCCTTCTCCGGAGAAGAGACGACGTCCCGCGTCGGCGGAGCCGTCGAGGTTGAACGGAAAATAGGGTTTGTTTTTGGTTCTCGGTTTTTGGGCCAGAGAGGAATATAAAAAGGTTTGTTGCAAATGCAAATTTCTATCTTTGATGTGTTAGCAAGCTCTTAACTTGATATTTGTACTTCTGCAGAAATGGGACGAAGAAGATATCTATGTTTCTTATAAAGCAAGAATGTATGTTTCTTGCACCCAGTGTTACTTAATTTCCCTACTAGTAGTGATTAATTATATGTATGCGTGCAAAATAAAAAAGGTAAAGATACC
>CM058231.1:101528682-101558964 GCA_030180135.1 Orychophragmus violaceus | reverse complement strand
AAGATGAAAAAGAGAAAAATTCCTTGCTCTTCTACCACACCGGCTAAAAAAATCGAGGTTTTCAAACCTCGACCTCGGTCCTTCACTATTAACAACGGCTGTAGCCATATCAATGGCATGTCAGAAGTAGACGTTGCTCCTCTATGCCTTGGACTAGACAACACTAATAATGTTTGTCAAAACAGTATCACATGTAACAAAGATGATGAGAAATATGAGCTTGTTAGTAATATAATGGATGGACAGAATATGTGGTGGGAGAATTTGCTAGATGAGAGTCCAGAAGCTACCGCAACAAAAAAGGGAGAGACCTCCTCGTTGGACGTTGAACAACTTTGGAGTCTGTTGGATGGATAGACTGTGGAACTTGAGTAGTGTTTCCACTGCTTGTTTGTGCTTGTGTGTGCCTTGATGAGTTTGGCATTTAGTGTGTTTTGCATCTCAATAAATCAATTATATTATGTTTGTGGTTTATTTATATTTTGCAAAAGATACAGAAAATGTGTTTAATAAATAAATAGTAGTACGGACTAGTTTTATAATATTATGATTTATGATTCAAGTGCGATTTTTTAGTTAAATCAAAACATATAAAACATATGTTACTAAACATAAGTTTAAAAGCGGTATATAATAAAATTTGAATGATAACAAAAATAATATTTAAAAATAAATATATGAATAGTAAAAAATAATATAATTATATTCATATCCTTTTTATCTTTGTTTAATTAAATTTTTTTCTCTCAACTAAATTAAGTTGTTCCACATAATTAACTTTTATATTTTTCGACATATTTTTAGAAACTTATTTAGAAAAAGGAAACTGTTGATAACAATATTAACAACCTTGTAATACACTAAATGGTATGTGTCGACTGCATAATATGTTTTGTAAAAATGATCCTGTTATTTTTTGAAATATTTCATTATCAAACCCTGCATACTATATAGTAAACTAGCTAAGTGAAAATAATTGAGTACGGTTCATACATACCTTACAAATTATTGGTTTGTCGCTCAAGGCCAAAGCATGTGTGTCCCTATTGTTTTCAACAAGACAGGTGACAAAGACACTTCTTTTTTTTTTTTTTTTTTTTGAACTTTGACAAAGACAAAGAATGACAAAGACAAAGACACTTCTTTTAGCAGTCATATCATGTGTTGCACAAAATGCGATGACATCTCCGCGTTATAAAACTTAAGGCTGTTGACTGTTGTCCTCCAAATGCTAATATATAGCATAGTCTGTAAATGGTTTATTACCGGTTTTAAAATGAAAACTAGATTTTGACCCGTGTTAAAGAAGTGCGGATTTATGCTTTTTTAAATATTTTTTAATCTTAAATTTATATTTTTATAAAATAAATTTAATAACTATTTAATCCAATATATATTAAGTGAAAAATATGATGGTATGGAGTTAAATGTGAAATTTTTTCTTGATATTGTTTTATTATATTTTTAGTAGTCTTGACTCATTGTTATTTTTAATAGATGATTAGCTAATCTTATTGCTGTAAAAATCTGTATGTATTTTATTTGATAATTTTTTATTTAAGTTAATTTTAACTTAGTTCAACCTATTATTTCATTGCTAAAAGTCTAAAAATTGCTAAAATCAATTAAAATTAGTTAATATATATTTTTAACATGTCTTCTAATAGTCAAAATTTATTTTTAATAGTATGGATAATTGAAATCAATTATCTTTTTAACTCATTTTAAGTTATAATTTTAACCCGTCTTAAGTTATATTTTATTTGATAATTTTTTATTTAAGTTAATTCTAACTTATTTTAACTCATTATTTCATTGCAAAAAACTTGCTAAAATCAATAATCTTTGTATAGAATGTAATTTTAGTAATAGAAGATGTTATATTTGGTCTGCTAGGTTTTTGACTTAATTATATATGTAATTGCTTGTTTCAAATAGTATAGTTTTAACATGTGAATATGAATTTATTTTTAATCCGTCTTCCAGTAGTCAAAAAATATTTTTAATAGTATGGATAATTAAAATCGGTTAATTTTTTATTTAAATCAATTTTAACTTAGTTCAACCAGTTATTTCATTACTAATATGAATTAGTTAATATATTTTTTAAGCCATCTTGTAGTAGTCAAAATTTATTTTTAATAGTATAGATAATTAAAATTATCTATTTTCAATTTGTTTTATGTTTTGTAATGGTCTAAATATAAAAATTTTATGTTAATTTAATAGATAAAAATGTAATTAAAATTATTTTTACTAAATTTTAATAATAAGTATGAAGTCAGTAATTATTTTTTCTTAAATTAAGAAGATATAAATATTTTTCAAATTTTTTTGCTATATATATTAATTAAAAATAAGATACTAAAAGACATTGTGCAAATTGTGAAAATATATTTTGAATAAAATCATAAATAGAGAATATTTATATTAAAATTAATTTATAATAATTTTAATAATAAAATTAAAATTAATATTTATTTTTATTAAATTTAAAAATAAAAGATTCACATGTTATATATATATAATATTCTCTAATTTCGAAATATAAATATATTTTCTAATCTCAAAATATAAATATAATTTTACCATAAATATTATCTAATTTCGAAACATTTTTAATTTTGAATTTATATTTAAAATAAAAAGATATTATGAATATATTTTTGAACAAAATCACTAATTAGAGAATATTTAGTGTGACCCACATATAGTCCAAAATCAAAAAATTCCGAAATACCATTAATGAAAAGTCTTTCTTAAATACAGTGGCACAAACCGTAATATAACACATGACTAAAGGTTATTTCCTAAAAGAGTCACTTGTTTTAATAATATAGATCGGTTCGAAGTTGGCTGAAAAGAACCAACAACTCGAGAAGACGCGTTAAAATCCCACGTTGGGAATTTGATAGGACCAACAATAATATATAAAAAATAAAAATCAATATATTTACTACAAATATATTTTGAGTTGGAACTCGTGATAAAATTAAATTTTATACAAATTTAAATAGTAGCAACTCGTTGTAAATTAAGCTCACATGCCAATTGGCGGGAAAACATCGTTATTTTTTTTTTTGAAGATACAAAACATCGTTATTTAATCGTTATTTAATTGTTATTTATATGAGCATATTATATAGGACTCTTTCAAATAATATCAAGTTTTAAATTTAACTAGATTTTGATCCGCGATAAAGAAGCGCGAGTTTATATTTCTTCTAAAAGTATTTTTTATTTTAAATTTATATTATTTAATAAATTTTGTTTTTGTTTTCATAGTGTTAGTTATATTTTTAATAGTTGTGGATTATTGTTATTTTTATTATATCTTTAGTTTACTTTATTGTTGTAGAAGTGTAAGTATATTTTATTTGACAATTTTTTATTTAAGTTAATCTAATTTAGTTCACGCCGTAATTTCACTAATAAAATGTTGTTAAACTTAATAATTTTTGTATAAAATGTAATCTTAGTTATACATAAGTTGTTATATTCAATATGCTGACTTTTCGATTAAATTATATATATAGTTGTTTGTTATAAACAGTATAAATTTAACCCGTGATTATGAATTTATAAATATTTTTAATATTTTATGAAATTAATAATATATCAATTAAAATTTATTAATACATATTTTAACCCGTATTCTAGTGGGAAAATTTTGTTTTTAATAGTATAGATAATTGCAATTGGTTAATATATTTTTGACCGTTTTAATGTTTCTGTACTTAAATTTGGTTAATTAATCGCTTTAACATGTTTTCCCGTTCTAAAAAAAAACAATTCTCTTCCAATGAATATAAATTTTAAAATAATTTTATAATCAAAATAAATTAATCTATATTTCAACCCGTCTTATAGTAGGCTAAATATTTCAAAATTTTGATAAAAACAATCATTCAAAAATGTCATTGTAAATACATCAACGGTAATAAAACTCTTCATATATTCTAATATATATATATTGAATCATTTTAACCTCTTATCAAATTAAGAATATATCAATAAAAATTAGTTAATACATCTTTGAACCCATCTTTCAATAGTTAAATTTTGTTTTTAATAGTATAGATAATCGGTTAATCTATTTTCCATATGTTTAATGTTTTATAATGGGCTAACTATAAAGATATTTATGTTAATTTAATTGATTAAAATGTAATTAATTTTTTTATAGAAATTTTAATAATAATTATGCATTTAGTAGAAATTTTCAAAAAAAATGAAGAAGTCAAAAATATTTTGTAAGATTTTTTATAATATAAATATATTTTCATATTTCAATTAAAGTAATATATTAAAATATATTGTGAAAATATATTTTGAATAAAATTATAAATTAGAGTCTAATTGTATTAAAATATAATTAAAATTATTTTATATTAAAATTAATAATAAGTTAGAAATTAATAATTATTTTCTTAAGAAAAAAAAATATTTTTTAACAAATCGAAATATAAAAGTATTTTATAATATTTATATATATTTAAAAGAAAAAATGTTAAAGATATAATTAATATATTTTGGAACAAAATCATTAATTATATAAAAAATATTTAGTATAGCACACATATAGTCCAAAATTTAACAATTCGAAATTATGCTTAATAAAACAAAAAAAATCAAATAAATGCATTGAAAATCCGTAATATAACACATGACACCAATGTTAGTTTTTAAAATATCATACATTTTATAGTATAGATATTATTAAAATATCCGATATACATTATTGTTTTAGTGAGTTGATTTAGTTGAGATATGATGTAGTTCGTAGATATGCTTAAAATTAATGCTCATATCTGAAAGTATTGGATGTATATAGTTATTATAATGATTATGAGCATATTCCATTATTTTGTTTTCCGTTATTTCTGTGGTTGGGTATAATTGTTTCCTATAAAATAGTGGTTGTTTATTTTCTAGAATATTGGTTTATAGTTGTTATAGTATCTATATTTTTATAAATATGGTAAGTTTGTTAGATGTTATTAGAAAAGGAATATCTTCAAAAGATAGGAACTGTTAAGATTTAAAGAATCTATTATTTCTCATATTTTTACTTTTTGGCGATTTGAAAACCGAAATATATCTCTTAAACCAGCATTATTTCGATTCTATATTGAATTGATGAATTTGGATTTGTTTAATTAAAATATGTGTGTGATAATAACTTTGCAGTTATTTAACATGAACTGTATATATAAAAATATAAGTTCAGCTGACTTGCAGGAGAGATGTATACGTTCATGGTTTACTCACATAATTGATTTTTGGATATGTATCATTTTGCTTAACAAAAACTCGTATACGAATGGTCTTGAAAAACTCGTATATATATATGTATATAAAGGCTTTATTCGATATATTTATACGACATTTCGGTTAAGATATTTTTATGCTTCTAGGTTAATTATTTTATGATAAATTTGTTGATTAAAATTTTTTAGATCGAATGGACTTTACATAGGAGTTCCGTTTAGTTGATTATTTTAATTAAACTCTACAAAAGACATGGACGCACATATTTTAATTCATAAAATTCAACGATCAAGATTTATTCGGCTGGACCCACATATATATTGCTTAGTCTACGAAAATTATTAATGTGTGACTAAAATTTTTAATACCATAATACCCTTAATGAATCATCAAAATAACAAATAAAATCAGTGGCACAAAAAGTAATATCCCACGTAAATCCAAAGATAATTTTTAAAAAGTCACATGTTTTAATAATATAGACTAGACTCTGATCCGCGTTTAGCGCGGATGTTTTTTATTATTAGGATAAGATTTGTAAATATTTTGAACAATAATTTTTTTCGTTGTAAAAGTTTTGGAGAATAATTGTCAATTCTAACATATAATTCAGTGTTTTTGTAGCAAGTTAATATTTTTGTAGCAAGTTAATATTTGTATTACATATTTATAAAATTGTTTTTTAAATATCATCAATTTGTTTTTCTTTATTTTTAATAATATTATTTGATTTCGAGATTTTTATTTTGGTTTATCGTCGTATATAACTTGATTATTATGATTTCTAAATAAAAAAACTATCTTGTGGTTGAATAATATTATTTTTTTGTTTTAGTTTTTCAGAATAAAAATATTTTATATTTATAGGTTTATAATGAAGAATCATATTACTATATCGAATTTATATAAAGTCATAGTTAAATTATAGTATATATATATATATATGTAGATATAGAAAAGAATATTAACAATACATGGTTACATTTATTGTAATAAAATAAATAAAATATAATATTATGTTAAATATATTGATTATCAATATTATTATTTAGTTTAAACTATTATTTCAATATTATATAATAATTTATTATTTTTAATGATTATATAATTTATAAAATAATTATGTATTAAATTATATAATTATATGTACCAATTGATTTAGTAACTTAATTATGCTTGATTTTATTTCTATAAATCAAATTTTAGTTAATAATAATTTATAATATGTATTTTAATATTAATTTCGAAATTAATTATTATTTTTACTAATTTTTGAAAAATATTTTTGTTAGATATGATTAAAATAGAAAAAGGAAAACAAAAGATATTATAAGATATTATGAATAAATCAAATATAAATTGTTTTACAGTTTTACCCTTAATGAAAGATATAATTCCTAATAAAATTAAGGGCAAATTTCGGAAATAACATTTATGTACCATGGTCAATATCCTGTTTTAATAGGTAAAACTAGATTTTGATCCGCGCTAAATAAGCGCGGGTTTATGTTTTATTTTTAAAATATATATTTGTATCTTAAATTTATATTTTATAAATTAAGTTCGTTAGATATTTCATCTAATCTATATTAAGTTAAAATAATGTGATATGTTGCTTAATGTGAAAAGAAATTTAATAAATTTTACTTTTGTTTCGATATTGTCAACTTATATTTTAATAGTTGTAGTTTATTGTTATTTATTATATAATTAGTTGTTGACAAAAAACGTGTATGATTAGTTTATCTTATTGATGTAAAACTGCAAGTATATTTTATTTGATACTTTTTATTTAAATTTTTGTAACTTAGACATGTTTGAAATTGGCTAATCTGTTTTTCAACATGTATTCTAATGATATGTAATTTAAAATTTTGATTGAACAACCCGTTAAAAACTTCATTCAAACATAAAACATTTTGACGCATCATATATTTGAATAATATAAATATTGAATAATTTTATTATTTTATTTAATTAAAAATATTCCAATTGAAATTAGTTTAACACGTGCTAAGTTCATTTTTATAAATCGAAATTGGTTAATTTATTTTTCAACCCGTTCTTATAATAATTTAAACAATTTCATAAAAGTTTGTTAGAATATAAAAATAAATATTTATATTTGAAACAAAAAATAAAGAAGACATTAAAATGTATTTTAAATATATTTTGAATATAATCATAATTAAAGAATATTAGCTTATATATACAAAAGTAGTTGATGTTTAAATTAATTAGTTATATTTATCAATTGATTTAATAATTTTATGTTTATACATATATGTTTATATTTATTTTAGTTAATTAGGAAAGTAAATCTCATTATATTTAGTTTGTTTGGATACATGTTTAGTAATTGTTTTGTTTGGAAACATGAATAGTAGAGAAATGTTATATTCCCTAATTACCCTTAATGAATATTAGAATCACTTTTAATTTTTCAATGACATTCTTTGTAAATAACACATCAACTAAAGGTTAGACTAAAAACACTTTAATTTTTTAATAGTATTGATATTTTGGTTCGATATTACCATTGTCAATTAGTTTTTGGCATCAAGATCAACGACAATAGCATATGCAAGCAGCGATAGTGTTACTATTCGGAATGTTTATTATTAAAACCATCTTCCTATACAATATATTCTGGTACATTACTATCGTTATGTATATAAACTCATGTAAACCTTTGTGATCAATATAACAACATTCATATAATTTCTACATAGTATCAGAACTCTCGATCTGATCTCAACAAAAAAACCTTTCTAAAAATCTTCTTATGTCGACGATCTGATCTTCTTTCTCCATGTCGAGCTCGTCGGACTCCTCTGCTTCTGGTGGATCACCGGTTGTTGTCAATCTCGGTGATCCTAATCACCCAATTTACTCTATCAACATGAGTTCCGTCATTCGGCTAACGAATGCAAACTATCACCTGGAAATTGCAAGTGTCTCTTCTTCTCGACGGATATAATCTGCATCAATTCATCTCCAATGAAGCCGCTACACCACCGTCAATGATCACCGTTGATGGTAATGATATGCCCAATCCGGCATATACATCATGGATCCGGCAAGATAAACTCATATTTTCTGCGATTCTTGGCTCGATTTCGATCTCTCAACAGCCGCTTGTCTCCACTGCCCACACAATACTTGAGGCTTGGAACACCTTGAAGTCCACTTTTGGTCGCCCATCTCGTGGTCATATCTTACAGATCCAAGAGCAGTTGAAGAAAGGAACTAATGGTTAGAAGACCATCGATGAGTATCTTCAGTCGGTCAAGGAAAAGGTGGACCAACTTCCTCTCTTGGGTAAACCTTTTGATCATGAGGATATGTTGAATATGTTCTCACGGGCCTTGATGATGAATATCGATGTGTTACTGATCAGATAAATGGTCGTGACATTCCTCCTTCTCTTGATGAGCTTTGCGTTAAACTGGTCAACCGTGAAGCTGTCATCGCGTGTGCACCACCTTCTGCATCAGTACCGGTTACAACCAATGTAGCCATCAACAAGTCCAAGACGCATCAACGCAACTACCAGCAATCTGATTCGCGCAATGGAAAACAATACAACTCCCCTCGGCCTCAGTACAATCAACGATACTCGTGACCGTATCTTGGTCGATGTCAGGCGTGTGGTGTTCAAGGTCACAGCGCTCAGCGGTGTACACACTTTCGTGTGGTCGCTAACGACTCCTCGTCGTACCAGCCGTCGTCTGCTCCTTGGAAGCCTCGAGCTAACTCAGCCGTGATTCCTCAGGCGTATGATAATCCGTCTTGGCTTCTGGACTCAGGAGCAAGTCACCACATCACTTCTGATCTCCAGAATCTATCGCTGCACTCACCTTATCAGGGTAATGATTCAGTGGTGATCGAAGGCAGCTCGGGTCATTCCATCACCCATATTGGTTCAATGACACTTTCAACTCCTTCTCGGTCTCTTGCTTTAAATAATGTGTTATCTGCGCCATCTATTAAACAAAATCTGATGTATGTCTATCAAATGTGCACTGATAATGGTGTCTCCATCTTGTTTGATCCTTGGTGTTTTCAGGTTCGGGATCTGACCATGGGGGCGCTTCTCAAAATATGACGAACTAGTAATGGCATGTACGAGTGGCTGGATTTTGTGTCTTCCTCTTCTCAAATTCATGTTCTACAATAAAAATCTCTATGATTGAATGGCATTCATGCCTTGGTCATCTTTCTTTTCATACTCTTCAAACAGTGCTTTCTCAGAATCATTTACCTTTTTCGAATAAGATTTCAACTCCTTTGTTATGCAATTCTTGTTTTATTAATAAGAGTCACAAACTTACTTTTAGAACAAACACTCTTTCTTCTTCTCCTACACTTAAAATTATCTTCTCTGATGTGTGGACGTCTCCGGTTTTGTCCTTCGATGTATTCAAATATTATCTCGTTTTAATTGATCATTATACACACTACACTTGGATTTATCCAATGAACAGGAAATCGCAAGTCTTTGAGATTTTCATGCGTTTCAAAGATTTAGTGGAAAATCGCTTTGCCTCGCGTTTTGTGACATTCTACCCTAGCAATGGAGGAGAGTTTGTCGCCTTGACACCATTTGTTTCCAAGATTGGTATCTCACATAGAAATTCTCCTCCACATACACCAAAACATAATGGAATTTCGGAGCGTAAACTTCGACATGTTGTTGAAAATGGATTATCCATGCTATCCCACGCTAATGTTCCGTTATCGTTTTGGTCGTTTGCTTTCCTACTGTTGTGTACTTGATCAATCGTTTTCCAAGTTCTACTTTGCATAGCCAAACTCCATTTGAGCTTCTGTTTCGAGACAACCCGAATTATTCTAAACTTTGTGTTTTTGGATCTTTATGTTATTCTTGTCTGATACCATATGCATCTCATAAGATTGAAAAAGATCTACTCCTTGTATTTTTATGGGATATTCATCCTCTCAAAGTGCCTATTTGTGTTTTGATTTTATTACATCACGACTATATGTCTCTAGGCATGTTGAATTGTTTGAGCATGACTTTCCTTTCAAATCATCATCGAAATCCACTTTGCCTTCGAATCCAGAACCTGAGCTTTCTTCATTTGCTTTGTTTTCCCCCCAGCCAGTCTTACTGCCTAATATTGTCCAACATGTGGCTTATGATCTTGCGCCTGAACATTTACCAGCTCAAATGGATCACTCTGGTCCGGTGGACTCCACTGATCCAATTCCGCCAATTGATGCTCCTTCACATGACGTCTCAGCTTCACCTGCTCCTTTTACGGTCTCTGATCACGTGTCTCAGCTTAGTGACAGTATCATTGAGGATTCAGTCTCTATGGATACCGTATCCACCAATGCGGCTCCACCGTTGCAGAATGATCATACCATGGTCACTCGTGGTAAAAATTACATTGTGTAACCTGATACGATCAGGTTTTATTCCCAAGATCTACACTGCAAGTGCACAGACGTGAACCAGTAGTATATAGGGTATCGAATCCACAGAGACTCAAGACTCTTGCGATAGATTGTAGAACGTCGAATTAAGCTAGGTAAGCAGTGGTGAAAGCAGAAAGTAAAGTAAATGGTTTGTCAGCAATTAGGTGAAGCGTCAGGTCAAGGGAGTTCTCAGGAAATCAGGAATATAGGCAATCAATCAATCGGGATCTAATTAAGAACTATTCTAGAACTAGAATCACAGAAGCATAAGAAACCAACTTTCGTTGCGAGTATTATCTATTTCTAGCAACCTAGCAAACCAACTTTCGTTGCGAGTTCTAGAGATCCTAAACATGCATTAATCTCAGGCTCTTTCGATCACAATTCTCCTAAGCCAAATTTTTTTGTGAATAGTCAAATTGCTCATATAGTTTCATTCTAGTTAATTAATCAACTGTCGTTTCAGAAATCAACCTAACATCAATAATCTAAGTGGTCAGTTCAGATTAAGCATTAAGAACAATCCTTGATAAAGAACTAGAAAGTATGAATCCCTACAGATTGATTAACCTATAATTCCATGAAATCCCTTATGTGAATCCCTAAACCTAACTGGTAAACTACTCAGACATGATCAATGAAACAGAAATCATAATGAATAGAAAACCAAATATCATAAAAAGGATAAAGAAACAGGGGTTCGAAATCTCTTCTCTCTCGAGTACAAGATCAGCCCCAACTCTCTCAATCTCTGATAAAATAAAGCGCCGCCTAAACAATGGCTTAAAATAACCTAATATAATAGTTAAGCACGTCTGGGGCTTCTTTGTAATTATGAGAAACTTCTGGTCCAAAGTGTAATTTCCAAACTCTTCATTAAATCCGCGAGAATTGCATGATCCACATCTATGTCAATCAATGCCACAAGTGTGTCGATCGACACATACATCCAGAATCGACTCATTTCTTCTTCTCGCACAAATGCTCCAAATAGATCCATAATGCGCCATAATGTCCAAATCCGCTCCAAACGTACCTAGACATGTAAACACACATAAAAGGACTCTGAAGGACTATAAAAGACTCGATAATAAAGGCATATACTATGGTCTAAATTCCTAAAAACCATGATATATCAACTCCGCCACACTTAGCTTTTGCTTGCCCTCAAGCAAACATAAAACCAAGATCAGGAGAAGAAGTTTGAAAACTTCATAAACTCGTTCCATCGTAGAAGCACCACACTCAGATTCCCCTTAGCAAGCCACATGAAAATAAACCTGCAGACATCAAGACCAACATGTACTTCCCCCACACTTAGCAAGTGTCCTGAATAAACTCCACAATCATATTCAGAGCATCCAAATTTACCATACTGACTTCTGTAATCTAATAAGTGCGGTCACACCTAGGGAGTATCGATCAAAGAACACATGGATTCTTAATTTATTAGCACCTGACCACCATATTGTTGTTTTTGGTTCCTTTCTTCTCTTTTTCCTTCCTTAGCACTGATTTTTCCCCACTGGGTATCATTTTATTTTTTCTATCAGTGCTCTTCCTTCTTTATTCGGGGTATTAATTTGGACATGTTTCCATAGATTCACAAAAGGTAATAGGGGTCTCTACGCTCCCGTGACCACTTCGAAGCTACTAGCTTATCCTCAATTTATCTCTTTTTTACTTTCAAGGCAGGTGAGAAGGGAACCAAAATCAGACAGGTTTACAAGTTGTGCCAGGACTAACAGAGGAATCCGAATCAAAGTATACCAAGCCCCAAGGTGAGAAAAATTAAGTCAAGTTAAAGTGCAAAGTAAGTTATGAATTCTCTGGATACTTGAAGTGATATGGGTATTCTCATTCATAGATCATCTACAACTCATACAATGGTCACTTAAGTTCCTGCAAGTGTGGTAATCTCCTCAAAAAGTCCTTGTTTCCTACTTAATTTTGACTCAATAAAACAGATTGGACTGACTCTAAGAAAATAAAAAGCGGTGCGTCAGTAGCTACCTCCTCCTCACTTGAAACACAATGTTCCTAGTGGTGTCAAGCTTAGGCTCGATGAGAACAAAAATCAGAAGTGAAAGATTCCGAAAAAGATCAGAAAATGTACATGTCATCGGCCGGTGTCGATCGATGCCAAGACAGCATCGATCGATGTCGGGCAAATTTGCTCGCGGTTATGTGAATAACCGATCTCTAAACCGCAATTGAATCGGTAGACCGTATATCGCATCTGCATCGACCAACACACATGGCCGTGTCGATAAATGCTGAGCGATCCTGACTTTTCTCACGCTATGAACACACCAAAATAGAAAAATCAAAGCACACAAAATCAAAAAAAAAAAAAACGAACCTACTAGTGGGTTGCCTCCCACTCAGCGCTTGTTTAAAGTCAGTAGCTTGACTATGGGAAGGAGATCAGACTCATGGGGGATTCAACAAAGACTTGGAGTGTCTCTGTGAATGTCTCTTCATCCAAGGTGGCGTATAAGCATTCAGATCATGAGAATTCCCAATGAATGAGTGAAATAAATCAGGGTGGGAGCGAAGCGTGGGTGGGATACTGCGTTTTCCTGCATTAACAGCTGATGGATTATGAGATTTAAGTTTCGAAGATTCATACATGTGCTTTGGTGGATGAAAGAGATCTGGAGCTTTCTACTTAAGAGCAGTTGCAGGCTCTGAAGATGTTAGAGCAAGTTCAGAATGAACTGCCATCTTCTCTTCTCCAATAGGAGTCTCTGGTTCCACTTCCACGCTGAAGATCTATCCATCAATGGTGGATTTCGACAACTTATCCATCTTGAACTGTAAAGGCTTGTCTCCCAGGTAAAGATCAATCAGACCATGTCTCACATCAATCACTGCTCCAACAGTAGCTAAGAAAGATCTTCCGAGCAGCAAAGGATCATCCAGTTCAACTGCATACTTCAGTACCACAAAGTCCGTCGAAATCAAGTAATCTCCAACTCTGACAGGAATGTCCTCAAGAAATCCTTCTGGATACCTCTTCGATCGATCATCTAGGATAAGATAGATCCTAGTAGGATGGAAATCCATCAGTCCCAATCTCACAACCACATAGTATGGCATTAGATTCACACTAGATCCTAAGTCACACAGAGAATGATTGAATCAGTCCTTGAAGATGCAATAGCCTAGCACAAAGACTCATGGGTCACAAGAAGCTTAAAGACTCGTTCAGGGACTGTTGCAGGTTTCTGGTCTCGTCTGCGATCAGTGTCGATCGATGGATAAGATGTGTCAATCGACACAATGCGATTAAGAGTGTTTTCATCATACTTATCATGCATCCATCGATCGACATCAAGTGTGTGTCGATCGATGCTCATCTCAGACATATATAATTCGTCAAGAAAATCGGATATGATATCCTCTTCCTTCTGGGTCAGATCAATCCATCTCCTACATTCACACTATTGACGAAGTGCTTTTGTTCAGCTTTTCTTGATCCATTCTGTCTTTGCGCTGCTCCAGCAGTGTGCTGAACCTGAACATCCAGCTTCTGCACGTGAGTGCTAATGGCATATATCTTCCCATTCAAATCCAAGTACATGGCATCCATCTTCCCATTGAAATACATTGTACTCTTCTGTTGTCCTTCCAAAAGTTGTTCCAACAGACCCATCATCTTATCTTTCTGCTCATTTTGAGGAGGAACATGCTGATATGATGAAGAACCATACTCACTAGAAAATGGGTTGTTTTGCTGGAAAGAACTCTGAAATGCAGAATTTGGTGTGAAACCTGAGGTCTTTCCCTGCTGATTTCCATACCTCTGACCTTGATAACCAGCTCCAGCTATGTAATTGACGTCCTCAGTCTCCTGAACATCCAGTTTCTTCCTAAGAGCATCCACATTAGTGAACCCCCTTATGGGGTTCTTAAAAAAAAATTTTTTTTTTTTTTTTGGGAAACGTAAAAAAAAAAAAAAAAAATCAAAAAAAAAAACGGACCAATCGTTGTGTGACACGTGTCATGAACAGTGTAAGAACCGGTTCTTAAATAAGGATTTTAAGAACCTGGTTCTTAACTATTCACGTGGGACCCACGTGAATAGTTAAGAACCCCAAGCCCTTAAAACCTCTGATGGAGGTGCTCTAAGTAAGATGATATGGACAAATCAATCTTCCTTTTCATCTCAGCTATCTTTGAACTATCAGCTTTCCCACCAGATTTCTGTCTTTCCATATCAGCATTCTTGACACTATTGCTAGTTATCAAGTTCTAAATGAGCTCCTTAGCTTCCTCTGGAGACTTAGTGTTGAATTTCCCATTACTTGCAGCATCTAGAGCCATCTGGTACCACATATCAACTTCTCTGAAGAAAATACCCAGCAGTTGAACCTCAGAGAAACCATGATGAGAGCAATCTCTCTGGTACATCCTAAATCTCACCCAAACTGCCTTCAAAGGCTATGTAGATCCCTTCTTGAAGGTCAAGAGATCCTGTCTAAGCTGATCAGATCTAGCATCATCATAGAAGTGCCTCAGAAAATTCTTCTTCACTGCGTCCCAAGTAGTCATAGTCCCAGGTGGAATCTGCTTCAGCTAATTAGCAGCTTCTCCTCCAAGAGAGTGAGGAAAGAGCTTGCAGTGTAAGTAGTCATAGGTCACTCCATTATGCTTCATCCCGGTGACTAAAGACTCAAAATCTTCTATGTGATCTATAGGATGCTCATGTAGAAGTCCATGAAAGAGGTGATGTCCCACAAGTGTGTAATAGGAGGTCTTAAGCTCAAACTCATTTCGCAGAAACGCATGAGGAACAATCGCAAACATATTGGCGTAAAACTCATCGGGTCGATTGTAATCTGCTAATGTCCTCCTAACATGAGGCTCTGGTGCTCGTGGATTCTCCTATCCACCTTGAGATTCTCCATCAGGATGAACAATCTGCCTCTGAGGCTCAGGAATGACATTACCTTCGTTATCGAGTCTTTGACCAAGCTCATTACATACATGGTTCTCCGCATTTCTCAGAACACCTTCAGCATCCCGAATTAGGATTACATGATTGGGATTAGCCATCTTAACTAGCTTCTGAGCTCTTATGTTCTCTCTCTCTCTAGCTTTGCAAGCTCCTTACGTTCAAGATTCACGTGTTCCTTGTCCAGATTACTCCTCAAGTTACGATCAGACATAAATTGTCTCGTTCACGCAAGTATGTCGATCGATGCTAATCGTGAAGTGGTGTCGATCGACACTCAGGTTCGTATCTATCGATGCGGTGCGAATCTGGTCGTACCTGAAACGCAAGAAAAACGAAAAATAGGTAACCAAAAGCAAAAAACGAAAAACCTATTCTAAATTCTAAATCCAAATCTATCGAAGACTCAAAAGAGTCCTCGGCAACGACGCCAAAAATTTGATATGATCAAGTTTTAATCCCTAGATCTACACTGCAAGTGCACAAACGTGAACCAGTAGTATATAGGGTATCGAATCCACAGAGACTCAAGACTCTTGCGATAGATTGAAGAACGTCGAATTAAGCTAGGGAAGCAGAGGTGAAAGCAGTAAATCAAAGCAGAAAGTAAAGTAAACGGTTTGTAAGCAATCTGGCGAAGCGTCAGGTTAAGGGAATTCTCAGGAAATCAGGAATATAGGCAATCAATCAATCATGATCTAATTATGAACTGTTCAAGAACAAGAATCACATAAGCATAAGAAACCAACTTTCGTTGCGAGTATTATCTATGTCTAACAACCTAGCAAACCAACTTTCGTTGCGAGTTTTAGAGATCCTAAACATGCATTAATCTCAGGTTCTTTCGTTCACAATTCTCCTAAGCCAAATTTCTTTGTGAATAGTCAAATTGCTCATCTAGGTTCTTTCTAGTTAATTAATCAACTGTCGTTGCAGAAATCAACCTAACATCAATAATCTAAGTGGCCAGTTCAAATTAAGCATTAAGAACAATCCTAGATAAAGAACTAGAAAGTATGAATCCCTAAGAATTGATTAACCTATAATTCCATGAAATCCCTTATGAGAATCCCTAAACCTAACAGGTAAACTACCCAGGAATGATCAATGAAACAAAAATCATAATGAATAGAAAACCAAATATCATAAAAAGGATAAAGAAACAGGGGTTCGAAATCTCTTCTCTCTCGAGTACAAGATCAGCCCCAACTCTCTCAATCTCTGATAAAATAAAGTGTCGCCTAAACAATAGCTTAAAATAACCTAATATAATAGCTAGACAAGTCTGGGGCTTCTTTGTAATTATGAAAAACTTCTGGACCAAAGTGTAATTCCCAAACTCTTCATTAAATCCGCGAGAATTTCTTGATCCGCATATGTGTCGATTGATGCCACAAAGTGTCGATCGACACATACATCTAGAATCGACTCTCATTTCTTCTTCTCGCACAAATGCTCCCAATAGCTCCAGAATGCGACATAATATCTAAATCCGCTCAAAACGTACCTAGACCTGTAAACACACATAAAAGGACTCCAAAAGACTCTAAAAGACTCGATAATAAAGACATATACCATGGTCAAAAGTCCTGAAAACCATGATATGTCATAACCAAATCCACGTTACACTATGGCTGCTTCCCGATCTAATAGTGATGAGTTTGAACCTCGTACTCATATTATGGCTCTTAAGGATGAACGTTGGAGGAACTCTATGAGTGATAAGTTTAACTCGCAGGTGAAACATGAAACATGGAACTGGTTCCTTTTAACTCACGTTACAATCTGGTTGACTGCAGGTGGGTCTTCCGGATCAAACGCAAGCCTGATGGCACCATTGATCGATTTAAGTCTCATCTTGTTGCCAAGGGTTATAATCAATGTCCATACATCGATTACTTTGAAACTTTCAGTACAGTAGTAAAGCATCCTACTATTCGGATTATCTTGGGTGAGGCTGTGTCTCGTGGCTAGGTTTTAAGGCAATTGGATGTTAATAAATAATAATGCCTTTCTTCAAGGTCCTCTACATGAAGATGTTTATATGACTCAGCCTCCTGGGTTTGTGGACAGAGATAGACTAGACTTTGTGTGCAAACTCAAAAAGCCATTTATGGACTCAAGCAAGCACCTAGAGCTTGGTATCATGCTCTTCGTGAATTTCTTCTTCATCTTGGCTTCAGCAATTCCATTGCAGACGCCTCTCTCTTCATTCTTCGTATGAGTGGTATTTTGATCTCTGTCCTTATCTATGTTGATGACGTTGTTGTCACGGGTAATCAACCGGATCGGGTTCAACAATTCATTGTCCTTTTCTCAGCTCGGTTTTCTTTAAAAGAACCTCGGTGATCTGAATTATTTTTTGGGCATCGAGGTGACTCGCACCTAGCAGGGACTCACACTCACTCAAACAAAGTACATTAACGATATGTTGCACAAGACTGCTATGACATCGGCGAAACTGGTCTCTACTCCCATGGTGGATGAACCGGTGCTCAAACTCAAGGTTGGACCTTTACTTTCGGATGCTTCTGAATATAGGTCAGTTATGGGCAGCCTTCAGCATCTTCTCTTTACCCGACCTGATATTGCTTTTGCTATCAATATGCTCTATCAATATATGCATCAACCGTGTGAAAAACATTGGACTGCAGTCAAACGTTTGTTGCGTTATCTCTGTGGGACAAAACACCATGGTTTGTTCTACTCTTCCTCAAATAAGCATATTATCCATGCCTTCTCTGATGCAGATTGGGCTGGAGATCGTGATGACTACATCTCAACAAGCGCTCATCTTGTTTATATTGGCAAACTCTTAGTTTCATGGTTATCCAAGAAATAAAAAAAAGTGGTGCGTTCGTCCATAGAGGCTGAATACAAATCAGTGTCTGATACAGCCTCTGAAGTTATATGGGTGCGTTCGTTGCTTCATGAGCTGGGTTTCTCCTCCTCGGCTGCACCTGTGATCTTCTGTGATAACGTAGGTTCTACTTATCTTTCAGCTAATTTTGTATTTCACTCCAGAATGAAGCATGCAACTGTTGATTTTCACTTCATTTGTGATCTAGTTCAATCTGGTGTGCTGCGTATTTCACATGTTTCGAATAAGGATCAGCTGGCAAATGTACTTACCAAGCCCTTGTCTCACGCCATGTTCTTACTGTTTTGTGTCAAAATTGGACTTGTTTCACTTCATTCATCTTGAGAAGGCGTGTTAGGATATTATAGGATATATGCAAATCTTGTTTATACCTAGAATATCCTCTACAATATATTCTCGTACGATACTATCATTATGTATATAAACTCATGTAAACCTTTGTGATCAATATAACAACATTCGTAGAATCTCTACACCTCTTTTTTTTCTGTGAAATCATATGGGACTTGACCGACCGAGATGTATGTTTCTAGTTTGAAATATATGTAGAGAAAAAGATGTCTGCTGTAAATTTCTAGTTCCAATTATTAAATCTTCTTCGTTATCTTGAAATCAATATTAGCCTAAACCTAAAAAATACAGTTGACTTCACCGAATCTCTTATAATATTAAATCCCACAGTTAACCATTCAAACCTTACTGATGAGAATGAAAGTTTGAGGGAAAGAGTTGAGTTGGAATTCAATAATAGAGGTCTAGTGGGAATAAAAATATATCTATTTCCACGATTAGTATAATAAAGATGAGGTATAAAATCCAATGTTTATCAATGAGAGAACATTATTGTTGTTCCGTGTTATAATCATCGATGTACCGTTTTTCATGTTGTAGCATTATTTTCTGCATAAAAATTATAAATCGCCATCCATATTTTTATATATATGCTCTCTTTTCTAATTTGATTCACCAAACATTTCAAATAATTTTACATTTTACTATCTTTCATAGTTTGCCAAGTATATTCTAGTTGAAATTTCGGTGCAAAAAGTGGTTCACCAATAGAATAAGAATAATATTTGTAAGTAGAATAAAAATTAGTGGAATAGTAGAAATTAAGAGAAACAACAAAATATATTAAACTAGATTTATCTTTTCCATTGGAAAAATGAATAAATTTCAGCCGAATCGATAAATTTTCCTTCCAAAATATGAATTCACATTATTCTACTACTACTAATAATAATAAATGGATATATTTGAGAATAACTCAATTTAATTAATATTTACCTTGTATTTTGTTCTTTTAGAATAATAACCATTTAGATTTTTTGAATTGACAGCAAATAAATTTCGTACAGTAGAAATCTAGAGAGAAAAAAAATCCAAATTTGTAATACTGATAGTTATTCAAAATATCAATACTATTGGTTTATTTTTCTGTACTACATCAGATATATGATATGTTGATTTTTTTTTTTTTTTTCATATTCGATGTGACATACACATCCGAATATAGTATGGTAGTATATATGTTTTCTGAATCTACGGAACCTTCAATTGGAAAAGAAACTTGAATATTTTTTTTTACAAAATTCTTGTAGTATGGAAAATTATCGCAAAAAGAGGATATTTATGAAAGTTGAGAATTCTCTCTTGATTTGTATTGATCACGTCAAAGCCATAAATAGGCTGAATTGTTACAAACAGTTGCACATTTACACGAATACAAAATTGAGTATCTACAATATCTTAACCGTAACAGAATATACTATTCTATCACCCTCCCGCAGTTGAAGCATCCGATGATCGGATGTTTAAGCTGGACCGAAAATCAGTGAATAGCGAGCTTGGCAAACCTTTCGTAAAAATATCAGCATATTGGTGTTGTGATGGAACATGAAACACCTTAACTTCTCCAATCGCCACTTTCTCTCTAACGAAATGTATGTCAAGCTCAATATGCTTAGTCCTTTGATGCTTCACCGGATTTGTAGCCATGTAAACCGAGCTAATGTTGTCACAATAAACCACAGAAGCTTTGTCTATTCTGAAATGTAGCTCTACCATAAGGTTTCGCAGCCAAGATAATTCAGCAACTGCATTAGCCACTCCCTTATACTCGGCTTCAGAACTCGATCTTGAGACTGTGGGTTGGCGTTTTGCAGACCAGGACACAATATTTGGCCCCAAGAACACACAGAAGCCTGATGTCGAACGCCTAGTGTCTGGACAGCCTCCCCAATCTGCGTCCGAATAAGCGGTCAGAGAGTCAATCTTACCTCGTGTTAGCTGAATGCCGAGTGTTGGAGTCCCTTTTAAGTATCGAAGAATCCTTTTCAAGGCGTTTAGATGTGGAGCTCTAGGATCATGCATATAGAGACAGATTTGATGTACCGCATACGAAATGTCGGGTCGAGTGAATGTCAAATACTGTAATGCTCCAGCTAGAGATCTATATGCAGTAGGATCATCCACCTTAGCACCTTCTGTCGCTGATAGCTTTGATTTCAAATCGACAGGTGTTGAACATGGATTGCAGTCTTGCATATTGGCCCTTGCTAAAATCTCCTGCGTATACACCTTCTGGCTCAGAAACAGACCGTCGACATTAAAATCAGCTTTTACACCCAAGAAATGATGCAACCGTCCCAAATCTGACATAGGAAATTCTGACTTTAGTTGATCAGTGATGTGTTGGAGAAGGTTCGTTGAAGATGCAGTCAAGATGATGTCGTCAACATACAATAGTATGTAGGCCAGATTATTTCCGTTTCGATAGACGTATAGCGAGGAGTCAGCTATGCTTGTTGTAAAACCGATTCCACTGAGGAACTTTGTGAAACGAGAATTCCACGCCCTCGGAGCTTGCTTTAGGCCATAAATAGCTTTCTCAAGTTTGCAGACATGCTGAGGAAACCTTTTGTCAATGAATCCAGGAGGTTGATGCATGAAAACTGTTTCCTCTAAATTTCCCTGCAAAAAAGCGTTCTTAACGTCGAGTTGGTGGATCGGCCAGTTCTGTGAAACTCCAATGCTCAGAACTGTGCGTATCGTAGCTGGCTTTACGACTAGACTGAACGTCTCCGAGAAGTCAATGCCCTGTTCCTGCGATTTACCATTTGCAACAAGTCTAGCTTTGTGACGAGTTAGCAGACCATTTTCATCATGTTTATGTTTAAACAACCACATTGATTTCACAATGTTGACCTGAGATGGTCTAGGCACTAATGTCCAAGTCTTTGTCTTAAGCAAAGCATCAACCTCATCAGTCATAGCTGGATTCCAATTAGGATCCGATAGAGCTTGATTGTGTCCTTTAGGAAGGGCTGATTTAGTGTTTGCAACCAGGGAAAAGATCTTTTTAGGTTTGGTGATCCCTGATTTGGATCGAGTTTGAATCCTAACAGCTGGCCGAGAACGAGTTTTGGTGGCTGTTCTAGTTGTGATGGATGCAGGTTGAGAAGGAACAGTGACAGGATTTTGAACAGTTGGATCCTGCGCACCAGAAGAAACAGGAGCCAGCGATGTTTGGCTAGTATTTTGTAGGATATTTCGAAACATTGAGGAGGTTTCATCGCATTGCTCCAAAAATGAATAAGACTGCAAGGTGTTTGGCTTTTTATCTGCACCAGGAAATTTATCTTCATCGAAATAAACATGTCTGCTGATAATAATTTTCTTTGTTTTTAGATCCAAACACCTATACCCCTTATGATTTGAAGGATAGCCCAAGAAGAGACATGGAGTTGTTCTAGCAGCTAGCTTGTGTAGATTAGCATGATTGATGTTGGGGAAGCACAAGCAGCCGAAGACTCTAAGATAATCATAAGCTGGGCGTTTTTGAAAGAGAAGAGTATGGGGTATCTGGTTTTGAATCGACGAAGAGGGCAGAATGTTTAAGAGATGAGCAGACATGTGAAGCGCCTCAGCCCAAAAGATGGGTGATAGCTGAGCTTGAAAAAGCAGAGATCGAACTGAGTTATTGATGGTTCGAATCATTCGTTCAGATTTCCCATTCTGTTGTGATGTATGGGGACATGAGAATCTGAATTTGATGCCATCTTTATCGAATAACTCTTGGAATTGTGAGTTTTGGTATTCACCACCATTATCACATTGGAAAGATTGAATGTGAGCTTTGAATTGATTTTTAACAGTGGCGTAGAAGTGCAGAAACTTAGAGAAAACATCACTCTTTCTTCGGATTGGGTAAACCCATAAATAATGACTAAAGTCATCAAGAAAGAGGACGTAGTATCTCAGTCCGCTAATGCTAGGTACTGGACTTGTCCAGACATCTGAATGAACCAATTCGAAAGGCTGTGTAACAACAGAGTTAGAAGAATAAAAGGGCAACTTTATTTGCTTTCCAAAGTAACAAGGTGGACAAGCATGATCGATTCGATCATTATTACAAAGAGATGAATTCGAAAAAATAGAACGAATGACAGAATGATTGGCATGGCCAAGTCTTTTATGCCACAAAGTTGGCGAAGAAGCAAGAAGTGCAGTAGATGAAGCAGCTGTTTTATTGAATGAAGCTGGAACAGAATAAAGATCCCCTGAGCTTTCACATCGGAGCAGAGTTGTCCGTGTTGGGATGTCCTTCACAGAGAAACCAAACGGGTCAAATTCCACAGTACACCAGTTATCTTTCGTGAACTTACGAACAGATATGAGATTTTTAACAATTTGCGGTGCAACAAGGACATCATTTAGAGCAAGAGGTTTTGAAAGAGAATGAAGAGAAGAGGACCCAATGCAAGTAACCGGGATTTTAGAACCATTGCCCACTATGACTGAATGAGTGATATTATGCTTAAGCTTAGAGTGGAGATTACCTGCCGTGGCTGCCAAATGAGCAGAAGCTCCTGAATCCATAAACCACTCTGCGCCATTAGGTGTTTGAAGCGCTTCACTGGTGTATGCCTGAGCAAACTGGTTTGCAGGTTGAATTTCCATAAGCTGTGCCTGCTGAACTTGTTGTTGTTGTGGCACTGATGAGAATGATGGTCGAGCATATCCGCTTGCATTAGGGTGCTGGTACCAGTTTCCGTACTGTGCAGGATACATGGGAGGAGGCATCTGCCAGTACTGAGGACATGGACTCCAATTCTGATGGTTGTTGTAGAATTGTTGATTCATTCTTCCACCTCTAAACTTGTTGTTGTTGCGACCTTTGCCCCTGAAGTTGTTGAACCTGCGTGTCTGAGATTGTTGTTGAGGTTGATCACTTGTCGCAGGGGCAGAGATGGTGAGAGCAGTTGGGGAGGAAGCATGATCTTTGTGTATCGCAGACGCTCGATGCGGTTTCTTTAGCCGAGTTTCCTCCATCTCAAGCATGGATTTTGTTGTCTCAAATGTTGGGAAGGGGTCTTTGTGCTTGATAACATTTATGATGTTATCAAAACGTTCATTGAGCCCGTTGAGAAGGCACATCACCAGCGTCCTCTCATTCACACCAGCCTCAACATTCTCGAGCAAATCTGCAAGACTTTTGATCTTAGCACAATAATCTTGGATCAACATGTCTCCAATTTCAGTGGTTCTCAGCTCATTGTCTAGTTGGATGGCCCTAGCCTCCTTGTTATTCCTGAACTGATTCTCTATGCGAATCCAAACATCTCGCGCTGTCCCGCCAGGTTTGAACGAGGATCGGAACAGAGTCGGAGCGGGAGTACCATACAGCCAAAGCTTCACCAGACCGTCCCTTTTGAACCAGGCAAGGTCATTCGCATTTGTTGCGACGAGTGTGCCGTCGAGATGCCCTAGAACATCAAAAGCAAGACAGTGAGTCAAGAACAACTCACGCCAAGCGTCATAATTATGATCGTTGAGATCAAGGATGAGCGGGATATGGGATTTGATATTTGTAATCCCATAACATCGTTCTTTCACAACTGGAGCAGCTGCTGCCATTGAAAACGATCTAAAAAAAAACAAGAAAAATTGACAGATTAAGAAAGGAAAGAGCGATCGAAATCGAGATCAGAAAGAAGAAGAAAGAAGAGCGAGAAGCGAAGAGAAAAAAATGGATCAGAAGCCTTGACGCTCTGATACCATGAAAGTTGAGAATTCTCTCTTGATTTGTATTGATCACGTCAAAGCCATAAATAGGCTGAATTGTTACAAGCAGTTGCACATTTACAGGAATACAAAATTGAGTATCTACAATATCTTAACCGTAACAGAATATACTATTCTATCAATTTAAAATGAAAGTTCAGAAAATATTTTTAATATTTTGGTTAATTACATAAAATTATATGGGCCTCTTGTATCAAACACGTATTTGAAAGATCCCTTTCCTTTGGGTTAGACATAAATGTATGGAACATAGAAAAGAAAACTGCATGGAAACTTTTGCCACATGAAAATGATTGCTTTCTTAGGACCATCTAGGGGAATATACTATTATGCTGAACTACTTTAAAATGTGTTTATTTGTTTTTTTTTTTTTAATGGTGGAATATTGTGGGTTTACATTTTAAATGAAAAAAATAAAGAGTTCTGTTCGAAATTATTTCTCTAATCATGAGAAGAAAAAAAATACAAGCTTAAATTGACTATATTCTTCTAACTTAATTCTACTAATTATTATTCCATTTATTCTAGGACAAATCGCAAAAATGGCACAAAAAACATGTCTTGTCACAAATATAGCAATAAGGAAGAAAAATCATAAAAATAGCACAAAAACATGTTTTGTCACTAAATTAGCCCTAACCCTTAACCTTAAATACTAAACCCTAAACCCTAAATAATAAACCCTAAACTCTAAATAATTAACCATAAACCCTAAATTATATAATGTTATAAAAGTCTTTGTAATTAAAATAATGCTAAAAATGTGAATTATTTTCCTTGGTATTATATTTATGACAAGCTATGTTTTTGTGTTATTTTATGCATTTTTTCTTTATTCTATTCATCTTCAATCGTTTGCACCCTGAGGTTAAAAAAAAAAAATCGCCATAGTCTTTCGTATCTTTGTCGTTACTATTATAAGTTGGGTATGGACCATATAATAAGCTATTGGAGTTGTCATGTATCAATTTAAATTTGCAGGATACGTGTACAGCAATAGGGATATAACATACGGAAATGTATATATCTTTTGTGACAGGACATTCCTACTTGTTGTAATTGTAACCACTAAAGTTGCATTATTTATTACCAGTGACCGATATTAATTAGATTTTGTATTTTTTTTGTCAACAGATTTTGTATGTATTTGTGCTACAATACTGTTTCCAATCACTATTAAAGAGGCATGTTGCATCATTTATTTTGTATATTTACATTAGTTATAAATGATACAAAAAAAATCAACATCACTTAAAAAAATACTCTAAAAATGATGATGCAAATAGTTTTATGAGTTTAAAGAATTGTTGTAAATATTTACATCAATTGCAAAAAATGATGTTTAATTCCGTATTAGTTTCTATATTTGATATTAGTATTTGCTACGTTTGTAATAATTGATGTTAAATATTTATGTCATTTATAAATAATTGATTCTAAAATTACAATATAATAATCGTAATTTTTAAATAATAATTTATTTGATTAATATTTTTATTTAATATTTTAAAAATGATGTAACCAAAATAAAATAATTATTTCACAATTAGTTGCTTTTGTAGCAAAAGATGGTAGGTATATTCATCCTAGAATCAATCGTTTAATACTATTACAAAATATTTAGAAGATTTTGATAATACATAATCATAAATAATAAGTCTTCATTTACTGGAAAAAAGAATCATGGTTATGAATTAAAAAAAAAAAACGAGAGAATAAATTAAGCATCTTCTCCAATTCTTCATCTTGGAGTCCAATTTCCTTCATCTTGGAAAATTCTTTTTTCTTTCCCTGATTTGTCTCAACTCTTCTACTTGTAGAACAAAGGTTGTAAATTGTTTCATATTTGTGGAGCCTTTGAATCATCCTAGATGAAGAAAATATCTGTTTTGCAAAATTTCAGACTAAAATAAACTGTTAGATTTCTTAGAAATTCTTAAAAATATAATCATTTTAAGTATATTTAGCATAAGTGTAGATGTACCTTCTTCTTTTAGTTTAATCACCATCTCTAAATTGATTTTTTGATTCACGGATTCACCAGATGTACCTATAGCCAACATTCATGGTAAACTTGATGAGTATGAAAAAAACAAGACATAAAAAGGAGTAAATAAGACATTTGGAAGACATTTGGAAAAGTGGAAGTTTTTAAGAAATCTGGAGATGAGATACGTAAAGAAAAAAGGTAACAGAATATTTCTACAAGATATTTTTAACAACTGAAATAGTGTAGCATTTATTTAGGAAGATTGTGAGTGGAGTGAATAATGTAAGAAGAAAAAGGAAACTAATCGGAATAAAATATAATTCAGTTTATCCTGAGAATAAAATGGAATCAAATGTTATTAGCATCACTTTTTATTGATGTAAATTTGTATCATTTTTCTAAATATTTTTGATTCGAATATTCAAATACATCAATTATTTATTGATGTAAATTTATATTTTGTATCAATTTATGTTAATTGATGTAAACTTATACAAATTTATATCAACTATATGGATTTGATGTTAAACGAGTCAAAAACAATATCAATTATTCTAAGTGATGTTAAACCATATATGTTACATCATTTTTAAATAAGTAACGTAGTTTAGTATCGTTTAATTTTTTGATACTATTTAAGTGATGCAATAGACCTATTTTTCTTGTAGCGAATGGTAACAATGGTTAAATTAACTAGATAATATAAATTAAGTGGATAATATAATGTGATATTGTTTAAGTATGATTTTATAAGAAAACACATACTATAAAATATAAATAGCTCAAGTGCAAAAATGGTGTATAACAAAATAACATATTATGTAGAATATATATTTGAATAGTAAAAGAAAAAATATGCGGTACAGAATACAAACTGCAAATAATCTTATGGCAAAATAAATTATAATATTGTATTATCAGTCAAAATTAAAATTATATTGTGTTAAATATAAGTATGTTTTATATATAATTTATGAATTAAATGTACAATCAAATTATGTTTGAAGTAAAATTTTAATTTATATATACAATAAATTGTTGTATTTATGTAAAATTCAAAACAGAATCAAGTATAATTGAACATACAAAATTATTTAGTTATTTGAAATTTTCTATATCATATTTGAAATATTTTCCCTTATTTGTGACATATATTTACTCGCAGTCTGTGTTGTTTATTTTTTTGTCAACAATAACTTTAATATTGTTCAGATGAGATTATTATTTTGGAGAATTAACTGATCCAGCTCGTTATGATTTGCACATGAAAAAATAATATTTCTTGCTTTCACCCTTTTAGCAAAGGAATCATGTGTTGTTTATTGTCGTCTCTACTATTATATCTGAAACATCTACATCCGAAATTTTTGAAATTTTGATAAATTGTGTTTCTATTCATCTCTATTATTTATTAAATTAAGTTTAAAATATAGTTAATAAATGTAAAAATAAATGTGAAACAGATTAGTTATGCAAAAACTAAATAATAAAATTTCTAAATTTTCCCTTATATTATTGGGCTAACATAAATGTTTTACATATATAAATTAAGAAATAAATAAAATAACTAATTAATAAATTATTATGTGATTATATTCAGATTTTTTAAAATCACCAAAGTGATATGTCATTGAAAAACAATATAACATTATTCTATATTTTTATTTACATAAATAATAAATATAAATAGAAATTAGTAAAGAAAAAATAACTGTTGTATTTCATTAGAAAGAATGATATTTTGAATTAGAATGTTGTTCAAATATATACATAAAGTTAATATAAATATACCAATAGTTACATAATACAAGTTATTAATAATAATGAGTTATTGATAAATGTGTTTAAGAAAATATATATATAAAACACATTACCACACCTAACCACACCAATTCATATTTCTATATTACACTTCCATGCTAAAAGTCCAATGCTAATTATGCAAAAAATCACTTTTTAATTTCAAATCACAAGATATCATGCATTATAATCATAATCAGTTACCACACCGTAAAAAAAAAAAACTTAATCTTTTAATCAAGATCACTAATTAAGACTAATTATCTTTAGGCACTAATTATTCTGATAAAGCATTAATCAAGAACAAATTGTCATTTGTGATTATGAGACAATCAAGCATGCAAATCAAGATCTTATAACTATTAAACACCTTAGACGTCAATTTCTATTAGCTAAGCATGCAAAAACTATAATTAAATTCATGAAAGCATTTCATCAAATACCTTCTGAACAACAAAAATCCTAAGATCTAAATTAACAATTCATTTCAAATATAGTATAAAGATCAACTTAATGGAGAAAGATTAATGTAAATTAAGCATTAAGCATCCTAAATCACCCATAATCTAACCTTAATTTACCTCATTCTTAAGATCCAAGAAAACTACTCACTAATCATAGAGATTCCCACAAACTCATAGATATTTCTACAAAACCCATAAAGATTATATAAGAAATCATGATTAGAAATATAAAAAAAGACTGGTTTAAAAAATACGAAGAATTCTTGATTAAAGAATAACAAAAATGCTTACAAAGTTTTAGATCTAAGAGAGACAAATAACAACTTAGAAAAAGAGAATGTGACCAAACATTAGGTCTAATTAGCTATTTATAGAAAATAGTTCGACAAGCTGCATCTGAATGAAAGCATCTGGTTGTTGTGGTTGATGTGGATGAAGACTGGGTTACATCGGAAAGCTTTTCCCGATGTGTGTTGGTCAATGGAAACGCAATGTTGGCATCACGTGAGATAAGTCAATGATGTAAGTCGATGTTTTCTTTGATATAAATTGAGTGTTGCTTGACGATCACGTATCGGGGGAGTTTGCCTGAGGTTGCATGGTAAATGTAGGAGGATTGTTGAGATAATTCTGGTAAATCAGGCATAACTCTTCCAATATACCGCTAAACGCCTTAAAACCATTTCTATTAGAAAGTTAACTCAAATTTTCCATGACTTTCATTTGAAGTCCCAAAACTAAATGTCAAGAAATGATTTCATATATATTACTCGATCTTTCAAATACACCAATTTCATCTTTCATCACTATTTCATCCGTTACCTCTTTTGAACTTAAAAATGCTTCCAAAACTCTCGTCATGGTATATGGATCAACTCCAAATTCAATAACACTACAAAACACTGAAAAAAGAAAATCAAAAGACCAAAATATGTAAACTCTTGTTATAAATGAGTGATTTCCTAATGAAAATGCCTAAAATGATTGGAATATGTAACCAATGAGGATACTAAAAAACTATAAATTATGCTACTATCATTATGTTTTCTGACTACTAAACCTACAATTGGAAAAGAAATTTGATTTTTTAACAAAATTCTTATACTCCCTATGTTTCTCAATATAAGATGTTTTGAGTAAAGCCATACACATTAAAAAAAGTTATTGGTTTTTACAAAATATTTTAATAGTTAATTTAAATTAAATTCAGATCATAAATATAAATTGTGTAATATAATTGGTTAAGAGACATTAAATACATTTAAAGTTTATATTGAAACGTGAAAACAATTTATATTGTGAAACCAAAAAAAAAAATCTCTAAAACCTCATATATTAAAAAAACGAAGGGAGTAGTATTGAAAATTATCGCAAAAATATCTAA
>CM058231.1:101344124-101528182 GCA_030180135.1 Orychophragmus violaceus | reverse complement strand
TAAATTTAAATTAAATATGTTTCATTTTGTATTGGTTTGACTTGTATGTTTTCCTTTTTAAATTTATTTTTATGAAATAATATAAAACCATAATTCATAACTCATAAAATAATATAATTAAAGACTTATTTATTTTACTATATAATAAGATAGATAATATGTGTTATTAACGACTTATTTTTATAAACTTCATTTATGTTTTTTATTGAAAAACATATGTACATATTTTTAGATACTAAATGCTAAAAAAAAATTCTGAATAGAAGAAAAAGTAAATCATTAAACAAAACATGCTAGACACATATTTTAAGAAAATATCTTTCAAAATCAGTATTTATTTATGAGTAGTTATATAAACTATATATATAAAATTTAAAATATTAATAGATATTCATATATATATATACATATATAAAAAAATAACCATAATTATATATTTATTAACCAACCATTCAATCTATAGTTTATGGTGAAGTTGAAAAAAAATATCCGCCCAACAATTCTAAATTTATAGCATGGATAGATGGTAAGCATATGCTTTCAGAATCTCGAACACTTCTTTATTTTGAACTTCTTTTAAAATGAATTTGACATCCATATATAAAAAATTACTACCGCATAGAATAAAAAAAACATTTCCATAATTATTAAATAAATAACTTATAAACAACCATGGTTACTTATATATGTGATATGATAAACATTTCAAATGGGAATACAAAAATTTCTATAAAATATTTTCATAATAATTTATACTCATAGATAAAGTAAGATTTATATATAATATATTCTTGTAAGAATCGGTTGCATAAAATTAACAAAGTGTGAATGGTTGTATGGGGTTAACAAATTTCTATAAAATAATTTCATAATAATCTATACTATTAAATAAAGTAAAATTTCTATATAATATATTTGTTAAAATTACGTAAAATATACATATATATATATATATATATATATATATATATATATATATATATATATATATATATATATATTTCTTAAAGTGAACTCGTATATATCTACATATATAGTTAATTTATCTGTAAATAAGTAAAATAAGTAAAATATATTTTATAAGCTAAGTAATTTTAAACATTTTATTTAAATTATTAACAAAATATAACTAAAATGTATATATGTATATCTATAAGCTAAGTATATTTTATTATTTAAATTATTATTATATATATATATATATTTATTAACTAAAACATATTTATAGATATTTAATATGTATATATCTACATATATAAAATTAATTAATTATTTTTTAATTAATTAATTAATATGTAGTTCTTAATTAAGGATCACATATGTATAGATCTACATATCTTATAAGAATCCAAATAAAAGTTTGTTGTTTATATGTGCAAATTTTTTTCTTTTATCTACATATATAAAATTAGTTAACTATGTTTAATTAATTAACTAATATGTAAATCTTAATTAAGGAACATATACATATTACATAAGAATCCAAATATTTTTTTTAATCATATGTGCAATTGTTTTTTTCTTTTTTAAAAATAATTTATTAAGAATAATTAATTTTCTTAATATAAAAGTTAATGAGAGAACTTCATTTTCTTAAAATTACTTTCCAAATAATAGTATAGATTCGATGTAAACTCAAAAATTAACAGTAATAATCCAAAATTTATTTTGATATTTAAAAAAAAAAATTGAGCGAAATTTATCGTTGATGTCTACTATTTATAAAAGGATAACATCATTTTATCAAACAATAACATCATTTTTTAATAATGATGAGAGATAACTCTCTCAAATCTAAAAAAAAAATATAACGGGATAAGAAAAACAAATTAAAATAAAAAGAAAAATAAGAAACCATCATTACAGGGAAAGTCGGTGAATTAAGGAAAGGTAATTAATTTATCCTTCTCCTTGCTTCGGGCCAGCCAAAGATCCCCGTCGCCATCTCTCTCTTTCTAATAATTTACCAAGGAAAACATTATTATATCACAATTAATTCTTATTCAAATCTCTCTGTAATTACATAACTATTATCACATAAAATCATCCAACACCCTCCATTGTTGAGTTTTAGTCTGTAAACCCATGTCGTTTTCCCTCAAAACTGGTGAGTTTACAACAATGTTCTGTCTTTATTCTCTTAAATTCTTGTAATTTAGTTTCATGGTCGGTTTAAATTTATGTAAATCACCGTTTCAATGTCATAATCTTCGCTTGGGAGCCATTAATGTTCTCTGCATGTCATGGATCCATTGTTATTTGGTCAAAGCTTACTGCTTTTTTTTTTATTTATGTTTTAAATAAATGATTGCCTAATCTTGTGGACTATCTTCCCCTTATTTCTGCTCAGTTTCTTTGACTATTATGTAAAGTTTCATTTTTTTGTTAATTAATATCATCCTGAATTTCAGTTTCGTGAGGAATTGAGTCTGGTTATAAGTAATCTATGAACTTGTTTGTGATCCAGGAGGTCCAAGTTTGAAAAGCTAACAACTTTGGATTCCTATTTTGAAGACCATGAAATGGAAGTGTACATGGTCTCAGATAGCTACTCTTGCTTCTGTGATTGTTCTTGTATCACTGGTTCATCTGTTTCTTGGACCTGTGGTGCCTTCTTTTGATTCCATTAGTGTAAGGCAAGCTCAGAATCTTTGTGGACCAAGTAATGAATCAATCACACAAGTGACTAAGGGCTCAAGTGAACCAGTTGTTGTTGCCTTTGATAGCCGGTTTCCTGCTGACTTACACGGCGCAGTTGTCTATCGAAATGCCTCGTGGAAAAGTGAGATTGGACAATGGCTTTCTAGTTGTGATGCAGTTGCCAACGAAGTTGACATCATTGAAGTAAGTGTTGTGTTTGGCAAACTTGAAACAGTTCTGTTTGTTTGATTTCGTTATAAAGGTTGTGTTTTTTTGGCAGCCAATTGGTGGGAGAAAGTGTCTGAATGATTGTAGTGGTCAAGGTGTTTGTAACTATGAATTTGGAATTTGTCGTTGCTTCCATGGATTTACTGGTTAGTACTTATGCTCTTTGGATCTTCCTTAACTCCAAAGTTGATTACTTTGTAAGTGATGAAGTGAAATCACAATCCTGCAAAGCAGTTTCATTATCACTGACATTAGTGCTTTGACCGGTTCTTTGTAGGGGAAGATTGTCTACAAAAGCTGCAGTTAGATTGCAATTATGAGAAGACACCTGAGATGCCATATGGTAGATGGGTTGTTTCCATTTGTTCTAGACACTGTGATACCACAAGAGCCATGTGCTTTTGTGGAGAAGGAACAAAATATCCAAACCGTCCAGTTGCAGAATCATGTGGATTCCAAATCAAGTAAGTTTCATTAATTTCTCAAACCAAGCTTGAAGACTATCTAACATAACACACATGTGTTTTAGTTCGCCTGTGAATCCTGGAGAACCTAAAATGACAGATTGGTCGAAACCGGACTTAGACATTTTAACAACAAACAGTAGCAAACAAGGATGGTGTAATGTGGATCCAGAAGATGCATATGCTATGAAGGTGAAAATCAAAGAGGAATGTGACTGTAAATATGATTGTCTTTGGGGACGGTTCTGCGAAGTGCCTGTACAATGCACTTGTGTTAATCAGTGCTCTGGACATGGCAAATGCAGAGGAGGTTTCTGCCAGGTAACATACCGTATCCACTGTCATAAGCTTATCATCTTGGTACCATCCACTCTATCTTCATAACTCTGTGTGTGTGTTCAGTGTGATAAAGGGTGGTTTGGAACAGATTGTAGTATTCCATCAACTCTATCGTCGGTTGGAGAGTGGCCACAATGGCTTCGACCAGCACATTTCGAAGTTCCAAGTGATAGAAATGTCCCTGGAAATATCATTAATCTAAGTGCTGTGGTCAAGAAAAGAAGGCCTCTTATATATATCTATGATCTACCCCCAGACTTCAACAGCTTACTTCTTGAGGTCACCAAATTTTTATTCTCTTCTTTACAAAGTTAGAAGCTTTTTATGGCAAAGTTTTAAATCTCTGGTTGTAATCTAATGTTGCAGGGTCGGCACTTTAAACTTGAGTGTGTTAATAGGATTTATGATGACAGGAATGCAACAATATGGACAGATTATCTATATGGTTCCCAGGTTCTTCCCTAAAACTTGTATCAAATATTTTGAATGATAACTCTGCCCCTTATTTACCTCTTATAATTTCAAAGATGGCATTCTATGAGAACATTTTGGCTACCGCTCATCGAACACTGAATGGCGAAGAGGCAGATTACTTCTTCGTTCCTGTTCTTGATTCATGCATTATAACTCGTGCTGATGATGCACCTCACCTTAGCATGCAGGTTGGATCAAGAAACTCGTATTTATTGCCTGCTTGCAGAAGCTCTAGTGCTTATATATTGTCACTTGCAGAATCATACTGGATTAAGAAGCTCACTTACCTTAGAGTTCTACAAAAGGGCTTATGAACACATCGTTGAGAAATATCCTTACTGGAACCACTCGTCTGGGAGAGACCATATTTGGGTATGATGATGCATACTTTATATAGGAACTCAAAGCTTGTTTCTTGATTTTCTTTAACACGGATCTCTCCACACTAATGGCAGTTTTTCTCATGGGATGAAGGTGCTTGCTATGCTCCTAAAGAGATATGGAATAGCATGATGATAGTTCATTGGGGTAACACAAACTCTAAGCATAACCACTCAACAACAGCTTATTGGGGTGATAACTGGGATAAGTTATCTGAAGAGAGGAGAGGAGATCATCCTTGCTTTGACCCTAACAAAGATCTTGTGATTCCAGCTTGGAAAGTTCCTGATCCATTCTCCATGCGTGCCAATTACTGGGCAAGGTATGATTCTTGGACATTGTTTCAGTCATGTCGCTTAAAACATTAAGCCTGAAACTTGTTTTGTTTTTCCTTATCATTAGGCCAAGGGAGAAGCGGAAAACATTGTTTTACTTCAATGGGAATCTTGGACCTGCTTATGAAAAGGGAAGACCAGAAGATTCGTAAGTCTCTGCTTAAAAAATCATGTTGAAATCAATAAGCAAAAACCGAGCTGCGCTTAGTGGAGATGGATACAATGGTTTAATAACATGTAATGCAGGTATAGCATGGGAATCAGACAGAAGCTAGAAGAAGAGTTTGGTTCGAGTCCTAACAAAGAAGGGAAGCTAGGGAAGCAGCACGCAGACGATGTCATTGTCACTCCATTACGTTCTGACAATTACCACAACGACATAGCTACTTCAATCTTCTGTGGTGTGTTCCCTGGAGATGGTTGGAGTGGTCGTATGGAAGATAGTATCTTACAAGGATGCGTTCCAGTCATCATTCAGGTAACCGCATTCTATACATTCCTAAAACTTAAGCTGTCTGGTCTGAATTCTTCCGATTGATGTCTCTTTATTAGGATGGAATCTACTTACCTTATGAGAACATGCTCAACTACGAAAGCTTTGCAGTTCGTGTCAGAGAAGATGACATTCCAAATCTCATAAACACTCTCCGAGTAATTAACACCATCACTCTCTCCTAACAATCTGGTCCTAATTTTGATCTCACTTTGTTTGTTTTGTTATGAAATCTCTTGCAGGGATTCAATGAGACAGAGATACAATTCAGACTGGCTAATGTAAAGAAGATCTGGCAAAGATTCTTGTTCCGTGACTCGATTTTGCTTGAAGCTGAATGTTGAGATTTGAACTTTATACTTTGCACTTCTAGGTTATTGATCTTTGATGTGTTTGTTTGTATGCAGGAAATAATAAACGACACAACGAGATGTTTACCCTGTGTTCACCGGAATGGCTACGTCACAGGGGTGAGATCTCAGTCTCACAAGATGCACTATATCGGTTTTGAATACAAGAGCAAAGATAAGTTCCTACAAGTACCAACTTATCTATGTATCAAAACCTACACCTATAGAAAGCTTCTCTAAGGAATCTATTAGCTCTAGAAACTAGGTGTTTCTCTAGCTCAATATCCCTTAGCTCTCTCTCTTCTTTATCCTTAGCTCACGCTTGCAAAACTGTCTCTGTTGCACTCGTAAACTCTGCTATTTCTCGTATCCCACATTCGGTTTTGTATCTTCTTATTTATACATAAACCCTTAATGAGCTGACCTCTCTTTTTCTCTCGTTTGTAGGTCAAGCGACAGCAACTTGGGCTTACAACAGCAAGGGTCTTCTAGCTCTCAGCCATATTGGGCTCCACTCTTCAAAAGGCCCATTAGAAAGGAAAAGATAATTAGGCCCATTTATAACAAATCTCCCCTTGGGCCAATTATGCTTTTCAGACAAAAAAAAAATAGGGAAACCCTATCTGTTTTTTGTTGTCTTTCTCTCTCTTTCTGCGGCTGCTCTCCAACGGCGATGACAATGGCGATTTGAGCTTCAAACCATTCGATCTTGAGCTCCTCCAACTGTAAACTCAAACCATCTTCAGGTAAGCTCACTCCTTCTCTTTGTGATTCTTTTGAATCGGTTTCTCTCCACCTTCTCTAACCTTTGTGCTTTTCTGAAAACTTTCGATGGAGCTTCTTCTAGCTCACGATCCTTCAGATAAGTTCTAGATCCCTTTGTCTTTGAGTATTCTCTGTCGATTTCAACTCCTCTTAAGAGACTTACTTATCTAGACTTTTTCTTTTCAGATTCGTCCATGTATGTCTCGATTGAGACTCTTCTTTGCGGTTCATCTTCTCCGGCGTGCCTCCGACCAAAACTCGCCTCTGCTGCAGCTCTCTGTACTCAGACAGCGACTCCTTCTTCTCCGGCGAGCCCATCAACACGCTGTGACACTTGATTTCGAGCTCGCCTTCTTCATCCTCAAACTGGAAAACCTTCAGGTAAACTCTAAGCTTATCTTCTTATAAGCTTCTCAGTCCATTTTATGAATCATTTCTGACACGGGATTTCTTAGATAAGTTCTAGAACTCAGTTCTCTTCCTTCTTATCTGTTCGTCGACTTGATTCCTTTTGACATAATATCTGATTTTTGCTTCATTGTGTAGGTTCTTTTAGTAGTCCGAGAAGTTGGTCTGTGCTTTATACCTCCCCCTCGCATTTGGGCTCCGATTTACTTATTTAACACTACGTAAGCTCAAATCATCAACCTGTCTGAATCTTGTAGATAGTCTGTCTCTATTTAGATAAGTCGCGACCTTATCTATCCTTTTGACAAACTTTTCCATCTTGAGTCTGTTTTGATTCATGATTCTAAAAGACGCTTATTCCCTTAACAGATTCTCCTGTGAAGAATGTGATCCATCATCACTTCTGAGAGCTTAATCTTGTTTATGGTAAGCTCTTTTCCTTGCATTACTCTTGAATTCCCTTTAGATTCCTTAGTAACATTAACTGAGTACTTATACTGATGCAGTCTGACTTTGCTTGATCTGTACTTTTCTCCTCGCAATGTTTCAGGTATGGGCAAGCGATACTCCACCTTGAACCATCTTCTTCTTTCTGTAAGAGATGTTCCTGATGGCAATTGGGCTCCATCGTGAGCTCCTCATCCTTTCATGACAGCTTCAACTTCTCTTGATAAGAATAGTTCCTTCTTATCCTTGGTAAGCTCCTGGATTTCTTTTAAATCCCTTGAGCAGTGAAGTTCTGTTTGGACTTCTCTTTTAGACATGATCCTTGAAAGTCTTTTCTTTTGACAGACTTGTTTGTAAGGATTGTGCTTTACTTTACTTCACTTGGGAAGTTCCTTCTATCCTCGTAAGCTTCTTAAACTTTGTTAAATCATCTTCATGATTTCTTTAAAGTTCTAAGCCGTGAAATTCTTTAACTCTCGCATTTCTTTGTTTGACAGTATCATGTGTCAAACAATGCTCCACCTGGAACTGAAGCTTCTTCTTCAGAACCACTAATACCTGCAGCTTGATTGACTGCCTTGGTTTCACTGTTTATGAAGAACGTGAGTAACCTGCCTCAAACCTTGATTCAACTTGTCGACTTGTTAATTCTCTCATGTGCACTGATTTTAGAACTAACCTCCTTTGAATCTTTTGCAGGTACGTACTCTACCTGAAGCTACTGACTTCTTTCTTAGCTTCATAAAACCGTATGTTCTTCTCTCCTGTTGGTATCTTCTGAATTTTAAGACACCCTTTTATCTTGTTCACAGAGATTCTTTGAAAACCTTCTGATTTTTTTTTCTTGTTTTCCTTCAGTCTTGTTTTGAAACTGACATCTCTGAGTCTCGCCTCTAGTACTCACAGGTAACTCTCCTAACCCCTTTCTTCTTTGAGTTCTTCCATTATTGCTTAATAGTAATAACCAGAAACTGACCTGTTTCTCTTTTCTGTCTCTGCGAGATTGAGACGTCAATAATGGAGTTACCTGGAGCTGCTTGCAGTCTTAGGCGATGTTGCAGCATACCTGAAGATCTTGTTCAGGTACTGCCTTAGTTAGAACCGCCTTAGTTAGAACCGCCTTAATTACTGCATCAGTGGATTTTAGGCCTGTCTGAATCTTAGATAGTGTTACTTCTTCTTTAACTCCATCTCCAAAGATTCCCAGCTTTAATATCTCTGAAACTTTTCCCAGAAATTCCATCTCATGCTCTCTGTTCAAAGTCTTTTCCACAGCCTCTTCTTTTGGCTCTTTTCTGCTCATCTCTTCTTGAGCTGATGAATCCCTTAATTCAAAACCATATGGAGTAGGTCCTTGAATTAGATTCTTGCTGAAGCTCACTTTCTTAGACTTCTTTTCACTTGCTTCTTTTTCATCCTTAGACTTGATTTCTGCACTCTTAGCAACTCTGCCTTGTAGATAGTAAAGCCCTCCATGATATTTTCCTGATATCACCTTCTTCTTACCTTTGTAGAATCGAACCGTAAGGTTACTTCCTTCATATCTGCAACCTGACCTCTCTAACATCCCATATGAGATCAGATTCCTGCTTACTTCAGGCATGTATTTAACATCCTTTAGTATCACTTCAGAACCGTCTGGATTCTGAATCCGAATCTTTCCCATTCCTTTGATGTTTCCATAAGTGTTGTTTGCCATAAGAACCCTTCCTCCATTGTACTCTTTGAAGTCAAACAAGACTTCCTTGTCTGATGTACTGTGGAATGAAGAACCTGAATCCATTACCCAGTTCTTCATTGTGTCTTGGCTGCTCACACTCAACACTATAGGCTGTATAGGTGCTGCTGCAATATTTGCTGATTCTTTGTTTTTATTTCTCTTAGGACATTCCTTTTTCCAATGCCCTTCATCTCCACATATGAAACACTCGCTCTGATTTTTCTTGTTGAACCTTGGTTGTGACTTAGATCTGTTGTCTCTCGACTTTGATCTTCCTTTGCCATTACTCTTCTGAGATCTGTCCTTAGTTCTTCCCCTTGATTCAACATATAATCCTTCCGAGTTAGATCCAGATTTGTTCAAGAGTCCCTTCTGCTTCAGCTCAATCTCCTTAGAATATGCAGAAGTGACCACTGACCACCTCATGAACTGTTAGGGTCTCTTTTCCTGTACCATACTTGAGAGTATGTACTAGAGGCTCATAAGGTGGAGGTAAGCTGGTAAGAAGCTGTATAGCCTGATCCTCATCACTTACATTGATGTTTAGGCTAGCTAGATCTGCAATAAGCTTAAGAAAACTGTCCAAGTTCTCTTCTATACTTCTGCCTTCATCCATCTTGTAGCTAGCAAACTGTTGCTTAAGATAAATCCTGTTAGGAAGTGACTTGGTCTGATAATCCCTTTCTAGAGCCTTCCACATCAGTAAAGCTGTAGGCTCATGCATCACCTTTCTGAGTATCATGTCACTAAGACAGGTTCCAAGCAGATTTTTGACCCGAGTGTCTTTAGCAACTTTTAGAGGATCTGCTTTAGGCTTCTCTCCATCTTCTGATTTTGCAGATTCATCAAATAGGGTAGCACCCTCTTCTAAGACTGACGCAAGTCCCTGAATTTCTAGCTGTCCTAACAGCTTGTACTTCCACATACCAAAATCACCTTTTCCATTAAATTTATCCATCTCAAACTTACCCCTAGTTGGCTCCATTGTTGCCGTGAGTTGCGGATTACTCAGTAGGTAAGTTTCTGCCTCAAATAGATCACAATAACCCCTGCTCCTTTCCTGGAAGCTCTGATACCACTTGTTGAGATTTGAACTTTATACTTTGCACTTCTAGGTTATTGATCTTTGATGTGTTTGTTTGTATGCAGGAAATAATAAACGACACAACGAGATGTTTACCCTGTGTTCACCGGAATGGCTACGTCACAGGGGTGAGATCTCAGTCTCACAAGATGCACTATATCGGTTTTGAATACAAGAGCAAAGATAAGTTCCTACAAGTACCAACTTATCTATGTATCAAAACCTACACCTATAGAAAGCTTCTCTAAGGAATCTATTAGCTCTAGAAACTAGGTGTTTCTCTAGCTCAATATCCCTTAGCTCTCTCTCTTCTTTATCCTTAGCTCACGCTTGCAAAACTGTCTCTGTTGCACTCGTAAACTCTGCTATTTCTCGTATCGCACATTCGGTTTTGTATCTTCTTATTTATACATAAACCCTTAATGAGCTGACCTCTCTTTTTCTCTCGTTTGTAGGTCAAGCGACAGCAACTTGGGCTTACAACAGCAAGGGTCTTCTAGCTCTCAGCCATATTGGGCTCCACTCTTCAAAAGGCCCATTAGAAAGGAAAAGATAATTAGGCCCATTTATAACACTGAAAGACAGAAAGCTAGTTATGGACATGAAGAAGACTGGGCTGTTCAATTCTCTAAACTGAAACATGATGATATCTTTGCTACTTTCATACAAACTCTGCATTTTAAGCTACACAATGATCCATGGAGACGAGAACAAGTCGGGAACCGGACTAAAGATTATGGTTTGCCTCAAGAATGTCTCAAGAAAACAAACTGATCAAAATCTCAAAAAAGGTTGGAACTTTGGGAGTAAATACCTCAGGAGCTGCAGAAGCATATACATATATAGTTGGCAGAATCATTCAGGATACTTTGCCATAGATTCTTTTTGAAAAGGAATAATCTTGTGTTTTGATTTAGGTACATAACATCAATCATATCATGTCTAATTCAGTTTAGTTCTTGGCTTCTTTCTCTGTGTTTTTTTAATAGCTTAGACCGGGTTTAGTCTCGGTTTAACCGAAATTCACTCCATATTTTGGTTCATTTGATGACTCGAATTAGGCCTGAGCGTTTGGTTCTCCGGTTCGGTTTGATTTGGGTTGTTTTTTCGGTTTTCGATTATTTCGGATATAGATATTTAGGAATCATTCGGATATTTACAAATTACAGGTCGGTTTCGGTTTGGTTCTTTTGGTTTTCAGTTCAAATAGAAAACTTGAGAACCGACTAATGCCCATTAAAAAAATCGGGTTCGGTTCTTTCTCATAATTTTGGATAATTCGGATAAAAATTAGATACTTTCGGTTAAAAATATTTGAATTATTTTGTATAATTCTGTTTTTTTTGTTGTAATGTTCACTTAATTTTGGTTAGTTATTTTAAATCTAAAATAATTAATATTTTTATTTTTAAGTATAAAATTCGTATTTCTATTAATTCGAATATTCATTCGTTTTTAGTTCGGTTTGGTTATTTCAGATATGAAAATAAAAACATTCGAATATTTCAGATTAGATTCAGTTATAGTTCTTTCGGTTCGGTTGTTGGATTCTCGGTTTTTATGAATAGGCCTACTAGAAATTATGAATTTCCCAATAGGGTTTCGGTTTAGTTTGTTGATTTGATTTTGAAAAAATAATAGTAACAGATGTGAAACCAATTTTGTATGGATCGGTTCGATTAAATCTATTTGTTTCATCCGGTTTGATACAGAACAACTTTCATGTGGAGGGGCACAACGGTCACTTTAAATTCACCTGAACACAGTTTGAAAAGGTCTTCTGTTAACCCATACGCGAGTGCGTGCCGCCGGCGAACCCTAAAGACTTAAAACCCCTCTTCAAGATGTCTCTTTCTTCTCTCTCTCTCGACTCCAACCCGAGATTCGCCGTCCAAGGTCCATGTTACCGCCGTTATCCTCAACTCCACCACCCTCGAAGCTTCGTCGCGTGCTCTGCTAAGCGCCCGGTTGTCTCGGCGTCACTGAGCGTTACCGCTGATTCAACCGCCACTGAAGCTCTCGGACGGATTGGATCACTGAGTCAAGTATCGGGTGTGCTAGGTTGCCAGTGGGGCGATGAAGGTAAAGGCAAACTCGTTGACATTTTAGCCCAACACTTTGACATCGTTGCTCGCTGTCAGGTAAAGTTGACCCCTTTCTTCTCAGAGTCTTGTGATTTAGGGTTAAAGATTAGGTTTTTATTTGTTTTGGTTTTGAATTTTGTGATTTGACTGCCATAGGGTGGAGCTAATGCTGGACACACTATATACAATTCAGAAGGAAAGAAATTTGCTCTTCACCTTGTGCCTTCAGGTATACTGAACGAAGACACTACTTGTGTAATTGGCAACGGAGTTGTGGTTCATTTGCCAGGTCTCTTCAAAGAGATTGATGGTCTTGAGTCAAATGGTGTCTCCTGTAAAGGAAGGATCTTAGTCTCTGATCGTGCTCATCTCTTGTTCGATTTCCATCAAGAAGTTGATGGACTAAGAGAATCCGAGCTTGCGAAATCATTCATTGGCACAACCAAGAGAGGAATTGGTCCTTGTTACTCTAGTAAAGTGATTAGGAATGGTATCAGAGTTGGTGATCTTAGGCACATGGATACTTTGCCTCAAAAGCTTGAGGTTTTACTATCAGATGCAGCTGCAAGGTTTCAAGGGTTTAAATATACTCCAGATATGCTGAAGGAAGAAGTTGAAGCGTATAAGAGATATGCTGAGAGATTGGAGCCTTATATAACTGACACTGTTCATTTCATGAATGATGCAATTTCTCAGAAGAAGAAGGTTTTGGTTGAAGGTGGTCAAGCTACAATGTTGGACATTGACTTTGGTACATACCCTTTTGTTACTTCCTCTAGCCCGTCAGCCGGTGGGATCTGTACCGGTCTTGGTATTGCTCCAAGAGCTGTTGGTGATCTAATTGGAGTGGTAAGTATAATCTTCACTCATAGATTCTGCTGCACTTGTCTAATGTGAGCATTGAACTAGATATCAAAGCGTTGTGATGATCTTGTTTTGTCAGGTAAAAGCATACACTACAAGAGTTGGTTCAGGTCCATTCCCTACAGAAAATTTGGGTCCTGGTGGTGACCTTCTTAGGTTGGCTGGACAGGAGTTTGGCACTACAACTGGTCGTCCTCGTCGGTGTGGCTGGCTTGACCTTGTTGCACTGAGATTCTCTTGCCAAATCAATGGATTTGCATCACTTAATCTCACTAAGCTTGATGTACTTTCGGACCTGAACGAAATCCAGCTTGGTGTGGCTTATAAGAGGAGTGATGGCACCCGTGTTGAATCTTTCCCGGGTGATCTTCGTCTTCTTGAAGAACTTCAAGTAAGTTTTGTTCTCTGACATATGTTGAATTCTCTCCTTTAATGGATAGACAACTTCTCTTGTTATTAACTAGATTGTAAACATTGTTCCTGTAGTATCTGATAAATGGTTACTTGATTCTTAATCTGAGGATGATAAGTAACTCTGTTTATTTGTGAAAATGTATGTAGGTCGAGTATGAAACCTTACCTGGATGGAAGTCTGACATTTCCTCAATAAGAAGTTACTCAGATCTTCCAAAGGCTGCACAGCAATACGTTGAGAGGATTGAAGAACTCGTGGGTGTGCCCATTCATTACATTGGTATTGGACCCGGCCGTGATGCCCTAATATATAAATGATTTCTAGGTTAGGCTCTTGAAAATTGATGAAGCATCAAGTTACTGGAAATTATTACTCACTCTGGAATGATTAATGTATCTGTTGCATCGTTTTTTATATTGGAATGAAGAGGAATCACGTGTTTAAGCAGTGAGTTTGTTGAATTCTTGAAGTTTACGTCTTTCATGTTTGATCTTATTCTATTCTTTCCATTGATACGAGATCCTTCTCGGCCTGTGGAAGATCTGTAAATTGTTTAGACTTAGTCCAAAAGACATCGACTGAGACGAAGAGGACAGCTTCTACGATTAGTGTCACGGGGATAATGATGTGATTAGTGCATCATGTGATATGTCTTTATGTTATTCGGTTTTTGTCGTTTAATTTTCTCGACATAAAGTTTGCGTTGCTGGTCAATTTGAAGGCATATCTTGTTTAACAGGTAAATCTGTTCATACCACCATGATCTTTATCGCTTGTTCTCCAATGGTAGGTAAGCTTTTGCACGGTTACTTGTAGGGCTGGGATTTTAAACCGAACTGAACCCGCCAAACCGAACCAAAATTTTCGGTTTTTGGTTTAGGTTCGGTTCAATTTGATAAATTTTAAAAATCGGTTTTTGGTTCTCCTCGGCAGTCGTTAGTTTGGTTTTCAAAAGGAAATTTAAAAACCAAACCAAATTGAACCAAAATTTCGAACTAACTAAAATACCCGAATTAACCAAAATTATATGAACTTTTAACCAAATTTAATCGAAATCTAAACGAAACCGAAAACATCGATTCAATTTGATATAATTTTTAAAACCGAATTATCCAAAAACCGAACCAAATTTTTATTATGTTCAATTCGACACAAATTTGTATAAACCGAATTAATCGAGAACTGAAGTAACCGATCCAAATTACCCGAACAAATCGAAGTTGCATGCCTAGCTACTTGCATAATGCATATAACATAACATTCTTTTAGGAGTGTGACTTTCACTACCTTTTAACTCTTTAGAAAAAGTGAAGCTTAATTAATATACCAGAAAAACAGAACAACTCGTTCATATTCAGAAGTACACTGACTCATATTATTGCTGCACAGACTGCACACTCTGAGCATATCCCTTTCTACCCATGCAGCTATCATGTTACACTACTCCAAAAACACTACACTAAACCTAGTTCCATACATGTACTTCTGAATCTGATCCACAGTAAGTAGCTCTCACTCATCTAAGCTTCCACAGAAGTCCCACATGGAAGAGAAACCTAGATCATCCTCCAAATCATAGCTTCCGAAATCGATGGAGTCGAAATGCATAGCTGAAGTTTCACTTCCTGGCATCTCAATCATCGTCTCCCAGCTAACACTCTGAGCTGTGAAAGGACTTCCAGTTTCTTCTTGATCTTTCCATGGCGGAGTGGGAAGACTCTCTGCTACATCACTTGCTTCTGCTCGACTCTTATCCTTCAAGATTCCCATCTGTTGAAGAAATTCGTTCAGGTCAATCTCTGGCTTCTTCTGATCATCATCACCATCACCCTTGCTGGTCTTTTCATCAAGAATGTTAGTATTAGTTTTCGATTCGGTTGAGGAAGAGCTAGAAGAATAGGATTGAGATAGAAGTCCGTTTTTCTTGAGCTCATCTAGTCTTTGCTGGATGACATGAACACTAGGCTGAGCATTCACATTTAACATACCGCGAGAAGGAAACATAGAGATGAACTTCCTTGAAGGAACCCATTTAAACCTCTGAGTGTTGTTCAGAGGAGGTCCCTGTTTCCTCTGAAGATGAGGTAAGTTGAGATAAGCTTCATGACCATAGAGTTTCAACGCGGCTTCGTCATAAGCCATGGCTGCTTCTTCAGCAGTAGCAAAAGAGCCAAGCCAGAGTCTTGCCCTTTTCTTGGGCTCTCTGATCTCAGCTACCCATTTGCCCCATGTTCTTTGCCTGACTCCGCGGTAGCGACAAAGAGCGTTTTGTGGACCGCCTTTACCACGAGCTGGACCTTTCTTCCATTGTTTCATTGAGGATGATCTCTCCATTGAAGAAGAAGATGAAGATTGAGAGTGTTGGAAGAAAGAAAGAAGAGATGGATATGATGATAATGGGAAACTTAGAAAGAGTGAGTCTTTAAATAGTGTCACGGTTCGCTTCACTTCCCACAGAATTCCTTTTTTTTACCCGCGCATGTGACCGTTGCTTTCTCATCATCTGTTATTTTCAGGGAAAAAAAGTCTTTCTTTATTTTTTGTCGGAAAAATGTCTTTTGAAGTTCTAACCATTTCATCTTAGTTTCATATTTACTACTAAAGGCTAAATACTATTACAAAATAATCTCTAGTTTTGTATATGTGCCCCTAAATTTCAAACAGTACGTGTATGTTAATGCCAATCTTATTATGATCCACTTTTGATGATAGCGTTAGACGCTATAAAACTAAACATGGAAATTCTATAAGGAGATATTTTATATATATAAGAGTGTCACTTTATAATAAAAAAAATTCTTGTTTCACAAAGATCATTTTACATTTTCAATATTATTATTTTTCATTAAATTCTTATTTATTTGTTCACTTAAAATTTACTTTATTAAATTTAAATCATTTTATCTAATTAATAATATATTAAATAAGGATATTTTTGTAGAACTAAAATTTTTCTTAATATCAGTACATAAAAAGACATTTCTGTGAAATAAAAGGAATATAACAATGCATTAAAGACGAATGGGCATATTCTACAATTCCGACCCCGATTTGCATTCACATTTTTTTCAAGTCAAAGTTTGGCATAATTTTTATATATTTTCTTTTTATGTTTTGATATAAATGAAGGCATGATGATACTAATATAATCGTGAGAACCAATTTTTTCAATTATGTTTTGGTATTATGTGGTGATTTCTGATAGATTGGCCAAAGTAATAACAAGTGTTTAAGAATGATTATTATTAGATTCTCATGAGAATAAAGCATAGTGATTAATAAACATAATTTTAAAATATTAAAATAGTATATTAGAGTTATTGATAATAAAAAAATGGTATTGACCATTGAATCTAGGTCGATCTTGTAATCTCTTCATACTTTCAACATGTAGTTAAGAGTTTGTAAATAATTCATTTAAGCATACGTAAAAAGAAGTCTTTGATTGATGTTGGCCTTTTTCTCTTTAGGGTTTATAGGAATTTTCTTTAATATTTTTCTCGTGATTTTATAACAAATTCGGATTCAGTTCGTTTATATGCTTAACTTAGCTTTAATATGTTAAAGAGTTAGAGCGATATGACAAATAAAAAAAGTGATTTTGGTTTCCCATGCATGATTCTTTTCTTGAGACACTTTAAAAAGCTTTTTGGGTTTAATAAGTTTCCTTTGTTATCCTTTTGGTTGTCTTCTTTACGAGGAGAATTGGAAGGACGTGAGAAAAGAGAGGCAAAGTCACGAGCCAACACACACATAAGAATCACGTGTTCGATCCTGAGAATGAAGTCTTAAGTGTTTTAGAGATTTTCAGATTTAAGCGCCGCTCCCTTCATATTTATCCCATGCTCATTCCCCATCTTACGTTCACATCTAATCAACACGTTGCTCACTATATATCTATTTACTGTACTCATATAATTTGTTACGAAAATTCGACCTAGTCAATATTACGGATTACGATCTGAGATATCCGAACTACGGTACGGGATGAGATACAAATATAAAGTGAAGACAAAGTTGTTCTTTATTGATTTTAAGTCCGAAGCCGAGCTATAACCATGAAAATACGAGGTGTGACTCCGTCAAATGACGTACTCACTAAACAGTGCTTGAAGTCGAAGAAGTAGCTCGGTATTTCGCAAGTTACAATCCATCCTGAAATAAAGAGCGAATGGTCCTATATTTATAGTGCTTGAGCGCTGACTTTCTCTTGGGCCGCTGACTCCTTAACAGACTTGTCTCTTTAAGGCCGAAATGATATTATTGATTTTATAAAATTTCCAATAACTTATGATATGGGTGCTAAACCCATATCCAACAAAAAAATAAAAGTGACTAATTGTTTTTATATGATCGTATGCTCATAGTCGAGTATGTAAAAAATTGGTCTACGTAGTCAAGTACTTTAGTTATAATTCAGTTTCATTGTGTTTAACTTAAAGCTAGAAACTGTTTTCCCAAAAGGTTGTGGTCTAGTGGTAAAGAAGATTTGGGAATGCACTAATATCATTTTCCCTAGTTTGATTCTGCTTAAAACAAAATTTACAACTTTGTAAAAAGTAAAGGTATGAATTTTGGTCCAAATAATTTATTTGGTAGTCCGATAACATACGACTTGGTTATTTGACATTAACCTGAAAGTATTTCAAATTTGAATTAGATGGTGTGATAATCTTCCTGAAAAGTACATATCGCAGCACCTCAGTGCATTTCTACCGGTATTAACTTGAATCAACGGATTTATAAATAAAAAATATAACAATTTCTATCATATAATTGTATCTTTAAATTTGAATTTATTTGGATTGAAATTTTGGATTGCATTTTTAACTTTAAAATGGAATAAAATAAGATTATTTCAAATATGGATTAATACTCTATTTTTTAAATCATCACTCCATTTTTATTCCAAAATAAAATAGGATTGAAGTAAAATTTAACTCAATTTTAGAATAAAAAATGGAATAATACATCTTTAGCAATTGTGGGTAGGTATCTAGTTTGGTTAGTGATGTTACAACTTCTAGCACATCATAAAGAATTTTATGACATTATGTGAAATAATGTACCAAATTACTTGGTTTATGCATTTTTAAATTTAGAATCCCTACCCAAAAAAAAAGATTAGACCTATCTCTTGCTAGACATACCACATATCTACTTTGTACATACCAACTTCTTCCGTCACGTGACACAAAAAAAAAAAGCGAGAAAAAAGTAAAATATAATAATACATAGAATCTGATCTTACGAAAAAGACATTACGAGAGCGTTATACATGCGAACAGCTTATCACAGACTTCACGTACATCTTGACAAGGATCTTACAACGATGCTTTGGACAATACTGATCTTACTTCGAACAATCCCTCTGATATGCGTTCCACTATCATGTCTTCACCAGCCAGCTTCTCCTACACAACAATATATATCACAAGTATAATGTGACTAGTTTCATGTGGAACAGAAACGACACTTTCATAACATCATTTCTGTGTGTTTGTCTTATGGAACCTTTTCTGATCCTTGTTCAAGAAAGCTAAAAATACAAGCTGCTCGGACCTCAGACGGAGATATGAACTGCACCAGATTCAGGTGTCTTGTTGAAAGCTAAAAACAAAGATACAACCGAACCCGAAATGAGTGCAAGCAAGTACCTTGAGGGAATGAACAAGAGGCTGACCTCAGGAATTTTAATAGGAACATTTGCCATGCATAGAAGAAATGTAATAGGAAAGGGCTTTCACCAATTGAGTGTTCAGTAACTGTCACTTCTGTCTTCAATTAAACAGTGTAACGTGTAATCCAAGGCAGAATTACTTGAAGAATCAACACCTACAGAATCATGCAAGTGGGGCACCACAGACATGACCCTCAGCCGGTTTTGGACGGACAGTGGCTTAGGCGGGTTAGCCTATCCCTCTGATTAGATTAGACATGGCAGTTTGAAACCTATGGGTTGTTTCTTCAACTTTTCTTTTAGAGTTTTTCCCGGCAAGGGTGTCTCCGGTGGCTTGATCGTGGTTTTGAAACTGTCGTTTGGATCGTGCTTATTATCTTGGCAGCCACGTTTGCGACTACTTAGGCTATGGTTGCATTAGATCTAGCTGTTTGAGCTTTTGTCTTTGTGTTGGGCCAAGCTAAGCTCATTTGGGATTTGAGTTGAATTTTAACTTTCTAGATTTTTTATTGGTTTCTTAAAAATAATATAAAAGCCTTTAAAAACAAATATATAATGCATACACTATCATTGTTCAAGAAAGCCGCCTACAACTTCACTGAGATTTCCACGATAAATTTGTTGATATCAATACTACTAAAAAATTAGAATCTTTAAAAAATTAACCTTTGTGGCATTTGTTATTTATAATTTGTGTCATTAGAAATTTAAAAAGCTTTTTAATATTCATTAAGGGTAATTGAGAAATATAACAATTTATCTATCATTAATGTTTCCAAACAAGACAATTACAAAACATGTATCCAAACAAGCTAAAAATAAATTTTATTTTCCTAATTAATATATATATATATATATATATATATATATATATTTATTTAAATAGGAAACTATTAAAATAATTGATAAATAAAAGTAAGTAATTTAAACATCAACTATTTTGTATATATAAGATAATATTCTTTAAGTATATTCAAAATTTAAATATAATATATTTTAATTTTTCTTTATTTTTATGTCAAATATAAATATTTATTTTTATATTATAATAAAATTTAAAATTATATTAAATTAATTTATATCGTAAGAATTTGGTTTTACGTTTGCATATTCAGCGGGTTGTTACATCATATTGCAAAATATTTAAAATATTATAAGTGCGGATTGAAAAATAAATTAGCCAATTTCGAATTTTAAAAATGAACTCTATATATATATATATATATTAATTCAAAATCATATATTTTAATTTAATAAAAATATTAAAATTATCCAATATTAAAATTTGTAATGCAAAATCGTTATTTCAATCTCTTTATCTTTACGATATATCTCTTCTAAAGTAACACACGTTTTTTAAACCTAAATTATTAATTTATTTTTATAATATGGATTAAATAATTATAAACAAAATTAGATTGTAAACTTAAAAATTTCAATTGCTAATAACAAAATAAATATAATTTAAATTTGTAAAAAAAAAGTAAATCACATTCAAGTCACATAAAGCACATTAAAATATTAAATATGGTCAGTTTTATTACAAACTTTCTTGTTTATAGAAAGATATTTTGTTCTTACCAATCAAATTATCATATTCTTGTATCGACAGTTATTTATATTTTATTAGAGTTTAACATTTATGAATGTAATAAAACGTTTATTTATATACTGGTAATTAATCTTTTCCTCTTATTAATTACATTATTTTCAATGAATTAGTTCATACTTTTGTATATACTATTAATTATTTTCAATGAATTATTTTCAATGATTATAAAAAATCTAACCATATGATATGTAGTTAAAATTACTAATAATTAAAACTTAACAAGAAATATAAATAAGGATGGTTTAGTTTTTTGACATTTTGAATAATGATATTAAAAAATACAGTATATGTTTTGATTAGGGACATTATAATGAGACGGAAAGATAACCATTTAATGGAGTAGTGTGATTTATAATAACATGCTCAATTGAAAGGCATTTAATTCTAACAACCCATGCTTATTGTATGCAGATTCATAATAAGAAGTATTAAATAGTTTCTATATCTGTATAAGGGAAAATCTTCTAATCTATCTATAGATTACCATTTGTTTACCGTCAAACAATAAAATAATAAGGAGAGTTTACATATTCGCAAATATCTAAGTTTTCCATATTTCGAAGTTAAGTTGCAATATAAAAACATCTTCTTCTAGGTTGAACTACCTCTCATATACAGATTATCATTACATACAAGAAGAAAAGTTAGCTACACTTGCTTGAAAAAAGGACGATGAAGACCATGGGGCTAGTTTTCGTTATAGGTGCCTTTGCCTGTTTATTAATCTTACTATGTTTTGCAATATATGTAAGAGCACATACATTGAGGGGTTCTTAAGGGTGAGTTTCTTAACTATTCACGTGGGTCCCACGTGGGGCCCACATGAATAGTTAAGAAACTGTCTCTTAAAATCCTTATCTAAGGATCGATCCTTACACTGTTCACGCCACGTGGCGCATTCTTATTGGTCAACTTTTTTTTTTTAATTTTTTTTTTTTCGACAGATTAAAAAAAAAAAAAAAAAGATGAATAGTTAAGAAACTTAGGCCATAACACGGATGGACATGGTCTAATAATTTATAGATATTTTTTGTAGAAACAATGATGATGATTCGTAGTCATCAATATTTAATGTTTCTATTTTATTTGTTTTAATAATATATTAATATATTTTAGTGTTTTGATCTATATGTTCTGTCGTTTATAATTCTTTTTTCTTGTCAATAGTTTACTTCATAATTGAACCGAAGACGATTGGTTTCACTTTTATAACGACTAATGTCAACGTGATTATCTTTTGAATACGTCAAAAGAAGACCACTTAACTCCACGAAAATTATACGATTAGATTGGAAGAGGTTTCCAAACACACTCGCAACGTGGAACCAAATCTTTTAAGTCGATTAGTTTATTATTCTTAAGAAGAAAACAAAGAAGAACCGAAATCAATTTTAGTGTAAACCAACCAAACCGACTCAAATAAAACAAAAAATCAAAATCAATTTTGGATGGGGCCTAACATTCTACCCTCAACAAATGCAACTCTTTCTGTCTCTGAACTCGTTTTTAAAAAAGGATTAGAACGATAATTACCCAAACTTAAGCCAATTATAATTAGATGAATATTAAAAGTAATCTCGTATTTTGGGCAAAATGGGTTGATATGTACGCAAGTAAGTATCCAGCTTTTTTTTATCGAGTAATATTGAATTATACAATTTTAAACTGTTTTATATATGAACTAGATTTTGACCCGTACTACAGAAATCCGGATTTATATTTTATTTATATATTTAAATTATTATACATTAATATTAAGCAGTGTTTAAAAATGCGGGCGCCAATCCGCCTAGGCGGCCGCCTAGGTGCCCAGCGGAGGGTTAACGCCGCGATTAGAGCCAAATCGTTGGTAAAAATCGGATTTCCGCGTTGATCCCACCTAAATCCGCCTAATTGGATTAATCGGCGATTAATTTCCGCCTAAACCCGCCTAGCCCGCCTAGACCCACCTAGAGAAACCCAAAATTATTTGCATTTTTAACACTTTTTTATAATCATGTTATAACTCCTTTTGAACACTGGAATTATTATATTTGAAAATGTGAGCACTTGGTTTATTATAAATAGTATGTGCAGAGATCATCAAATATAATAAATAGATAAAATTTTGTTCTTTTGCACCAAGGAGAGTTTTCTGATCCGGACTCTTATTATCTACTCCATGTAGACGTTTTCCTTTGCATCAAGTAGAGTTTCTAGTTCTATTTTATTTTCTTGTTTTGTCTTACACATATACTCTATTTTGTATAATGTGATTGTAATTGATTTTTTTTGTATTTTAAATCAGATGTGAAGTGAAACCAACATCAATTTACTTATAAATTAATTTATAACATATTTGCTTACAAAATGTAACCAAAAGTATTAAACTATTAATGTTATTATTTGTATGTTTCATGAATTTTAGACATGAAAGTATGCTAGAGTTATATAAAATTATAGAATTAATATTTAATAACATAAAAATAGCCCAAAAATTCCGTCCCGCCTAATTTCCGATTAATCCCCAATTTTTTCGTTAGGCGCTAGGCCCAGTCCAACCGCCCGACTAGCGCCTAGCGTTTTTTCGAGCACTGATATTAAGCAGTATTAATTATTAATAATATAATATAATAAAATGGTGATAAGTGCTTTATCTAAAATTATTATATATATTTTTATTTTGTTTCCTTATTGTTTACGTGTGGTGGCTAGTTAATATGTGTTTTTCTTCTGACTTTAATGTTGGAATTGTGTCCAGTAATCTCGGTACTGTCTCTAGAAAGTAAGAGTATGTCAAAGATCAGACATAAGTCATATAATACTGGGGGTCATGATGGCTTGCTAGAGTCCGCTCATGATCTATAAGTCTTGGACTTATTGCCTTTATTATATGATCCCATATGGGTCACACGCCTAAGCTAACAGGAAATCGTGTAGGAACGGTTTAGCAGGAGTATGGTAAAAGTGCTAGGCATTTACTATACTTAGAGAGAATAAGAGGGTTTAGCCATTGTGCATCGATCGATGCATAAGGTGCAACGATCGATGCAATGCGCAAACACCGACGAGTTAATTGGTATTTGGGCCAAATGGCCCAAACGGAACAGGACGAGTTTTGTGTCATAAAACTCGAGTTTCAGACTGATTAACCCTAACACTTGAGCCGTCAACTCTCTCTCTCCCCTGCGCCGGTTTCTCCTAGTGGCCTAGCAGCCTGCTTCCTGATTGGTGTGCGTGTGTGAACCTCTGGAGGAGTTATCACTCGGTGGCTCTCTGATCTCTGGCCTGTTCTTCCTTTCCGCTGCACAAAACAGGTAAAAGGTGAGATCTACTTATGTTTCTATTCAAGAGAACCTAGATCTGGCATGTTTAGGATCAAGTAATCTGATGAATTGAATCAGGATTATAACGAAAGTTCCTTCAGTGGTATCAGAGCCATTGGTTCTGGTTCTTCTTGTTTAGATTCATGTTTAGGATTGTTTAAAGAGGTGTTTTTGAATCAATCTACTGATAAGATTAAAACACTTAAGAAACAAGAATTGAATCCTAAACAAACAGTTGTAAAATCGCATGACCAAGCTATATTGATTTGGTATGCGATCGAAACTGATTTTGCATCGACTGAGATCGCATTGCATCGATCGATGCAATGCAAGGATCGATCGTTGCAGTCGCGAGAGATTGACCGCGATCGCATGGATCGTTCGAACGATCGCATGGATCTCGCGAGAATCTCTCGGCCAAATCTGATTTCGTGCACGCGTGAGAGCATCGATCGATGCAGGATCGATGCACGAACGATGCAGGTTCGATGTTGGTGCATCGACCGATGCGGTTGGTGCATCGATCGACACGGTTAGGTTTTTTGGCTCGGTTCCGTGCATGCGTGAGAGCATCGATCGATGCAGGATCGATGCACGATCGATGCAGGAACGATACTAAGAGCATCGACCGATGTGGTTGATGGATCGATCGATGCGTTTGTTTCATCAATCGACATGGTTGGTTTAAGGCTCGGTTTAATAATCTTATTAAAATTAAACGTCTCGGTTTAATAAACAGATTTAATAATTTTATTAAGTCTGGTTAAACCGGGATAAGAAATCCAATGTCGAAAGAATTATTGGATTTAGTGCCTAAACCAGGATTTTCTAATTTGATTTGGTTGGACCAAATAAATTGAGAAAATCCGGTTTAGTGAATAACCGGTTGACAATTGTGGTCGTCGTAGTAATTAATTTTGGTTAGACCAATTTTAATGAACCAGACCGGTTATGTCATTTAATTGGACAATTGGGTCATGTCTTGGACATGGACCAATTCTTGGGCCTCGGGCCAAGAAGTTAAAACAATTGGGCCAATTATTTGAGTCTTTCTTCAGATCAATTTAAAATTTATTTTATAAAATTATAAAGTCGATTTTAAATTAAAGTTTCCGAAATTTTGAAATTAGAAAGTTTCTAAAAATAGAAGTTTCTGGATTTGCGGGTTTTGGATTTTAAGAAATTTCTAAAGTTAGAAAGTTTCCGGTTTTAGAAAGTTTCCAATTTTAGAAAGTTTCTAAAAATAGTAGGTTTCCTAAAATAGAAAAGTTTCCCGAAATAGTAATCTTCTATTTTGGGAATGAAATTTTAATAAACCTACGAACCTCAAATAATATCAAGCGTTGGATGTCTTGTCCAGGCTATGTCAGCTGTCAAAGCCCATTCAATTGCATTCATGGCCTTACAGTGTGAGGATGTCTGCTTTTGCGTGGGTAAGACAGTTTCTGATTCATAAATGTCATTGGGAGTCCCAGACATTAATGATTACATGACTGTATAGTCTGGTTTTCTTGACTAGGCCATCGGGAGTCCCGGGCCTTGAGACATCAGAGTGGATTGGGCCTCGGGCCCAGATTCACAACCAAGAATTATATCACGGATATAATTAGCCGATATAGGGCTTACCGATATAAGCTAAGGTTGGGTGACGGCCAGTGGCCCACTTTGATCTTAGTTATATGTGGATCTTGGAATCATTATATTCTATTGAGGGTAACTTAGGTTATTGAATATAATGCGTGATTAATCATATTAATTTTAATACGAGATTAATCATATTGAACATATTAACTAAAATCCTTTTATCTTAAATTTCAGTTATGACTAGCACAAACAATCAAAACACTTTCTCGATCCGGTCTATCCTTGGGATGGACAAGCTGAACGGATCAAATTTCTTGACTTGGTCGCGGAACCTGAGACTAGTTCTCAGACAGGAGAGAAAGGACTATGTTCTTGAGAGAGCTCTCCCCGTGAGGATCGGGTCCAATGCTTCTCATGCAGTATATGATGCTTGGAATAAGCATTATAATGATGCGGTAGATGTGCGTGGTCTGATATTGGCTACCATGGACTCAGACTTGCAGAAGCAATATGAGAACATGGAGTCGCCAATAGAGATGATCAGCAGCCTGAAATTGAAATTTCAGGAGCAGATAAGAGTGGAGAGATACCAGTTGGTTAAATCTCTCACTAGCTGCAAGCTACCAAATGATCATCCAGTAAGTCCTCATGTCAGTAAAATGATGGGTTACATTGATAACCTGAGGAAACTGGATTATCCAGTTAGCCAGGAATTGGCAACTGAGATCATTCTGCAGTCACTGCCGTCAAGCTATGATAAGTTCGTAAGGAACTATATCAAGAAAGGCTTAACGAAGACGCTGACTGAACTGCATGATATGCTCAAGACAGTTGAGCCAAACGTGAAGAGTACCCTGTACAATCTCATGAATGAGAAGGGTAGGTTTACTAAACCTAATGCTGACAAGGGTGAAGACAAAGTTGTCCAGATTTTGAATCATGGCAAGCGTGTGTCTTCTGAGCCCGAGTCAGATACCTCTTACGTTGGTAAGTGCTGCTACTGTAAGGAGACAGGGCATTGGAAGAGAGATTGCATTAAATTCATGGAAGATAATGAGGAGTTAAAGTCGATGTATGCGACTACTTCCTCAGGTATTCATGTTATTACTTCAAGTTCTACCTTAAATGGTATTGGATACTGATTGTGGCACTGATATATGTGATAATATGCAGAGCTTAAGCAACAGTAGAACGTTGAAGGAAGGGCAAGTGAAACTACATGTCTGGAAGGAGCTTGGGATGCTGCCTCAGCCGTAGGGTTTTCACTTATAGATCCCTTTGAGGCTTGGTTTTGTATTAAGTAATTGCTACAATGTACCTGCTTTAAGCAGAGTTGTCTTTCATTTTCTTGTAAGAATTTGAATGTTTTTCATTTTGATAAAAGACAAGTTTTGTTCTTTTGATCTTAATGAAATATTAATTGTAGCACCCTATTCATGGAATGGGTTTTATATCTTAAACCAAAGAGTGCCTAAATGTAACATAAATACCGAATTGGTTTAAATCTGATGAATTAAACCTGATTTTTCTTGGCATAAAAGTCTTGGTCACATAGAGTAAGTCGGATTCGGAAATCCCATAGTCATGGACTATTGGGCTCATTTGATAAAAATATCTTATGAGACTTGAATTCTGTTTACTAGACCAAAAGGCAAAGGGCCTATCTTAGCTGAGCTAGAGAAAAGCCCAAAGGCTTATTGGACCTGGAACATAATCATGTATGTGGCCCAATGAGCAGTAATGCCAGAGAAAAATTTCCTGCACTTCATTATCTCTACTGATTTTTGAGTGAGTAAGACTGTGTTCATTTGATGAGACACAAGTCGGAATTCTTTGACATGGTCAAAAGAGTTCCAGAATGAAGTATAGGATCTGAATGACAAAAGTATTAAGACTCTGGATTAAATCACGAGTGAGAATACTTAAGTCATTGATTGTGTGATCATCTTAATGAGTGTGAAATCGTTTCACAGCTCATTTCTCCTGAAAACCTGAAGGTGTTTCTGTGAGAAAGAATCAGATCTTATTAGAAATGATTAAAGATGAGTCACACGAATCTTCCATGATATTATTTAAGAATAACGCTCTAAAATATCTAAGTTTACGCTGAAATAGTTCCACAAATATCGGTTGAAAGACACCACGTTAATGTGGATTGGAATCGATCCAAATTTGTAGTTGTGCTACTTCGCTGGTTGTCCTAGAGAAACTAAGGCTTGTTACTTTTACGTCCAATCTGTTTTCTAAGAAGGGAAGTTATTTTCCAAGAAGAACAGTGGGAGTAAAAGCATAACTCGAAGTTTTCAAAGGGAAACCAAGGCTCGGTACTTTTACGACCATTCTGTTTTCTAAGAAGGGAAATTACTTTCCAAGAAGAACAGTGGGAGTAAAAGGTATTTTTACGACCATTCTGTTTTCTAAGAAGGGAAGTTACTTTCCAAGAAGAACAGTGGGAGTAAAAGTACAACTCGAAGAAATTCGAGAAATACAGGAGGCTGCTTTACCTATTGAGGGAGAGCAGCGGAAGGATTTACAGATTTCTGTAGAATCTACACCTGTGGAGCCTAAAGTTCGCAGATATGAATGAATCAGTTACTAATCCGAGAGTGATTTCTCGTAATTAGTTGAAACTGATAATCATTGAAAGTTCGCATGATCTGATGATCATTGAAAGCGATGAATCTGCGAAATTCAAAGAAGCGAAAGTGAGCCCGGACTCCGAAAAATTACATTTTATGTAAGTTAGCTTCATCGATCCTTTCATGGATGGAAGCAAACATATCGGAGTTGGAATCTTCGTTCTGTTGAAGTAGTCAAGGTTTTGACTTGAACAGGAACGAAGCGGAACTGTGTGTTTACTAATAGATAAGTGGGAGCGATATTGCATTTCTCATAGTGTATGTCGATGACATACTGATTCTCGGTTATAACGTCCCAATGCTGCAGTCAGTAAAGGACTGGCTTGGGAGTTGGTTTTGTGAATGACATGGGTATAGCCACGAAAGTCTTGGATTTTGGATTTAAAGATAGAGATCCAAAAGAGCTGGTAGGACAATGTCAGGATTCTTAAATTGACAAGGTCCTACACGTTTTTCAGCAATCCAAGAAGGGTTTTATGCCAATGTCACATGGCATTACGTTAAGCGAGATACAGTATCCTACGATAACTGCTGAACTTAAATGCATGGATAGGATTCCACATGCTTCGGTAATTGGATCTATCATGTATGCCATGAAACGTACTTATTTGATGTTGCTTTAATGTTAAGCAAGACAAGTAAAGACCAGTCAAATCCAGCAAAGAATCAAGTTTCCTAAAGTGTGTCCTAAAGTATTTGAGGAATACTAAGGATAAGTTCTTGATTTACGGAGAAAGTGATGTGCTACAAGTCAGCAGAGTCTGAAAGGCAAGTTTCCAATAGACAAAGATGATTTCCGATCACAGTCCGGTTATATCTTGTGTCTATCTGGCGGTGCAAGGCACTGTTGCTGACTCCATGACTTAAGCTGAACATTTCGCAGCTTGGGAAGTGGCGAAAGAGGTTGTTTGGAAAGAAGAGTTCGTCACTGAACTTGATGTGATTTCCAGCATAGATGAGACTAGCTGCACATCAGAGGTCCAAACACCTTGAGGATAGGTATAACCTATTCCGTGAGATAAATGACAGAGATGTTAAGTAGATCAGCAAAGTTTCAACGAATGAGAACGTTGCTAATCTATTAACGAAGCCACTCCTTAGGCCTAAGCACGAGTCTCGGACTGTTGCTGTAGGATAAGTGAAATTAAGATGTAGTCTTAATTTCAGTGGGAGTTATTAAAGGGCTTTATTTAGTTATTGGATATGTTCTTGAAATAACATTGAAAAATGTTTAATGAAATTATTATTTCAAGATTATTTTAACTGTGATGAAATAATCGTTCCAAAATGATATGAACCATTTTATAGGTCATCGAAGTAAATGACTTGATCTTGAGTCATCGAAGTCATTTAGCTTGATCATGAGACCCTATATTTGATAGATGTTTTATATCATCCCGTCCCTGGTCAAAGGTTGTTGAAATTGGAACACCAACAACCGTGTGAGACTGGATTGGTACGTGACTTATGACAAAGTCTCAGTGTGTCATAGATGCTCGGCATCAAAGTCAGTACATAGGTGTATGTTGGGAACATACGACCGGACGCGACCCGCTTATGAGAACTCTTCAGGATATTTATATCTGTGTCATAAGAGATTCTCACTACGACTATAGAGTATAGTCCTTAGACCTGAGTTCGCATGCATGTGACTGCACATGGACTGATGCACTTTGATCATTGTCTAACGCTATCGTTCTGCGATAGTTATAAGGACCTTGTTTGGGTACATTGTGAAGTGAGTAGTTTACAGTGATGGAACAAGACGGGATTTGTCCCTCCAATATAAATGGAGTGAATATCTCTAGGCCAATCGGAGATTTGAATACTGGAAAATGCATGGCCATGCTCAAACGGACTGTCCCGAGTCGTTTGGATTGTCAGTATCAAATCAGAGTCCGATGAACAAGATTAGGCTTTATAAGGATGACACTAACCTTGCCTTATGACTAATCGAGATATTGTGACAAAAGGATTATGAATACAGAGATTCCAGTACAAGTGGGAGATTGTTGGAATTGTGTCCAGTAATCTCGGTACTGTCTCTAGAAAGTAAGAGTATGTCAAAGATCAGACATAAGTCATATAATACTGGGGGTCATGATGGCTTGCTAGAGTCCGCTCATGATCTATAAGTCTTGGACTTATTGCCTTTATTATATGATCCCATATGGGTCACACGCCTAAGCTAACAGGAAATCGTGTAGGAACGGTTTAGCAGGAGTATGGTAAAAGTGCTAGGCATTTACTATACTTAGAGAGAATAAGAGGGTTTAGCCATTGTGCATCGATCGATGCATAAGGTGCAACGATCGATGCAATGCGCAAACACCGACGAGTTAATTGGTATTTGGGCCAAATGGCCCAAACGGAACAGGACGAGTTTTGTGTCATAAAACTCGAGTTTCAGACTGATTAACCCTAACACTTGAGCCGTCAACTCTCTCTCTCCCCTGCGCCGGTTTCTCCTAGTGGCCTAGCAGCCTGCTTCCTGATTGGTGTGCGTGTGTGAACCTCTGGAGGAGTTATCACTCGGTGGCTCTCTGATCTCTGGCCTGTTCTTCCTTTCCGCTGCACAAAACAGGTAAAAGGTGAGATCTACTTATGTTTCTATTCAAGAGAACCTAGATCTGGTATGTTTAGGATCAAGTAATCTGATGAATTGAATCAGGATTATAACGAAAGTTCCTTCATTTAATAGTATAGATATTGTTATATAAAATAATCACGTGTTTATTCTGTATATCAAGTTTTGAATATATACAGACTAGTGTTCTGATCCGTGCGTTGCACGGGCTAATGTTTATATACTTGATGTTGGCTAATGCTTCTTAATGAAATATATATTATAGTTGACTTATAAAAAAATGGTGGAAGAGTATAATTACTATTTTTAGTTAATATTTTTGGAGATTAAATACGAAGTTACTTAGAAAAAGTCTTCTCTTCTTAATATGATTCTAGTTTATAACCGTTTTAAAGAGATATATATATATATATATATATATATATATATTTAAAAACTCAAACCTCTTAATCATCAAAAACAGATTGTTGTAGAGTTTGTTGTAGTTCCATTTTTTAAATTAAACGTTCACATTGGTAGTTTAGATGTCAATATCATAGCAGAGTATCTTAAATTTTTAAAAGTTAACATGTATTAACATTATATTTTTCATTAAAAATGTATACAAATAACACTAATGATTTATTTATCTAAAAATACAAATAGTCAAAAAAGAAAGTTAATTCAAAATTTGAGTAAAACCAAGAAATCATGTTTTGACGAGAAAACGCATAACCATGTTTCAACGGGAAACTACGAAATAAAGTTTTTGGCAAGAAAACATTGTATCATATTTTTGAGAAAACATGGAATCCATTTTTGGCGGGAAACCGAGAAATCATGTTTCTGGCAGAAAAACGCGGAATCGCGTTTTTGGCGGGAAAACACGAAATCACGTTCTGGCGGGAAAACATGAAATCACGTTTTGGCGGGAAAACACGAAATCACGTTTTTGGCTAAAAAAGAAGAATCACGTTTTTGGCGGGAAAACGCGGAATCACACTTTTGGCGGGAAAACGCGAAATCACATATTTGGCGGGAAAACGCATAATCATATTTTTGGCGGGAAAACGCAAATTCACGATTTTGGCTGGAAAACGGGGAATCTCATTTTTGGCGGAAAAACGCGGAATCACGTTTTTGGCGGGGAAATGCGGAATCACGTTTTTGACAGGAAAATGCGGAATCACATTTTTGGCGGGAAAATGCGAAATCATGTTTTAGCGGAAAAATGAGGAATCGTGTTTTGGCGGGAAAATGCAGAATCACGTTTCGGCGGGAAATATGGAATTGCAATTTTGGCGGGAAAACGTGGAATCATGTTTTTGACGGAAAATGCGGAATTACGCTTTTGGTGGAAAAACGCGGAATCATGTTTTCCGAATCATGTTTTTGGCGAGAAAACAAAATTTTGTGGTTTTGTTGTAAAACGTTTTTGCAGGAAACTCGATTTTGCATTTGGTAAGAAAATCTTAAATTTTGACCTAAAAATTAAGTGTATTAAACTATTTATTGGACTGTCCATGTCCAAACGCGTCCGGTCCATTTTGTACATGTCCATTTATGCCCATGTCCATTTTAGTCCATTAAAATGTGGACTTGTCCATGACCGGTCCATAATGTATTGGACATGGACGGTCATGGACAGCCCATCCATTTTGACAGGAACTAGTCATTCTGATGAACGTCTTCACCAGAAACCTGGCAGAAATATGGTCTCAAACCATTTCCGTAAAAACGAGTTCCAACAGATCCAAACTTGTTGCGCCCACTCGTTGGTTATCGTTATATTCCAGTGATTGCCTCTGTAGCCGCCGATGAAGCTGGTTAAACTTACAATATCAATGCTGATACAGTGGTAGAGGAGCTGGTGGCGCTCTTGGAGCAGAGAAACTGATTCTGCTGACTGATGTGGCTGGAATCTTGGAGAATAAAGATGATCCAAGTAGCTTGGTGAAGGAGATTGATATAAAAGGAGTGAAGAAGATGATTGAAGATGGGAAAGTTGCTGGTGGGATGATTTCAAAGGTTAAGTGTTGTATAAGGTCTCTTGCTCAAGGAATGAAGACGGCTAGTATTGTTGATGGAAGGAGACAACATTCTCTGCTTCATGAGATTATGTCTGCTGAAGGAGCTGGAACTATGATTACTGGATAATGTTTGATGTAATAATAGGTGATCGATCATCAACATCAAGTTCTGGTTTTTGTATTTGAGAATTGCTAATGATTGTGTGGTCAAATCTGTAACTCATGATCGTTGCTTAGAAGACATTTTGCTTGGCAGCTCTTGTGGTTTGCATTTGCAATTTCGGTTTCTATGATTGTGTGGTCAAATCTGTAACTCATGATCGTTGCTGTTTCTAAGGATATCTTCTAGTTTCTCTTTTTGCTTAGCCAGGGAATCGTGATTTTCGGTTTTCGGTTATGGTTTGGTTCCTTCAGTTAAACCACTAACGGGTCTTCCAAATCAGTTTGGTTAATTTTATCGAATTTTACCGAGTTTAACTGAAACTACTAGAATTTAATCGAATTTGTCCCCCCCCCCCCCGCAAAAAAAATAAAACAAATATCGGTTAATTTTTGTTTTGAATTTGATAACCACAAATTAACAGATTACCGAACCTAACCTTTGTTCGGTTAATTTCAGTAAGTTTTTCAAAAACTTTAGTTAACCAAAAAACTAGAAAAATCAGTTCAGTTTGGTTCGGTTAACCGAAGTCCCAGGTCTAATTGTGTTACTGATTATATATTTTTCAACCTATTAAGCCTCTCAACATGCGACTGATCTTTCTTGCAATAACCTATCCAAGTTAATTGGTATAGATAGATCATAGATAGATACATTCTTGCTCAGATGAATTCATCCAGTCATAGATTTAGTTAGTTCCTGATTTCCTGTCGTTTGATAAGTAGCTGCATACTTTTTCTGTGGGTTAGGCTCCACAGAAAATCATGTGCTTCTTTCAGTACAAAGAAAGAACATAAAAGCCAGAAAAAGTGGATAGGGTCGTCGAATGTTCTAACTTTTGGTATATCATCATACTTGTTAAACAGAGAAATCTTGATATCTTTTCAAATTTATTATCCAAAGAAAAGATTTATCATAAACTCTAAACACTAAACCTTAAAACCTAAATACCTCTTTTGGAAAAACTGCGACCCTATTACCGCTCTCTGATGATTCCTTTAGCCCTCATCTCATCATCTAGAGCATTCAGAAAATTCTTATGCTCAGCGTACCATGCAAATTGCTTTTCCTGAAGCATGTAAACATAAGCATTGAGTGGAAGTGTCATCAGGATCATTCCTCCATCCACAATACCTCCCCAATTTGAAGAGACCTTTTTACAAAATCTCACTACAGCACCCGGATTTACTGGATCTCTAACTGTAATTAGAGCAAAGAAAATAAACATAGTTAATCCCTAAATCTGATGAATAATATGCTTAAGATAAAAATAAATCAAATAAGATTTATCAAAGTCCAGAAAAAACGAATCTACACAACTAAATAGATTGGATTATAATCATACTATATACTAACAAAGACAGAGAGAGATACATAAGAGAGGTGAAACCTGACGGGACTAAAGCGGCTGTTCCTCGGGAAAACGGCCAATTCGTACCCGCACATTTGGAGCTGGTACTGATTAATACCTGAATAATTTTCATGTGCTAATCAATACCCACACTCCGGATTATTTGAATATCCAAACACACACAATTTTTTTTTGGCGAATCCATGCTTTGACCAAGTCCCTGTTAGTCAACCCCGTTAAATCGCTAACGGTAATCCACGTTGGCATCTGAGGTGGCACTATTATATCAAAACGACGTCGTTTTAATGAATTAAATAAAAAATTAGTCTACAAAGATTTGAAACCATGACCTCAAACTTTAAATTGATAACACACTACCAACCGATCTAGACAATCTTTTTGATTATTTATATCAACATATTTTATATAGCTTTAAGAATTTTATATCTCATCTTCACCTCCGCAGGCTAGACGCCGGTTGTGGCCGTCGAACCAGTGATTGTGCTCCGGCTAAACGGAATGGAGATTTCTGAGACGTGGGTGTTCCCGTCAGGAACCACACCGTATTCAAGAGACGAAGTCGAAACCTGAAAATTAACAAAAAGTTCAAGTCGAATTCAGGTCAAAGTTTCTGAATTTAAGCAATTTTTAGTGGAATTTAACGGAGGAAAACTACATGTGGCTGATTGATTGAGTTGGGTAGGTGAAAGCAGAGAGCTTTGATCTGCAGAAATCTATGTCGAAGCAGTGATCGTTGTTAGTTACTTGAAGAGGCTCTGTTTTCGTCTGAACCTGAACCGGAACGAGGCTGCCTGATCCGGCGCTGTTATGCCGTGCATGATGATTGTATGAGTTTGGGTACTCGAAATCGATGAGTCGATCGAAATCGGAAAACATGAACTCAGAAGATTTCATTTCAGTTCTGATTTAGGTTTTAGCCGGTTCGTTGAATCATTAGGGAGCAGCCACGAGCACAAACCAAGATGATAAATCATCCTACATGACATATGCAGGAGGTAGAAGAAGAAGATGGCCATTCATGGTGATGGTTGATGAATGAGAACTAAGTTCCATCTGTTGAGGTCATGTTCGTTGTGCTGATGTAAAAAACTGTACCAAACAGACATCAAGATTATCAGATACGTAAATCCTAAAACAAAGTAATCAATTTAAAGGCAAGTTGATGGATGCGATTAGGTGTTTACTGTTGTTCCCACGGATAAAAGCGTCGCCATTAGGGAACAGTCACGAGCACAAACCAAGATGAGATATAAAATTCTTAAAGCTATATACAATATGTTGATATAAATAACCAAAAAGATTGTCTAGTTCCGTTGGTAGTGTATTACCAATTTTAAGTCTAAGGTCACGGGTTCAAATCTTTGTGGACTCATTTTTTATTTAATTCATCAAAACGACGTCGTTTTGATTTAGTAGTGCCACCTCAGATGCCAACGTGGATTATCCGTTAGCGATTTAACGGGGTTGACCAACGGGGACTTGGTCAAAGCATGGATTTGCCAAAAAAAAATTGTGTGTGTTTGGATATTCAAATAATCCGGAGTGTGGGTATTGATTAGCACAGGAAAATTACTCAGGTATTAATCGGTACCAGCTCCAAATGTGCGGGTACGAATTGGCCGTTTTCCCGCTGTTCCTGGCTTGAAGACGGCGAGTATTATCTGCCAAAATATTTTGTATTCAATCTTATTCATCATCATGTCACCAATTGAGTATTTATACAAGAGTTAAATTCCAACACAATCTAGGGAATATTTTTTTTTTCCTTTTTTTTTGTCAAATCTAGGAAATATCTAAGAGATATACACTAAATCAAGAAAAGTTGTAGAAAGTTTAACTGCGTGTGAGAGCCACGCGCGTCCGAATATCAGTATATCACTTGACAAGTGTGTGGTGGAGCAGGACACCATTGTCGTCTTCTTTAAGTAAAGTAAACACTCTTGTCTGGATAGGCTACAACGAAACCTTCATTCAATTACACACTGTCACCGACTTTTGGACCCACGAATCTCTGCAACTTGCAATCTTTTGAGGACCCATTTGATTCCAAAGTCCCACAAGTTGCTCTCTTTATTTTAATAGCTTGCTTTTCTTCTACTTGATTGGCTGATTTTCAACTGTAAACTGGCACTAACTGTCTCGAATCATGTACGAATATTAAACACTATTGTCTGAGATCGACCTTATTATATATCCCCCAAATTCGAAATTAACTGTCCTATTCGAGTTGCGGAATCTCAAGAAAAATCATTGCAGCATTTCAACATTTTTGATACTTTTTATGTCCTAATAATACCAAAAGATTAGATTCTTTCAAGATTTTAAAAGGAACAAAAAAAATCTTATTTCATCAAAAGAGATCATGTCTTTTTTTCGAACCATCATAGTCATAATAATCATCATCATCAGTGCCTATCTAGTGAACCTTTCAACCACGAGAAAGCCTTAGTCTTTTCAGTAATCAAGAAATAAAAACGAGCAATGTTATCATCATCATCATCATCATCAAAATGTTTCCCTCTTTAGCTTTCAGCAGAGAAAGGTTAAAAGACTCTTTGTTAACTGGACTTTACAGTGTCCAGAACGATCCCTCTTGTTCTTCCCGGTGCTCCCCCGTTAATTGAAGATAAATCCAACACAATCCTGTTCACCAAAGAGAACGTTTCATTAACAAACTTTATTAGAGAAATCAATCTGTATTCAAACAAATCAAGAACTATACATGTTGTTCTTGGTTGCTTCTCCTGTTTCTTGAATCAAAATCTTATCATCCATCTTTGTTACTGTGTGCTCCTTGGGAAGGTTGATCCCTTCTACTGCTTTTATCAAACAATCACATAGAAATCCATTAAGCCTACTTCCATCCCTCTAATTAAAGTATAAATTGTGTCTACTCTCAGCTTTTGATTGTATTACCTTCTACACCATTCACAGGAGCGTCATCGTTTATCCCCAAGAGATTCTGAAACAGAGAGCTATTGTTATTCATCATCCAAGTGCTTTCAAAACAAAAGGCGGGTTAAGTCACCTTAAGGTTCTTGTAGCATTCCTCGAGGTTGTCATTATACAGGATATGACCAAAAATCCCTGAGGATTTCCCGGCTTTGATCTCTGCTTCAGCGTTTCTAAGCCGCTTTTGAATCTGCTCCTCTGTCTCAGTTCCTCTGTTTTTTCAGCATTTGAAATTTGAGGACACAATCTCCGAACTTTACAATGAAAGATCTGAAGAAACAACAACTCATACCGGGCACGGAGCCGATCTTCAAGTTCCTTCATTGAAGGAGGACATACAAATATGAATACCGCATCAAGAGAACTCGCCTTCACAGATCTCGCTCCTTGAACATCAATGTCAAGAATGCATCTCTATACACACAATAAAAAGTTGATCATTTTCAAGCATTAGAAGATTGCACAACACAAAAGATGATCTTTTTATTACCTTTCCTGAATCTGTTACAACCTCAACGGATTCAATGCTGGTTCCATATAAATTACCATGAACAGAAGCAAACTCAAGAAACTTCCCATCATTGATTTCTTTCTCCATCACAGTTTTATCAGTGAAATGGTAATGAACACCGTTCTTCTCCATACACCTCGGAGATCGAGTTGTGTGGCTCACAGAGAATCCAAACATTGAAGGAAACTCTTTCATTAGCATCGCTATAAGCGTTCCTTTTCCAACTCCAGAAGGACCGCTTGTAACAATAGGCTTCTCTGCATTTCCTCTCACTCCTTTACTCCAAGCAACAACTTCTTTCCCTAACAATTTCCTTTGCTCCCGGACAAACGGGCTATCCACCTATATGAACGCTCAGCCATATGAGAATGAGAAACCCTTCTATGCTAACAGCATTGATATCTCTAAGCACTTACCTCTAGGAACCATATGGAGTCATCAGAAGCTGAACCTTTTTTGATAACCAAAATCCTGCCTTGTTTAAGAACAATGGCAGAGTAACCTTTGCAGGGTTTAGGGCCTGTTCCAAGAACAGTAGGACTAGACCTGAAACACACACCAACATTGGCTTCAGATTCCACATTTGTGGACTTAAGAAACTAATAGATCAAGATAGAACACACACCATTTGTTAGTGGTTTTGTCATGAATCTGAACTCCAAGGAACAATGGGTTCCCTTCATGATTTCCACCAATCACATACTGCAAAAATAAAACCCCCACAAGATCAAACCAAGGTCGAAGAATCAAGAACAGAAACATCATATTAAGAGGCTGAGGCTTACGGATCGGTCTCCAATTTGGACAGATGTATGTCTGTTTTCCGGTTCAGATTTTACACCAAGGCCATTGGTGTGTCCATTCTCTAGATGATCCACAACGAAAGCTGGTGCTTCTCCCTGTTAATAAGAAACAAAAATGTGAGAAATCTATGAACAATGAAGAGCAACGAAGTGAATCGTGCCAATAGAGGCTCACCATAGAGGCTTTCTATGCTTCCAAGAAGACACAACTCAGCCTGAGCTACGGCACAAGCACAAATAAGAGATCAAAAACAAACAAACGACAACATACAATATTTTTCTCTAAATCTCAAATCAAAAAGGTTAGACCTTTTTGCAGAAACAGTCAAACCCTCAAATGCAGATTCATATCAAATAAAAAACAAAACTTTGGAAACGTAACCACAGATCTCAACATAAAACAATGTAAATAAGCGAAACAAAAACGATCTATGAATGAAAAGAAACTCATTCGTACCTTTATGAATATGAACACCAGAAAACGCTGAGGAAAGACGAAAGCTTTTGGATTGAATTGGCTTAAGGAGGCGAGAGGATGTGTGTATTTATATCGGCAAATTATGAAGAAACGGGGCAGACGAGAGAATTGAGAAACAAGTTATGGATGCTTTTTTGCAACAACAAGATTCAGTTTTTTTTTGCAATCAATATCTCTCTGGAATTTTCTCAGTCGGCTATGGGAGAAATATATATGTATATGTATATAGGCTACGAGTCCCAAGACAACTTGGAGACAAGCGCGGCTGTGACGCGGGTGTGAGGGAAAGCTAAGTGTTAGGGATATCTCGGATCCCCTTCTTTTAATAATAATGTACTAATTATTATTCTAATGATAATGTTAAAATAAAGATTTTTTATTTGTAACATTAAAGATTTTAATTTTGACAAATAAAAAATCTAGTAAAGGACAATATTATAAAACGTTTGATAGTATTATTAATTAATAGAGGAATATGTTTGAGCGAACACAAATAATATTAAAAATAAAAATTTTAAAAATAAAAATTATTATATTAATTTAACAAAATAATAATATTATAAAATTTATATGTGATTATTTGTAGTTAAATATATATATATATATATATTATTATATTTAATAAAATATTTTATATTTATTAATAAATAAAATTTATAGTAATAAAATAAATTATAATTATATAATTTGTATTTTTAAATCAATAAATAAATATTTTATTTAAAATATTTTATTATTTATATATATAAATTTATTTTTTATAAATAATACGAATTTACCATATAAAATTCAAAACAAACGTTTTCATAATTATCATCTATTTTATTCTTTATTAAAGATTATGTATATCTTTAATATTAAATGAAAAATTTTCATAAATATTTTTATATTTAGCATCTCATTTTATTTTATATTTAATTCAAAATTTATGTATATCTTTAAAATAAAAATTAAAAAATCTTCAATTATATTTCATATTTATCATCTCATTTTTTATTTAAAGTTATGTATATCTATGTAATAAAATTAAAAAAAAATTAAAAAAAAATATAAATATAAATTAAGATTAATATAATAATTAAATTAATTTTATTAATAGTAAATTAGTAACCAACCATTTTAAAAGTAAATATAAAGCCAAAAGTGAAATTTTATTGGCCTTTGATCCTAATACTAAATACTTTTCGTAATGCAGATTTTGATGGGGATCAAATGGATGTTCATGTGCTTTTATCTTTAAAGGCACTTCTCAATTAATATAAAGATAACGTATAATTTTTTTAATTTTCATCATTTGTTTTTATTTAACTAAAATTAAATATCATTCAATACTCGTTTGAAGCCAGTTAGGCTCCATATCGTTAAGTTCATTTAAATATTTTATATTTTAAAATAGAAAACTATTATTAATCTGTTATTTTTAGTTACTTTTATTTGTTTAATCAAGAATCTTAAATATTATTTTAAAATATTAGTTGAATAAGTTTAAAATGAAAAAATGTTAATACTGAAACAATGACACAACATAATTCAATCTAATACTTTCTGAAGATAGGTAAGAAAAATATTGGTTACTTTATATGGAATCTAACTAATAAGAGGTGGTATGAAATACGAGTATTACAACAACAAAATGCGTAGGAAATGCAAAAGTTGACCTAGATTTAAATCTATGTCAATTTTTCTTTTTCGTAAAAGTTGACCTAGATTTAAAGATACTATTAAATACTTCCTCCCAAATATATATATTGGTTGAAAGAAAGTTGAAATTTAAGCAGTGTTAACTTCACGGAACCCCAACAACTTTTCTTTTTTTTCCTAATTCTTTTATAATTTTGATGCATTACAATAACTAGTCTAAAAATAATTAATTCTGATTTATCTAGAAGCCATTGTGTAGTTAATATTGTACTTTTAGTCAAGTTAATATTGTACTTTATATAGTGAAATAGTGCTATGTTTTATCGGTAGGTTTAATTTTTTTTGTTCTAAAATCGATAGGTTTAATTTACTTTTGCGTTTATTCCTCTACAATTGTATCTTTAATAAAATGATATTTAAATTAAAATAATTTTAAAATAAATAATCGATGAAAGAGAGAGAACAAAAATCACAGGTATTAGATCGTACTATTTTAAAGTTTACCATTTACCTTAATTATGTGAAACCTAATATGTCAATATTGACTTGGAACATGTGCATATCTATTTTAATAAGTTTGGGTGTTAGGTTATTTCCGGATTTGGTTCGGATTTTTCGGATTTTAAATTTAGAAATATAAAATTCATTCTAGTATTTAGAATTTTGATTTGGGTTCGATTCGGCTTCATTCGGGTTAAGATCAGAATCATATATCCAAAATATATATAAAAAAAAAAATTTGGTTAAGTTAAATAGAGTTTAGTTAAGTTTTTAAAGTTATAGCAAAAAAATTATTATATTCATGGAAAATATGAATATTTTAATTATTTTAATTTTAAAACATTGATAATGAGGTTTATAATTTAATTTTGAATATTGGAGATATTTTCATTTTAAATATAGTTAACATTTTAAAAATATAATTGTATTTTAGGTATTTTGAGCATCCATTCGGTTCTCGATTCGAGTTTAATTGTTCGGATATAGGAGTTTATGTTGCGTTCGGATATTTTGCATGTTCTGAATTCGGTTCGATGTCACTTTTTAGAGTCGGATTCAGTTCAGATTTTTGGATCCGGATATTTTATCCACCCCAATCTCATGTAAATGAAGGACTTGGCATTTCTATTAGATTGTCTCAAAATGGATATGGTAGTTTTCTTTGATAAATTTAAAGAATATAATTATAGATTAATTTTTAAAAATTAGTATGTGAATTTGAAAGTTGAATCTTTATGATTGAGACTTTTGTTTTTTTTTAAGAATCGGAGTTTGGTTTTTAGGATTTAAAAATTAAAATTTGTAGCTGGATTTTTGTTAATTTAAAATTGTAAAATATAAACCATTTTTGTTTTTCATGAGATGTGAAATTTATTGATTAATGAAAACATATTTTATGTACAAACTATAAATATTTTAAGTGTCTATTGATAAATTCATGAGATGTGCATTTATTGGTGGACAGGATTAAAGTGTTTTGATTTGAAAACCCTACTCTATTTTATAATGTTTTAATTTGAAAGAAAAAAAAAAAGAAGAAGCAATTTCAAAGTCCTTTTGGATGCAAATGTGGAGAAAAACAAATATTCTTTGATGAAAAAAATTATTTTTTCATTAAAGATGAAGAATATTCAAGTAGGTGATTTTATTACAGACGAAATAAATAAATAAATCACTCATACTACAAGAAAAAAGGTGGGTTACATCAATTATTTTATGTATTTGCAGTACTTACAAATGATGCAAACACATTTTGCATCACTTAAATAAGTGACTTTGGAAGTGATGATGCAAATACTTACATCACTTTAAATAATTGTTGCAAATACTTGCATCAATTAAGTAATTGATAGTAATATGTATCAGTTAAAAAAAAGTGATATGAATATTTGCATCAATCGATGTTACTGATATTAATATTTATAACGGTTATAGTAACTGATGTCAAATATTTACGTAAATAATTGATATTAATAATTAGTGTCAGATTTTTACGAATGTTTATTATAATTTTATCATTTAAAATAACCATTAACAATGAATTAATTTTTTAAACCAACACATGCTTATTATTCCGCTCAGAAACAAAAACAAAATAGTGACTGGTTCCACTTTAACTTATTACACAATTAACAGGTTAAATTCAGTATATAACAAAGGGCATACGGCCTTTGAAAACTGAAAGCCCATGTTATTACGTTTAAGAATGGATAACACTCCTACTTATACAAAGAGAAAAATCAATCCCACTAAATCTATTAGCGATGTGGGACAAGAATCAAATAATTTTTTTTGACCCACAATATTTTAATGAATATAAATATATTATTAATATCTTTTAATAACAGGTAATGAGTCAGAGAATAGAAAGTATTGAATTTATTTGTTTTAATTCTTGATATTTGGCTTGCTTGCTTGAGTTGGGGTTGGGGGTTTTTTTTAAGTATCAAACTCATAAATCTTATTGGAGTTTTTTTTTTTTTAAGCCGGGTTTAGTTTGATGCATTCCAAGTTCGATTTGAAATGGATTTTTCTTGATATTCGAAATGCCCAAATTAACAGAAATTACTCAAAAACCCGGTAAAAAAAACTATTCATTTTTTGTCAAATTTTTTTGAAACCATCCAGTTTACTTGGAAAATCACAGTAAAAACTATCTAAACTACCCAATAAAAATAAATGTGAAGAAAAACGATTTCCATCTTCGCTTTTCAAAAAGACATTGATGCCAAAGGATTCGAAGACATCATGATGATTAATATTCGAGTGAATAGTGGTGGAGGTTAAATTCAACGGAAACTCACCATAGGTAAATACACCACTAGATACACCCTCCGCCATTTTCCCGGCTACGATGAACCACCATGAAGCTCTCTACCATTAATCTTATCCAATCGATATAAACAAATAATAAAATTATGTCAAATTATATTAACTCTCTATTTGTATCGTTTATTGTTGATGTAAAATTTATATCAGTTGTATAATTGATGTAAATTCATCTTTTTATATGAGTATTTTACAAGTGATACAAACTAATATAAACTTGTATCAATTTATATAAAATGATGCTATATAAGTTAATAACAACATCAATGATCATAAGTGATGCTAAACAACATATTTTGTATGAGTTTTGGATAAGTGCGGGTTTAATTTTCTTTACAAATTTTACTTTTTATTCATTTTGTTAATAGTAGTTTAGATTTTTAATTATGTAATCTAATTTTGATTATAATTGTTTAACCAACATTATAAACAGTGAGTTAGCAATTTAGTTTTTTTTTAAATGAATTATGTGTTATTTGGAGGAGATATATCGTAAGGATTAAGAGATTAAAATAACGATTTCGCATTATATATTTTAATCTGCGTTGTATCGTAAGATCATAGTTTGGAAAAAATATATATATGTGAAAACAACTATTGTAAAAGTTATATGGCATATGTTTAATTGTTATTTTATTTATCTAAAATATTATTTTATAAAATACATGTTGTAGTCGTATATATAATTTGCAAATTTGATGGAACTATCCGTTAAAAACTTCATTCAAACATAAAGCATAATTTGACGCTTCAAATATTTGAATAATATAAGTATGAAATTATTTTATTATTTTATTAATTTTAAAATATATCAGCTGAAATTATTTACTATATGCGATTTTTTATAGAAAATTTATAATCAAGATTGGCTAATTAATTTTTCAACCCGTTTAATTAATTAAATATTTTTCAGTTTGATGGAAAAACCTGCTAAAAGTACAATCGTAAAAACATCAATCGTAATATGTGTATATATATATATATATATATTTGAAACAAAATAAAAAGATATTAAAATATATTTCAAATATTTGAATAATATAAATATGAAATCATTTTAATATTTTATTAATTTTAAAATATATCAGCTGAAATTATTTACTATATGCGAATTTTTAGAAAATTTATAATTGAGATTGGCTAATTAATTTTTCAACCCGTTTAATTAATTAAATATTTTTCAGTTTGATGGAAAAACCTGCTAAAAAGTACAATCGTAAAAACATCAATCGTAATATGTGTATATATATATATATATTTGAAACAAAAAAAGATATTAAAATATATTTCAAATATTTGAATAATATAAGTATGAAATCATTTTAATATTTTATTAATTTTAAAATATATCAGCTGAAATTATTTACTATATGCGAATTTTTTAAAAAAAAATTTATAATCGAGATTGGCTAATTAATTTTTCAACCCGTTTAATTAATTAAATATTTTTCAGTTTGATGGAAAAACCTGCTAAAAAGTACAATCGTAAAAACATCAATCGTAATATGTATATATATATATATTTTTTTTTTGAAACAAAATAAAAAGATATTAAAATATATTATAAATATATTTTGAATTAAATCATAAATTAAAGAATCTTAATTTATATATAATAGTTGATGTATAAATTATTCATTATATTTATCAATTAATTTGTTTTGATTTCAATTAATTAGGAAAGTGGGTACCATTAGATTTTGGTTGTTTGGCTACATGTTTAATAATTGTCTTGTTTGGAAACATGGATTGTAGAGATAATGTTATATTCCCTAATTACCCTTAATGAAAGTTACAAATCCTAATAATATCAAGGGCAAATTTCTGGAACAACATTTATGTACCATGGCCAAACTCCAATTTTTTAATAGTATTGATTCTAAATGATATCACTTAATTTTGTGATGCTATATAATTGATGTAATCCACCAGTTTTTCTTATAGCTAGTTGTCATTTTTAATATAACAAAACTGATGCATGAATCTTGCAGTTTCAAGAGTTAGGCAAAAAAAATTTTTTTAAGGATCTTCAAGTTAGTTAGGCTAATTTTAATAATACATTTAAAACATAGAGTTTTTTATAAGAAACTTTATAAAAAAGCGTTACAGTTTAGCTATCACATCATCATAAATAACGAAGACGATACTAAGACCATCTTCGACCATATTCTATTTTACATTTTAAATTCTATTTTAGAATAAATATTTTTTAATGAAACTATATTTTCAATTTCAAAATAAAGTTAAAATTGAATTATTCTAAATATGGAATAATATTCTGCATTTTAAGTCATAACTCCATTTTTTACTGTAAAATGAAATACGGTTAAAGTAGAATTCAATTTTATTTTAGATTTAAAATAACTTTATTTTGGAGTAAAAAAATGAAATAACACATTAGAGATATTCTAACTAGATCATATTGTTATTCAAAACTTTTATAGGTTAATTTTATTGATGTGACCTAAAGCAACTTCTTCAAAAGATGAGGCCAAAAGTCTTAGGATTCGAAAGAGTTGTGGGCGACTAAAACAAAAAGGACTACAGTGAGTTAACGTAGAGAAGACGTTAACATTGCATCTAAAAACGTAAAACGTGGAACTGGACCAATAATGTTAGACAAGGTCATATGTGATTGGCTAGAAATATGGGATTTTGTCCAAAATAAAAATCAAACTTCCATTCAAACATGACATGTTTTTGACCAAACCATCAATCTTCAAAAGTTTTGTCTTCATCCCTTTTTGTATCTTATATTCTTATAACATTCTCTTTTTCGCTATTCCAATACTTTGTACATAGACGAGTCCACTAGGACCATTTGCGTAAATAATATTATCCATGATCGATCATTATGGACTTTTAGATCTATATATCTGCCAAGACGTGTGAAATCTATCGGCTATATGGCGGACAATCGATTTTAGTCAGACAGGCTCAAGCTCGAACTCGAAGGGCTGCGTTTTTTTTTTTGGCTAAAGTATTTAACTATAAATAGTCCAACCAATCAAATATAAGAATAAACCTAATACTATTAGTTGACCAAAATACGATTTCTTAATCCAAAAGAAGTAGAGTTATTTAATCTTGCGCTTTGCATCTCACAATTGAACCGGTCCTGCTAGTAGCCAAAGTCGTTACCTAACCAGAGCTCGAACTCTCTTCAAATAGATGGACCATGTCGAAATTAACACAATTGGTATTAGAGAGGATGATGGAAAGGAGGAGGAGAGGCTGAAGTCATGAAGACAAAACCGAGCCTCGCTCCAAATATAAAGCTATGGTGTTGATCACTAGAGTCCAAGATGCATCAATCACCTAGCCAAAGCTAAGATGAAGGCATGAAGAAGGCTGAAGTGAAGTCTGGAATATATGTGTCATCGACAGTGTCGACGACATAAAGGCCAAAGTGAATTCTGAAGTACATGTGTCACCGACGGTGTCGGCGACATGGAGGCTAAAGTGAATTCTGAAGTACATGTGTCACCGACGGTGTCGGCGACATGTAGTCTGGAGTGAAGTCTGGAAGATTTATATTCTATCATGGACAATGACATCGTCGATGATAGAATAGAATCAACGACACCATCGACGATGTCATGGACGGTTCTATTCTATCCGTTGGCGATTCACATAGAATAGAACGACGGAGACAGTCTGTCTTCTTTTGGATTCAAATTCAAATTGTTTCCTTTTCTCCCCAAATGCTTATTTCGAAATGTAAACCCATTTAGGGCTTCCTTATGCTCTCCTCCTCTATATAAGGATATGTAACACAACTCATTCATATACATTGATACATTGAGATATACAAGATTTAGAACTCATTTGTTAAAAGAAACTCTTATCTCTTTCTCTCTTCTTCTTGTAACCGGTTCCACTCTTTCTCTTCATTGTATATACAAGTTCATATACAATGTAGACTCTAAAGAGCCACGGTTATGGCTGCTTAAGGCAGCCTCTTATCATGCTTGGATAACTCTTCCATAGTTAGTCCAAGTATGATGAGAGAATCATTCATAATTAGTTCTTTAGCTTCTCTTGGATGTTCTTTTAGCTAATTACTGATTCTCTTCCATGTTTATGAGTAGACTCTCCTTGGTGAGATGTTAAGCTCTTGGAAGTGTTTTCATATAGCTAAGGACTCCTTTATACAACTAGATTAATGGCTTTCTTAAGTTCAAACTAGTTGTATTTGTTGAGCAGAACCGGTTGCATTGTTCTTCTTTAATCCGTTTCTGTTCTTGTTATGAGTTATGGTTCTGAGCCTCTTATGAATGTCTCATGAACCAAACTAGATAATTCAGAGCTTCCTCATGGATGCTTCTGAAATTCTAACATGGTATCAGAGCAGCAAGTTCTTGGCTGCAAATCGTTTCAAGATAGAGAGCAAAATCTGTCTTGTTTAATCTTTTACTTCCGCATTGTTTATATGGACCAAGCTCTTGTTTGTTGCTGGTTCCTGTTTCTAAAGTCTTGTTGCTCTTCTAGTTGGAGAGTTAACAAGTTGTTGTTAAGACATCAGAGAAGAACAAGAGCATATGATTGTGTCTTTCTTTGTTGCTTCTCTGGTTCTTGTTGCTTGTTTCAAACTGAGCAAACTCAGTCCCTGAACTTTTGAAATGTTTATGAGTTAAACTGAGCAAACTCAGTCCCTGAACTTTTGAAATGTTTATGAGTTAAACTGAGCAAGAAACTCAGTCCCTGAACCTTAAACATATTCTCTAACCTTTTGTTTCATGTGTTTCAGGTTCATTCTAAAGGATTGTTTAGTTGATCCTGATTCAATTCTTAGATTCATATCAACCTAAACATGCGATCTAGGTTCTTCTCAGAATAGAAACAAATGATGATCTCACCTTATACCTGTTTGCAGCGGAAATAGATGGTATGTCTGAGATCAGAGAAACACCGAGGGATGAATCCTCCAAAGGTTCACACACGCGATCACAGGAAACGGCTGCTAGACCACTAGAGGAATTCGGCGCAGAGAGAGAGAGTTTACGGCTGGAGTGTTAGGGTTAATTGATCAGAAACTCGAGTTTTAGCTTATAAAACTTGTCTGATTTCGTTTGGGCCATTTGGCCCAAACACCAATTAACTAGACGGCATTCGCACACTGTGTCGACCGACACACCTTGTGTATCGATCGACACAGAGTAGCTAAACCGTTTTATTCTCTCTAAGTACAGTAAATGCCTAGCACTTTTACCGTACTTCTGCTAAACCGTTCCTACACATTTTCCTGTTAGCTTAGGCGTGTGACCCATATGGGATCATATAATAAAGGCAATAAGTCCAAGACTTATAGATCATGAGCGGACTCTAGCAAGCCATCATGACCCCCAGTATTATATGACTTATGTCTGATCATTGACATACTCTTACTTTCTAGAGACAGTACCGAGATTACTGGACACAATTCCAACAATCTCCCACTTGTACTGGAATCTCTGTATTCATAATCCTTTTGTCACAATATCTCGATTAGTCATAAGGCAAGATTGGTGTCATCCTTATAAAGCCTAATCTTGTTCATCGGACTCTGATTTGATACTGACAATCCAAACGACTCGGGAAAGTCCGTTTGAGCATGGCCATGCATTTTCCAGTATTCAAATCTCCGATTGGCCTAGAGATATTCACTCCATTTATATTGGAGGGACAAATTCCGTCTTGTTCCATCACTGTAAACTATTCATTTCATAATGTACCCAAACAAGGTCCTTATAACTATCGCAGAACGATAGCGTTAGACAATGATCAAAGTGCATCAGTCCATGTGCAGTCACATGCATGCGAACTCAGGTCTAAGGACTATACTCTATAGTCGTAGTAAGAATCTCTTATGACACAGATATAAATATCCTGAAGAGTTCTTATATGCGGGTCTTGTCCGGTCGTATGTTCCCAAACATACACCTATGTACTGACTTTGATGCCGCGCATCTATGACACACTGAGACTTTGTCATAAGTCACGTACCAATCCAGTCTCACACGGTTGTTGGTGTTCCAATTTCAACAACCTTCGACTAGGGACGGTATGATATAAAACATCTATCAAATATAGGGTCTCATGATCAAGCTAAATGACTTCGATGACTCAAGATCAAGTCATTTATTTCGATGACCTATAAAATGGTTCATATCACTTTGGAACGATTATTTCATCACAGTTAAAATAATCTTGAAATAATAATTTCATTAAACATAAGAATGTTTTACAAGAACATATCAAATAACTAAATATAAGCCCTCAAACTCCCACTCAAATTTAGATTACATTTCTATGTCTCTAATGCCTACAGCTTCAGTCAGAAACTCGAGCTTAGGCCTTGGGAGTGGCTTTGTCAACGGATCAGCGACGTTATCATCTGTCTGAACTCGGCTGATCTTGACTTCCTTTCTATTAATGATGTCACGTATCAAGTGAAATCTTCTTAGAACATGCTTGGATTTCTGGTGTGATCTTGGTTCCTTTGCCTGAGCTATAGCACCATTGTTGTCACAAAACAGTGCCAGAGGCTCAGCCGCATCTGGTATCACACCTAGTTCAATAATGAACTTCCGTATCCAAACAGCTTCCTTCGCAGCTTCTGAGGCGGCGATATATTCAGCTTCTGTGGTGGAATCTGCAACGGTGTCTTGCTTGGAGCTTCTCCAACTGTTTGCACCGCCATTCAGACAAAAGATATAACCGGGCTGTGACCGAAAATCATCTTGGTCTGTCTGGAAACTTGCGTCCGTGAATCCACTGACTTTAAGCACATCACTTCCACCGTACACTAAGAACTTATCCTTAGTATGTCTTAGATACTTCAAGATATTCTTTACGGCAATCCAATGGTTTTCACCTGGATTTGACTGGTATCTACTCGTCATGCTCAATGCATAAGCAACATCAGGACGAGTACAGATCATGGCATACATGACAGATCCTATTGCAGATGCATAAGGAATATTCTTCATGCGCTCAAGCTCAGCAGCCGTCGTAGGGCTCTGCTTCTTGCTTAGCGTTGTGCCATGTACCATCGGCGTGAAGCCCTTCTTGGAATCCTTCATGCTGAATCTTTGTAGGACTTTGTCAATGTATGAATCTTGACACAAGCCTATCAGCCTTCTAGATCTATCCCGGTAGATCCTGATTCCAAGAACGTATGCGGCTTCACCCATGTCTTTCATGGAAAAACAACTTCCAAGCCAGTCCTTTACCGACTTCAGCATTGGAACGTCGTTTCCGAGAAGCAGTATGTCATCGACATACAGAATAAGAAATACAATCTTGCTCCCACTAGATTTCTTATACACGCATTGTTCTTCTTCGTTTCTGATGAAGTCAAATTGCTTGATCGCTTCATCAAAACGAAGATTCCAGCTCCTCGATGCTTGCTTCAATCCATAAATGGATTTATGAAGCTTGCATACTTTCCCAGCATTCTTTGGATCTATGTAACCGTCAGGTTGCGTCATATACACATCCTCTTCCAGAATTCCATTCAGGAAGGCGGTTTTCACGTCCATCTGCCAAATTTCATAATCATGAAAAGCTGCAGTTGCTAGTAGAATCCGAATAGATTTCATCATAGCCACTGGTGAATAGGTTTCATCGTAATCCACACCGTGAACTTGTCTGAAACCTTTTGCCACCAACCTGGCTTTATAAATCTGGACATTTCCATCCACGTCAATCTTCTTCTTGAAGATCCATTTGCACTCGATGGCTTTTACACCAGCGGGTAAGTCAACCAACGAAAACACTTGGTTGACCGACATGGAGTCCATTTCGGAATCAGTGGCCTTGCGCCACTTAGAGGAATCTGGGCCCATCATGGCTCGATTGAAGTTCGATGGTTCATCACCATCAATGATCAAAAGATCATGACAGTCAGTCACGAGGAATCCTTGATATCTCTCGGGTTCGTGACGGATCCTCCCGGATCTTCGAACTTCAGGTACTACAGGTTCAGGCTCTACAATTTCTTGTAGGTCCTCCTGCTGCTCTTCCTCATTAGGTTGAGCAGTATCCTGTTCATCTTGAATTTCTTCAAGCAGTACCTTACTCCCACTGTCTTTCTTAGAGAGAAACTCCCTCTCAAGAAAGTTACAATCCCGGGCAACAAAGATCTTGTTCTCGGAACGTAGATAGAAGTAATAAGCCTTGGTTTCCCGTGGATAACCAATGAAGTAGCATTTGTCAGATTTTGGTGTAAGCTTGTCTGAGATCAATCTCTTGACATAGGCTTCACAACCCCAAATTCTGAGATAAGACAGCACTGGAGCTTCTCCAGTCCATAATTCATATGGTGTCTTTGCTACTGCTTTCGATGGCGCTCTATTTAGAGTGAACACTGCTGTTAGCAGAGCATATCCCCAAAGGGATATTGGAAGGTCTGTGTGACTCATCATAGATCGAACCATATCCAATAAGGTCCGATTTCTCCTTTCAGACACACCATTCCATTGAGATGTTCCAGGAGGAGTGAGTTGGGATACGATCCCACACTCTCTCAGATGATCACTGAATTCTTGGCTTAAGTATTCTCCTCCTCGGTCGGACCGAAGAGCCTTAATGCTTTTGCCAAGTTGGTTCTGTACTTCATTTTGGAATTCTCTGAACTTCTCAAAAGATTCAGACTTATGTTTCATTAAATAAACATATCCATACCTACTGAAATCATCAGTAAAGGTAATGAAGTACTGATAGTTTCCTCTTGCATTTGTGGACATTGGGCCACACACATCAGTGTGTATCAGGCCCAATAAGTCACTGGCCCTCTCGTTAGGTTTATTAAAGGGGGCCCGTGTCATTTTGCCCATCATGCAGGATTCGCATTTCTCACATGACTCAAAGTCAAATGAGCCAAGAAGTCCATTCGAATGGAGCCTCTTGATGCGTTTCTCGCTGATGTGCCCTAAACGACAATGCCATAGAAACGTTCGGTTCTCCTCATTAGGTTTGAACCGTTTGGTATTAATGTTATAAATTGGCGCGGATTGATCGAGTATGTAAAGCCCATTCATAAGAGGGGCAGAACCATAGAACAAATTGTTGCGATTGAAGGAACATAATTTATTCTTAACTGAAAAATCATAACCTTCCAAATCCAACAAAGAAATTGAAATAATATTTCTGCTTATAGCAGGTACAAAATAACAATTATTGAGTTCTAAAATCAATCCCGAAGGTAAAGACAACAAGTAAGTGCCTACAGCTAGCGCTGGAACTTTCGCTCCATTCCCAACTCGTAGCTCCACTTGTCCTTGCTTCAGCCTTCTACTGTTGCTGAGTGCCTGCATATTAGTACAAATATGAGCCCCACAACCAGTATCCATAACCCATGAGGTATTATCAGAAGTAGTTGTATTAACTTCTATAACAAAAATACCTGTTGAAGAAGTCTCATAAGTCTTCTTCTTCAATTCCTTTAGACCTTCCTGGAATTTCTTACATTCTCTCCTCCAATGCCCTGGTTCTTTACAGAACCTGCATATGTCAGTTGGCCCAGCCTTGGACTTGGGCTTGGGCTTTGGCGTGTCCTTGTCCGCGACTTGGACAGCCTTGGCCTTTCCCTTATCCTTAGCAGAGGATTTCTTAAACCCCTTGCCCTTCTGCACCATAAGCACATTGGTGTCCTTGGCGGTTTTCCTCAAATTGGGCTCCGCAGTCTTGAGCATTCCGTGAAGCTCAGGCAATGTCTTACTCAAGCCATGCATGTTAAAGTTCAGAATGAACTGATCATAGCTTGCAGGTAATGACTGCAGAATGATGTCGCAGGCAAGTTCCTGGCTGATTGGGCAGTCGAGTTTCTGAAGATGATCGAGATAACCCATCATCTTCAAGACATGAGGACTCACTGCCGCATTCGCAGCCAACTTGCAGTCCAAGAGGTTCTTAACTGTTTGAAACCTCTCAGTCCTAGCATGCTCCTGAAAAAGTGATTTCAGGCTTGCCATTATCTCGATGGGTGACAATACACTCTCGAACTGTTTTTGCAGCTCCGGAGTCATTGTCACCAACATCAGGCAATAGGCATCATTTTCATCTGACGAATGCTTTTCCCAAGCATTATGCAGAGTCCTGGCGGCATTGGCAGGAGGCCTCTCGGGGAGAGGATCACGAAGGACATAATCCTTCTTCTCCTGCTTGAGGACTAGCCTCAAGTTCCTTGACCACGTCAGGAAGTTCGTTCCAGTCAGCTTCTCCTTTTCGAGAACAGACCGGATCGAGAATGTGTTTTGTGTGCTTGTAGTAGTCATAGCTGAAATATATAGATAAAAGGTTATTAGTTAAAATGTTCAATATGATTAATCTCGTATTAAATTTAATATGATTAATCACGCATTATATTCAATAACATAAGTTACCCTCAATAGAATATAATGATTCCAAGATCCACATATAACTAAGATTAAAGTGGGCCACTGGCCGTCACCAAACCTTAGCTTATATCGGTAAGCCCTATATCGGCTAATTATATCCGTGATATAACTCTTGGTTGTGAATCTGGGCCCGAGGCCCAATCCACTCTGATGTCTCAAGGCCCGGGACTCCCGATGGCCCAGTCAAGAAAACCAGACTATACAGTCATGTAATCATTAATGTCTGGGACTCCCAATGACATTTATGAATCACAAACCGTCTTATCCACGCAAAAGCAGACACCCTCACACTGTAAGGCCATGAATACAATTGAATGGGCTTCGACAGCTGACATAGAATGGACAAGACATCCAACGCTTGATATTATTTGAGGTTCGTAGGTTTATTTAAAAAATCATTCCCAAAATAGAAGATTACTATTTCGGGAAACTTTCCATTTTGGAAACCTACTATTTTTGGAAACTTTCTAAAATTGGAAACTTTCTAAAACGGAAACTTTCTAACTTTAGAAATTTCTTTAAAATCCAAAACCCGCAAATCCAGAAACTTCTAATTTAAGAAACTTTCTAATTTCAAAATTTCGGAAACTTTAATTTAAAATCGACTTTATAATTTTATAAAATAAATTTTAAATTAATCTGAAGAAAGACTCAAATAACTGGCCCAATTGTTTTAACTTCTTGGCCCGAGGCCCAAGAACTGGTCCATGTCCAAGACATGACCCAATTGTCCAATTAAATGACATAACCGGTCTGGTTCATTAAAATTGGTCTAACCAAATTTTAATTACTACGATGACCACAATTGTCAACCGGTTATTTACTAAACCGGATTTTCTCAATTTATTTGGTCCAACCAAATCAAATTAGAAAATCCTGGTTTAGGCACTAAATCCAATAATTCTTTCGACATTGGATTTCTTGTCCCGGTTTAACCAGACTTAATAAAATTATTAAATCTGTTTATTAAACCAGGACGAATTAATTTTAATCAAAATTAAACCGAGCCTTAAACCAACCATGTCGATCGATGGACCAACCGTGTCGATCGATCCATCAACCACATCGGTCGATGCTCTCAGCATCGATCCTGCATCGATCGTGCATCGATCCTGTATCGATCGATGCTCTCACGCATGCACTGAACCGAGTCAAAACCCTAACCGTGTCGATCGATGTGCACCAACCGCATCGGTCGATGCACCAATATCGAACCTGCATCGATCCTGCATCGATCGATGCTTTCACGCGTTAACAGGGTTAACCGATAGGCTGTATCGACCGATCCATGCGATCGTATCGATCGATCCATGCGATCGCAGTCGATACAGACCTCTTGAAATCGCATTCTACCAAATCATATAGCTTGGTTTCTGCAATTTTATGTGTGTTTAGGTTCCAATTCTTGTTACTTAAGTAGTTTCTCTTATCAGTAGTTGATTCAAAACACTTTTAAACAAGAAAACAATCCTAAACATTGAATCTAAACAAGAAAAACCAGAACCATTGGCTCTGATACCACTAAAGGATTGTTTAGTTGATCCTGATTCAATTCTTAGATTCATATCAACCTAAACATGCGATCTAGGTTCTTCTCAGAATAGAAACAAATGATGATCTCACCTTATACCTGTTTGCAGCGGAAATAGATGGTATGTCTGAGATCAGAGAAACACCGAGGGATGAATCCTCCAAAGGTTCACACACGCGATCACAGGAAACGGCTGCTAGACCACTAGAGGAATTCGGCGCAGAGAGAGAGAGTTTACGGCTGGAGTGTTAGGGTTAATTGATCAGAAACTCGAGTTTTAGCTTATAAAACTTGTCTGATTTCGTTTGGGCCATTTGGCCCAAACACCAATTAACTAGACGGCATTCGCACACTGTGTCGACCGACACACCTTGTGTATCGATCGACACAGAGTAGCTAAACCGTTTTATTCTCTCTAAGTACAGTAAATGCCTAGCACTTTTACCGTACTTCTGCTAAACCGTTCCTACACATTTTCCTGTTAGCTTAGGCGTGTGACCCATATGGGATCATATAATAAAGGCAATAAGTCCAAGACTTATAGATCATGAGCGGACTCTAGCAAGCCATCATGACCCCCAGTATTATATGACTTATGTCTGATCATTGACATACTCTTACTTTCTAGAGACAGTACCGAGATTACTGGACACAATTCCAACACATTCTCCCATTCTCCCATACTCTGAGTTTGGTTTACATGCTCTTAATCTGAGTTTATGCATTCCAAACTCACATACTCTCTATACTCTCATTCTCTGATGCACACTCTCTTAATCTGAGTTGTGTGACATCCCATACTCTTTATACTCTGGTTACTTCTATTTTACTCTAAAGTTTACTCCTAAAGAACTATCTTATTATTTCACAGAAACTTAATTCAAGCTCATTAGTCCTGATCAAACTTGTGTTGCTTGAGTGTTGTTTTGTGTTTAGGTGTTCTTAGGAGGAATGGCGAGTTGTTGGCAGTAAGGATCAGTCTTAATGGTGTTTCATGCTGAAGTTAAAGGGCTGTGTGGTTGAGGAGCTGAAGAAGTCTCCAACAAATCAGTGAGCTCAAGCTTGGTTGTGGGTTAGCCTAAATCCTCATGGAGCATTCATCAAGTTGGAAGTCAGCTGGTGGATGTGCTTATTGGTTGTGGAATTAGCCTAAATCCTCAAGTTTGGTTGTGGGTTAGCCTAAATCCTCATGGAGCATTCATCAAGTGGTGGATGTGCTTATTGTTAAAGGATCTTCCCAAAGAAGAATGGTGGTTTACAAGCTATCCATTCAAGAAAGGAGAGGCCTTGTTTTGTTGTTAAAGTTGGTGTTAGAACCGTGGTTCAACCAAGTAGAGTAAGACCACAAGACAAGCCCAACCTAGTTCAATCCCAAAGAGATGGCTATGGTGGAAGATCTAGTGGATATGCAAGCTGGTGACACGATGAATCAGCCCAACTCGTTTTGTGATCTTGTGTTTCAAGATTGGTTGTGCAAAGTCAGATTGCACAAGCTGTGAAGTCATGGTTCAAACCATGGACAAGTCAATAGTGCGGGGGAGTTCAAGTTCAAATCCAAACCGCAACTCAAAGGACTATGATCAGGCTACTTCTAAAACTCTCTCATTTCATTTCATTTACCATTACCTTAGATTGCCAAAGACTTGATTGTGTTTGATTGTGTTTGAAGTGTTGAAAACGTTTCTAATCAATTTTTCAAAACGTTTTGCAACTTATTGAAGTCAAACACTTGTGGTTCTCTTGATTATGATCATGTTTCATCTCAAAGTCAAAAACGTTTTAAAACTTATTCTCAAAACGTTTTCAGACTTGATTTTCCTTTGTATCTTGTTGTGATCATGTGTCTCAAAGTTAAAACGTTTTACAATCTATTCTCTAAAACGTTTCATAGCTAATGTTCCTAAATGCCATTGCATATACTTTAACAAGTTTCCTTTAAACCTTTGTGTTGAAGGTTTATAAGGAAAGGAGAGAGGCATGGACATTCTTAAAGAGCATTAGGAAGTGAAGGAGCCATAAGGAGCATCCATAAGCCTTGAAGTCTATCCAAAAGGAAGATGAGACCGACTTGAAGTTCTTCCAAGATGAGAAGGATGATGGAAGTTGGGGTTAAAGGTCGGAGCCCTATGGATTCCAAATTTCAAAAAGACACAACAAGAGAAAGAAGTTCATATCAAGAGAAGTCAAGTCAAGGAATGCTAAGGAATAGAGGAGTTATGGAAAGGAGTAGCCATGGTTCAAGATGTTCATACCAAGGTCAAGTTACATCTTGAGTATGTGGACTATTCTCTTTTTGTCCTCCTTAAGGTTTTATCCCAAAGAGGTTTTCCTTAAGGAGGTTTTTAATGAGGTAGTTCCACAGCTCCAAGCTTGGCCTTTGGTCCTCTTCTCCCTTTGCGTCCTGACGCCCAAGCTTGCGGGGGAGTATTAGAGAGGATGATGGAAAGGAGGAGGAGAGGCTGAAGTCATGAAGACAAAGCCGAGCCTCGCTCCAAATATAAAGCTATGGTGTTGATCACTAGAGTCCAAGATGCATCAATCACCTAGCCAAAGCTAAGATGAAGGCATGAAGAAGGCTGAAGTGAAGTCTGGAATATATGTGTCACCGACAGTGTCGACGACATAAAGGCCAAAGTGAATTCTGAAGTACATGTGTCACCGACGGTGTCGGCGACATGGAGGCTAAAGTGAATTCTGAAGTACATGTGTCACCGACGGTGTCGGCGACATGTAGCCTGGAGTGAAGTCTGGAAGATTTATATTCTATCATCGACAATGACATCGTCGATGATAGAATAGAATCAACGACACCATCGACGATGTCATGGACGGTTCTATTCTATCCGTTGGCGATTCACATAGAATAGAACGACGGAGACAATCTGTCTTCTTTTGGATTCAAATTCAAATTGTTTCCTTTTCCCCCCAAATGCTTATTTCGAAATGTAAACCCATTTATGGCTTCCTTATGCTCTCCTCCTCTATATAAGGAGATGTAACACAACTCATTCATATACATTGATACATTGAGATATACAAGATTTAGAACTCATTTGTTAAAAGAAACTCTTATCTCTTTCTCTCTTCTTCTTGTAACCGGTTCCACTCTTTCTCTTCATTGTATATACAAGTTCATATACAATGTAGACTCTAAAGATCCACGGTTATGGCTGCTTAAGGCAGCCTCTTATCATGCTTGGATAACTCTTCCATAGTTAGTCCAAGTATGATGAGAGAATCATTCATAATTAGTTCTTTAGCTTCTCTTGGATGTTCTTTTAGCTAATTACTGATTCTCTTCCATGTTTATGAGTAGACTCTCCTTGGTGAGATGTTAAGCTCTTGGAAGTGTTTTCATATATCTAAGGACTCCTTTATACAACTAGATTAATGGCTTTCTTAAGTTCAAACTAGTTGTATTTGTTGAGCAGAACCGGTTGCATTGTTCTTCTTTAATCTGTTTCTGTTCTTGTTATGAGTTATGGTTCTGAGCCTCTTATGAATGTCTCATGAACCAAACTAGATAATTCAAAGCTTCCTCATGGATGCTTCTGAAATTCTAACAATTGGAACAAACCAAACTGCCAAATCTGAATAACAAATCTGCGCTGGAAGTCTCCGGGATCCTAAATTCAGATAAAGTAATTAGACTAGTATAAATCACCAAGAAGATATCTATAGCTAGAGAATGGTCGTGATCAGTTGAAAAAAAAAAAGTCACCTGAAAAATAAAATAACATGCAGAGATATTTCTATGAGGAACCAAACTTTTTTTTTATCACAAAGTGATCCCGAAAAGAAAGTTAATAAACCATTTCAGTTTGGTTAATTACTTATTAGACTTATTCATATAGTTGGTTCATATAGTTGATTTATATAGTTGGTTCATATAGTTGGTTAAGTCTCCTTTAGCTTACTCAACTATTGTATATAAACCCGATTGTAAAGTCTTTTCCAATTAATGAGAAATCTTTCAGCTTGAATTCAATATGGTATCAGAGCCTTCTCTCTGAGAATTCGTTAACGCTTCCGCCATAGATTTCTCGTTTAAGTTTCGTCCAGGAAATCGCATCTTCTGCAATGAGCGTCTCAACTCCTCAATTGCTTTCCGATTTCATCTTCCGAATGCTTTTCACAGTGATTCATTTGATTTCGTTTCTTTACCTTTTTCTTGTTTCTCTTTCGCTCTCGTCTTGTTGACCTCGATTCAACGCCATTTCTTCTTTTCTTTGAGGTTTTTGGCTTGATTCTTCTTCGTCGCTATCAATTTCTATACTGGAAATGATTCCGACTACTGATAATCCTGTGAATCCAAATGGAGCTGGAGGTTCGTCGCAATCGCACGATCCGTATGCGAATCCTTATTATCTCCATTCCTCAGATCATGCTGGACTCCAGCTTGTCACCGATCGTCTTTCTACTGGATCAGAATTTCATACTTGGCGTCGTTCAATTCGTATGACACTTAATGTGCGTAACAAACTTGGCTTCATCGACGGTACAATTACTCAACCTCCTTCTACGCATTATGATGCTGGTTCTTGGTCAAGATGCAATGACATGGTTAGCACTTGGTTATTGAATTCGGTAGATAAGAAGATAGGTACGAGTTTATTGTTCATGCCAACTGCTGCTGCGATTTGGAAAGATCTTATAACCAGATTTAAGCAAGCTGATGCACCTCGAGTTTATGAAATTGAACAGAGTTTGAATTCTTTGATGCAAGGTTCTCTTGATGTTAGTGCTTATTATACTACCTTAGTTACTCTTTGGGAAGAGTATAAAAACTACATTGAGATTCATGTTTGTACTTGCGGCAAATGTGAGTGTGATGCTGCTAAGCTTTGGGAGAAACTTCAGCAACGTAGCCGCGTTACTAAGTTTCTTATGGGATTGAATGAAGCTTTTGAACCTACACGACGACATATTCTCATGTTGAAACCCTTGCCATCTATTGAGGATGCTTTCCATATGGTTGCACAAGATGAACGTCAGAAGAATCTTAAACCATCAACACCATTGGATAATGTTGCTTTTCAGGCTGTTGCTTCTTCGAATGCTGGTTATACAGGTCAAGTTGATAACACCGCATTTGCAGCGGGGTATAAATCTCAGCAAAGACCTTATTGCACTAACTGCAACCGTACTGGACACACTATTCAGAAGTGTTATAAGCTTCATGGATATCCTCCTGGACACAAGTTGGCTCAGAAGAATTCACAGCCCTCCCAACAGATAGCTTCACATGGAAATCATTCTCAACTTCCGTCTCAGCCTCATTATCACCAGTCTTCAAAGACTGCAATGGCAAATGATGTCGCTGGACCACCTGCATCAACACTTGATCTTAGTCAATTCTCTATTGATCAGGTCCAGTCTCTAATACATCATCTCACAGCACATGTCCGGATTCCAGAGCAGAGTTCTCCTTACCCTACAGCTACCATCACAGAACATGGTGCTATGGCTTCCACCTCTACTGCTGGTAATGTCTCGGTTGTGTTTCCTTCCACAAATCTACGCTTTGAAAATCATTCATTCAATATTACTTCATATTTTTGTAAACCAAGAGATGATGTGTGACACTATTAGTATTAGATGAGACAACGTCGTGGACTAGGGACTTGGTCTCCTTATGAATGTTAGCGATAACGTGTTTCCAACGTTGGGTTCAAGCATTTGGTTTTTTGTTACGTTGACAAGTTTCTTACAATCCTATTTTTTATTGGCATCCGTCAATTTCATTCTATGATATGTCAACTCGAAAAAGAGAAAAGTCACATCGACCTTTTATCCCCTATTATGATGATCATGGATTCATGATGTAGGCCGTATGATATGTGTTAGTTGATTGGGCCCTGCTGAAAACGCGATAACTGGTATCCCATCTCGGTCCAATGGTTTTAGCAATACCTTAGGCCTTATAAAACAAAATACAAGTGGTGTTTATATAAAATACTCTACTAGCAATGTCACTCCTCTAAACCTTTTTGACAAGTGTTTTTGTTTATATAAAATACTAATCTTGTGAGTCAAATACTCAAATGCATGAGAATATCATAAGAAACTACTAATATAACTAGTAATATTTTTTTTTTTTTTGTCAACCGATTTTCATTCATGGGCCGCGGTTAAAAAAACAAACGGGCCAAGGCCCAGTACAAATGTGGCAAAAATAGTCGAAAATGGATAAGAGTAACACGTGGTTGGATCGCCACGCGTCGCAACCGAAACGAAGTCGGCATGCACCATTCACGCCGTTCGGAAGAAGAACCGCCAGAGAAGCTCACCGCATCGAGGATAACAGGGTAAGGCTCACCGGACCACCACACCGCTACTGACTGACACCGATTGCCGATATAACTAGTAATTTAGTAATGAGTATTGAGTAAAGTTTAATAAGGCAAATATAATTTCAATTTAAATATAAACGTGGCATTTTCATTCCGGGATCACCGAGCACATTCATGGAGCTGACGTGCCTACCTTATTTTAGAGAGCACAGGCTACCACTCTTTTGGCGCCACGTTGAAACCTTTTATTACAATAAGACACGTGATAGCTTGTAGCTTGGCCCACAAACATTATCCCGTTTTCGTGGTGGGTCCCCAAATGCCGACACCTTGCACTACGATAATTTATTTCTTTTCCATTTTCAAAAGAAAAAAGCAAGAGAAACTCTGGCATTGTGGTATGTGAAAAATGTTAAACAATATCCAAACTATTTTATTTTGGCCAAAAAATACTTGAACTACAGAGTTAACTAATTTTTTTTTTTGATTGATTTTTTGATAATACTCAAACTTGTGATTGATTTGGCAAAAACAGTACACCGTTATCTCATATGTTAAGATAAAACGACGAATCGTTAGACAAAACAACGTCGTTCTATCCAAAGTTTTGTTTGGAAAACTACCAAAAGATACCTGGATTTTTTAATTTTTGCCAAACAATACCTGAACTTTTTTAGTTTTGGACAAAAAATACATAAACTATAGAGTTAGCAAAAAAATACAAACCCAAAAAGTTGGGTTTGAAAATAATTTCACACCACAAACTTTCAAAATCATATTGCATTGGAAGTGTGTTTTACCACTAGGCTATCTCAATAATTCAAGTATTATTTAAAACAAATAATATATAAACTTAATAGTTCAAATAAAAAAAAACTCAATTATTTGAACCCAAGATTAATGAGATTTTTTTATTTTTTGCATTATCCGTCTAAGTAACTTCTTTAAATAAAAAGAGAGTCACTTGGGCCGTCAAAGCTTTCGGTCTTCTTTCTGAAAATTGCACAAATGACCTTTAATGACTTTTCATTGACTTTTGAATTGTTCGTTGACCATATCTTGAGACAGGATATTACAATCGACTGGGAAGTATACCGGAAAATCTCATTAATCTCGGGTTTAGTTAATTGGGTTCTCAATGCAACATGAGTTCGAAGGCTTGTAGTGTGAAAGATATTGAAGATTCAATCGGCATCACACTTAATTCAAACCAAATTTTTTGGGTTTGTATTTTTTTGCTAGCTTTATACCGGATGATCTCATTAATCTCGGGTTTAGTTAATTGAGTTCTTATTATATCCGAACTGTAAAGTTTATATATTATTTGCTTTCAATAATACTCGAATTATCGAGATAGCCTAGTGGTAAAGTACGTTTTCAATGCAACATGAGTTTGAAGGCTCTTGGCGTGATATTATTTTCAAACTCAATTTTTAGATTTGTATTTTTTTTGCTAGCTCTATACCGGAATATCTCATTAATCTCGGGTTCAGTTAATTGGGTTCTTATTTATATCCGAACTGTTAAGTTTATATATATATATATATATATATATTTTTAAAATCATACTCGAATTATCGAGATAGCCTAGTGGGTAAAGCACGCTTTCGATGCAATATGTGCTCGAAGTCTTGTGGCGTGAAATTATTAATCCAAATTTTTGGGTTTATATTTTTTTGGCTAGCTTTATTGTTTATGTATTTTTGGCCAAAACTAAAAAAAATCAGGTATTGTTTGACAAAAATAAAAAGGTCATATATTTTTTGGTAATTTTTCCAAACAAAAACTTTGGATAAACGACGTTGTTTTGTCTTAACGGAACCGTTAACAGTTCGTCGTTTCATCTTAACAGATGAGATAACGATGTGCTGTTTTGGCCAAATCAACCACAAGTTTGGATGTTATCGAAAAGTCAATCAAAGTTAATATATTTTTTGATTATCTCTGTAGTTTATATATTTTTGGCAGAATAAAATAGTTCGGATATTGTTTGGCATTTTTTCCACTGTGATATTATTTTCTTAAATTTTTGTTTAAAAGATCTCTGGCGATGCTCTTGAATAAAAAAAAGAAATGGAACCGAAATAGGTTAAAAGTGTTGAAATTGGGTTTAGTTTAAATTAATTAATTTCCACCGAGTTAATTAATCAATCTCTTGCTAAATATCTTAAGTGAAAACGCGTCTTCGTTGGCTTATTTACTGGACGAACGTAGCTTTCATGGAAAGGACCTTTACACTTGTTAATACTTTACCTCTCATGTAAACAATTAGTTACCCAAACGATTAAGTCATAATCATTGATTATTTATTCATTTGCCTCGTTTCTCCTCTATCATCGTCTAATTAAAATCAGAGCTCAGCTTCTAATTACACAGTCCAGTACTACTAGTTAGCTACGATTCTGATGTTGACTTTGTACAGTCAAGAAAGCTCAACGGAGATCACCACCACGACTACGGATGCTTCCGAACGCCGGGACGGAGACTCCACCGTCGGAGACCGTCGTGAGAGATATTCACGCTATGACGACGACAGAGCTTCCCCGGCCACAACAAAGGGGAGGAAACTTGTCTCCGTCTATGTCGATAAATTTTAGCGACGGAGCTTCTTCTTCCGGCGAGAATTTCACCACCGTAAGTAGAGAATTCAACGCTCTAGTCATCGCCGGCTCTTCCATGGACAACAACAACGGAAATAACCAATCAAGAAGTCATCGTGACGTCATAAACGAGCTGACTAGGGTCAGCGAAGGTGAAGAAGGTGGTACTGGTGATCAACATCATCAGGTGCCTGAGGAAGATACAAACCCGTGGGCGATTGTACCGGACGGTTACGGTAACCGGGCCGGTTCTGATAATATTGTGTCGACGACGCCATCAGTTGGTCAGAATCGGATGGTTACGACTGCGTCGGTGCAGATGGTGAAGAGGGATGAGGTGGAAGCAAAGATAACGGCGTGGCAGACGGCAAAGGTGGCTAAGGTTAATAATAGGTTTAAGAGACAAGACGCCGTTATTAACGGCTGGTTGAATGAGCAGGTTCATAAAGCTAACTCTTGGATGAAGAAAATCGAGGTTAGTTATCATATATAGATACCATAAGTTAACGACTTGTAACAATTTCAAACTATGTAACATGTTGTGATGTTGATGACTATCCGTTGGTTAGTTTTTCATCAATGATATATAATGGTTATGTGGATGCAGAGAAAACACAAAACAGAGTGGCCAAAGCTCAGAGGAAGGCGGAGGAAAGGAGAGCGACGGAGGTGGCTAGGGTTCTTGAAGTCTCTAACCTCATGAGAGCCATGGGAAGACCTCCGGCCAAACGTTCCTTCTTCTCTATCTCCTAGTCCTGACTCCTGGCTAAGCGACTTTTCATTCCATCATCTTTTCTCCAAATATTTGATGTGTGTTTATATATATGATACAAACGGACCCTTACATACTGTATGGTTTTAATCTTCTACACCACAAAAAGTAAGCCAAAAATATCTTACATGTTATGTTTTGTCATTCCATAACTAGGGCATACAAGTTGGGGGATTTTATCAACTCTGAGTTGCCTGGTTATTGAATACATGTATAAATTTGTAACTAGATTAGGATGATACTTCTTTTTATTTTTTTCATCATCATATTATTTCTTATGAAGTTGAAATGCAATAGTGCAATACTTTATCAAAAAGAAAACTTGGTTTGAAATATGAACTATATGATTTACTCCTTTTTATAGTCTTTCTTGCTCGTATGGGCTTATACTATGATGGACTAATGGGCCTAGATAGCCTTTCTATATTTTCTCATTGGTCAGAGAGAGAGCCTTTCCGTGTTAAAGACTTTTAACACATTGGTAAGTAACAAGGACTCCGTCTTTAGGACTGAACTAATCTAAGAACGATCAAAGAGTTTTTAGAAAACAGTATATAAATCTATTTAGTTTATTGCATTTTATATTATAATTGACCCTTTAATATTAAACAAATTGAATAAGTCATTGACTTGGTAAGAAACTAGGATTAAAAGAAACACTCGTGTAACGATGTAAGGATTAAGGAAGGTTCAAACTTCGAGCTTTGGATCTAAAATAAATCTAAACACGTTTGACAAAGTCTCGTCCTCGCTTTCTCGTTTCCCTACTCCATTGACTTTGCTGTTTAATAATCTAAGAGCACCAACAACGGGGCTCCTTTGCTCGGTTTCCTACAAAAAAAAATTATAAAAAAGGTGTGGGTCCCACGCTACAGTTTATATATGAGTCTTTCAAATCCTTATATATGGATCGTTTTTTAACTGTGCAGGGTTACGTGGCGGGCTTCTATTGGTTCGTTTTTTTTTTTTAATTTTTTTTTCGCCTTTAAAAAAAAAAAATTAATAAAAAAAGAGAAATAAGAAACTCACCTCGGTATTGCCGTTGGATGTGCTCTAACTAATAAGTAAAATTTAATAATTGTTCCCCTTTTTATTTGAACATCCATAATTATTTCCCTGACTAAAAACTTAGAGCAAGTGCAATGGTGATACTCACCAAAGGTTCTTAAAATTTTTTTTTTTTTTTTTTTGGAAACTTAAAAAAAAAAAAAAATTGACGAATCTCGGCTCGACACGTCACGTGAACAGTGAAGAGCCGGGTTCTAAAAATCTCTTAACTAAGAGACTTTGAGGGAAGGGGTTCTTAATTTCGCATAGAGTTTCGCACTAAGAACCCCTTAACATACCCCATTGTACATGCTCTTATAGCTTTTGATTCTTCTTGTAAATAATCAAATTCCCACATCAAGCGTATTGATACTCACCTACCAACAAGAGTCTGTCTACTTGAAAACAACTAAAAAGAATGTCCACAATTTTTTTTAAAAAAATTCTAATAATATATTTTTAAATTTGGCATCTTTTTGGTTATATTGTTAGTTGGGCCGCAACAAATAAAAATATTGTTAGTTGGGTCCGACGAAATAGATAGAGTCAAAATCGCCGAGTTTGACCTTAATAATAGAAAAATAAAAAGAAGGTGGCGCTTATATTTATTTACACTTCTACCCTTCACTATTTCAGGATTCGAAGCTTGAACGTGACAGAGAGTCGGATATCAATGAAATGACGTAAAACTCCTTAAAGCTAGTGGGTATCAAAACTATTCTTTCAATCGGAGTGTGGTAATTTATTGTAATACGGAGGGTATAAAAGATATTTCAATTTCACATTAGAGTAATGGCAACACTCCTAGAATTAAATTTTATAAGTAAATAAAAATAAAAATAAAGAAAATAAAAAACAATCATAGAGCTGGGAAGATTCTTTTGACTTTCCTTCCATCATCTGTGATTTTCAGAACAAATCATCAAGCAATTTGATTCAAATCCAAAAAGAAAATATCTTGACGTTGATACGATCCATCTTCATCTTCCTCCTCGATTTCACGCGTTAAATTTCAACCCACTTTTATGATCTTCTTCTTCTTCGTTTTCACATATATAATCATCTCTTCGAGGTTTCCTTCAAAGTACAATCCTTTTGTTTACCCATTTTCCTGGAACTCCGTCGTGAATCTATACCTAAGTTTCGTCGATCCTACGAGCTGCGACGGGTTTGATTTTGATTCTTATTCGAATTTCGCGTGTGATCGGTCAATCGATTTAAAACCATGGGTAATTGTTGCGGGACGGCAGGATCGTTGGCTCAGAACGATAACAATAAACCGAAAAAAGGAAGGAAGAAGCAAAACCCTTTCTCGATCGATTACGGTCTCCACCACGGCGGCGGCGGAGCTCTTAAGCTAATCGTGTTAACGGATCCAACAGGTCGCGAGATCGAGCAGAAATACACGCTGGGTAGAGAGCTAGGTCGTGGAGAATTCGGTACCACGTACCTATGTACCGACAAAGAGACCGACGAGGTTTTCGCATGTAAGTCAATTCTTAAGAAGAAGCTGAGGACGGCTGTTGATATAGAGGATGTTAGGAGAGAAGCTGAGATCATGAAGCATATGCCTGTTCATCCTAATCTAGTTACTTTGAAGGAGACTTATGAGGATGAGCATGCTGTGCATTTGGTTATGGAGCTTTGTGAAGGAGGTGAATTGTTTGATAGGATTGTGGCTAGAGGGCATTATACCGAGAGAGCTGCTGCTGCTGTTACTAAGACCATCATGGAAGTTGTTCAGGTTCGTAAGGGTTTTGCTGTTTGTTTATGTCTTGATTTTGTTTGCAGAATTGAAATGACTCAAGGTTATAGGATCTAGAAGCGGCCATGATTGCGTCTGAGTGGTTTATAGTTGTTCTATGTCTCAGTTTAAGCTCTCGTGTGCTGCCATATTCGTTGGTTTTAGTTTTGGCCATTGTTGTATTGTAGCATTGCTTGAAGGGTACTCGTTGTTTGCTGCATAGAGACTGAAAAATGAAACCTTTCTTGACAGTTGTGTATTTTGGATTGATCTAAACTCTTTAGGAATGAGTTTTGTAGATGTGAGATTGATGAGTTTCCATGTGATTTCTGCAGGTGTGTCATAAGCATGGGGTAATGCACAGGGACCTGAAACCTGAGAATTTCTTGTTTGCAAACAAGAAGGAGACTGCACCTCTTAAGGCGATTGATTTCGGACTCTCTGTTTTCTTCAAACCTGGTATTGTGTTGGTTTATGTTTCCTACTCCTTTGTGGTCTGGCAGCAATCTTATCCCAGACCATTTTCTTTGTAGGTGAGAGGTTTAACGAAATAGTTGGGAGTCCATACTACATGGCTCCTGAGGTTCTAAAACGAAACTATGGACCAGAAGTTGACATTTGGAGTGCAGGTGTAATTCTTTACATACTGCTCTGTGGTGTCCCTCCTTTCTGGGCAGGTTAGTTTTGTGGCAAATGTGTCTTCATGAGGACATTTTTGAAGTGATCATAAGAATAATGAAACCTTTTTGTTTATACCATTTTCAGAAACTGAACAAGGAGTTGCACAAGCAATTATTCGATCTGTGCTAGACTTCAAAAGGGACCCATGGCCAAAGGTTTCCGAAACCGCGAAAGACCTTATCAGGAAAATGCTTGATCCTGACCAAAAGCGTCGTCTTACAGCTCAGCAAGTGCTAGGTATAGTTTTATGGTTGCTAATGATGCAATTTGTTTGTCTTGTCATATGGAATGTGAGACAGATAAAGAGTAGTAACTGGTCTTGCTTCATTTTGCTCAGATCATCCATGGTTACAGAATGCAAAGACAGCTCCTAATGTATCATTAGGTGAAACAGTAAGAGCAAGGCTGAAGCAGTTCACTGTCATGAACAAGCTCAAGAAACGAGCACTCAGGGTAATATATAAACTCCTTTATAATTTACCATAAAGTACCCCCTGCGTTCTGAAACGCAACAATAGTTTTAATTAGGTCTGGGATTTCGGTTCTTCGTTTCGGTTTCTCGGTTTTTCGGTTTTTTCGGTTTTCTTCTTTTGCACTAACCGAAATAAATTTTGGTTCGGTTTTCGATTTTTTCGGTTATTGATTTTTTACCGAAACTAACCGAAATTTCGGATAAAATCAATTAATTTCGGTTACTTCGATTAATTTTGGGTATATTCGGGTTGGTTCGGTTCAGTTAATTTCAATTATTTTTGATTAATTCGGTTAATTTTGGGTATATTCGGTTAAATTAGGTCGGTTCTGTTCGGTTTGAAATGTTTATATATTTTGGTTAAAATCGGTTTATTTTGGTTTATAGAAAAAACTTTGGTTAACCGAATGGTTCGTCGAACCAAACCGAGCTAACCGAACCAAACCGTTCCGGTAAGTTCGGTTCGGTTAAAAGTCCCAGGGTTTGTTTTAATGGTTCTTTTACATTTTCTCGATAGGTTATTGCTGAGCATTTATCAGATGAAGAAGCTTCTGGTATAAGAGAAGGGTTTCAAATCATGGACACAAGCCAAAGAGGGAAGATTAACATCGACGAGCTTAAAATCGGGTTACAAAAACTTGGTCATGCTATTCCTCAAGATGATATACAAATTTTGATGGATGCTGTAAGCTTTTATTCATCATTACTTACGTTGTCAGCTTTGAATTTATATAAAACAATGCACTGAGCTTGAAGGGCTTTCCTTTTTGCAGGGAGATATCGATAAAGATGGATATTTGGACTGCGATGAGTTCATTGCTATATCAGTACATCTAAGGAAAATGGGCAATGACGAACATCTCAAGAAAGCGTTTGCGTTCTTTGATCAAGACAATAATGGATATATCGAAATAGAGGAGTTAAGGGAAGCTTTGTCTGATGAACTTGGTACAAGTGAAGAGGTTGTTGATGCTATTATTCGTGATGTTGATACCGATAAGGTTGGTTAGCTTCGTCATTTTCATTCCTTAGGATTCTGAGAAACAAGTAAACATGATCAAATCCTTCTTTGTTTTTGCAGGATGGAAGAATAAGTTATGAAGAGTTTGCGACGATGATGAAAACAGGAACTGATTGGAGAAAAGCTTCGAGGCAGTACTCGAGGGAACGGTTTAATAGTATCAGTCTTAAACTGATGCAAGATGCATCGTTGCAGTACAATGGAGAGGCAAGATGAGAGAGTCTGGATATGTGACAATCCATCCTCACTGGAAGATTGAATGCAAATCATTCTTCATTTCTTTATTTCATATTTTTTTTTTTTTGTGTTTTAATTACACTACGATTTAAGCATTTTAGGCGTATGAGTTGTAATGAATGTGTCTAATTTTCTGGCTGAAGAGCGAGCAAGTATGGATCAAAGAGAGCAGAAGAGTGTGGCCTCTGGCTGTGTGTAGATATTTTGTATAATTGTATGTGCATGATTAGAGATCATCATCAATTTTTCTTGTGATAATCTGTAATCTTCTATAACAATTCAAGAATTCTATGAGAGATTGGATTTGTTTTTTTCTTATGGGAATCCAGTTGATGTGTAGTCTTTTATCACTTCTACTCTTAGATTTTTATATAAGTACGTGGTATATATCATTCTTTCTGTTTCATCTTTGTTTGATTGCACGGCTGCTAGCAAGTATGGAGTATGGACTATGTCAAATATCCCATCGCCGGTAGATGGTTTTCAAATTTCATCAATCTTTGTAAACTTTCAATACTTCCTTGTGCTGAGTAAAAATGCATTTTTATCTCTAGAAATTAGGAAAATGTGGCCTTGAATTATTTGGTTTATTTGAAAAAATAGGAACATGTTTCTCTTGGAGTGCAAGAAGTGGATGGTCTACGTCAACAACAACAAAATGTCGCCACTGCCATTTTTTGCTTTGTGTAGATATAATTACAAATATAGTAATATCGTTTGACCAAAAAAAAAAAAAAGATCATTTGTCTAATATTTTTTTTTAACTATCAAAATGATGAATAATATACAAAATTCAACAAAATGGTTTTATTATTTTAAGATAATAGTTTGATATGTGAAGTATAATATGAAAAAATATTCAAAAAAAAGTATAATATGAAAATGTAGCTGGTCATACTTAGCTTCTTATTTTACCCACAAAAAGAAAACAAGAGGTGCAAATAGTTGTTGATACAATTCACATGGCCTGAGTTTGTGCCTACGGCTCTGAAATATGAAAACTAAATAGTATATGTTAATTTATAGTGTCTTCTATACTTAATTACAAATTAGCTGTCAAATCCCAAAATTAACAACAACAAAGAAGTTTTCAATGAGCTTTTGCTTTGTGGCATACTTTGCTGACCATTATATAAAATCTTGATGTCTTTTTCCTATAGTTATATAAAAATGTTAAAGCCCACAAATAAGTATACATTCATGTCTTTTTTTTTGTTTTGTTAATGCCGTTGGTCTCAAACCAACCTCAACGGAATTAAAGATAAAAGTCGACAAGAACTTTTATCTTTTTTGTTTTTCAAATAATAATCATTAAAACATCCGAGGAAATTCCGAAATCAATGTCCGTAGAATAAGGTACAAAAAAAAAAAAAGGATGTCTTCAAAAGTTAATGAGATTACATAATGGTGAAAGTTAAATCGACGAATGTAGTTTTACCCTTCTTTGCTTCACTTCTTGCTTTGCTCTTCGGCGGCTGCTGGCTTACTCTGCTCATCCACTGTTGCTGTCGTCACTGGAGGCGGCGGTGGAGGTGGAGGAGGAGCGGAGGAGACGGTGGGAACTCCAGCATCGATGCAGCTACGGCACTTTCTCTCGACCCAACCTTCAATGTCGTGGTCTCCGCTATCCGATAAATGGCGGCCGCCGCAGAGCCGAGCGAAGATGCCGGCTAAGACTGATAAAATGGTGATGACGGCTAAGACGACGACGAGTGTTTCTATTGAACGGTGGTCTGAGTTGTGACTCGGCTGGGGTGGGTCCATGTATATAGTGGTTGGTGTGGTTGTTGTGCCGATTTGGTCATCGAGTCTTGCTGTTACTCCGAACATGAGAGTGAGTGAGAGAACTAGAGAGAGAGAGAAAGAGTTTCAGTTGAGCTTGTGGGAGCCAATGTTCAAGTCATAAAAATGGAGTGTTGCTAATTATATAGATCGACTTTATAGTAAAATAAAAATTTACAATAAAAGCATTGTTAAAGTCTTAATGGTTTTAATTGTAATTATGATTATATCCCTTTCTATATGTACTCAATTGGTTCACATGCATTGGATTAAAAATATGTTTACTTCCGAAAATCAATATAAATTTTTGGTTCCAAAATATATTTTTATCCAATATTTGTTTTCCGATAAATTAATATTTATTTAAATTAATAAAATATTATAAATCCAACGTTATTAATGTTTCATGAATTACTGTATATTTCATTATTTCTAACTAATTCGAAGACAAAAATAATATTAATTCATTTAAAATTATGAAAATAAGAAAACAAACTATAAATTAAAATTTGCAATTCCCAATTTGTCCCCGTGTCTGTAAAAACTAAAATCACATGCATTTGGTTGGTTATAAGTTTATAACCAAGAGGTATTTGTTTTGTTGTCCCCATCACACTTTAATTATCCTCTCTGCGCACTTCTCGTCTGGTTCTTTGTCTTTCTATCGAACCCCCTTCAACTCAAATTTTACATTATTTACTTTCAAAATAAAATGTGATCATCATGAAATGTATATATATATATATATAGATTCAGTTTTATCTATGAACTCAAATAGTAACTGATTTAGATTTAGCCTTTGTCTTTATTTGACTGTAAAGTTTTGGCAGGTGATATATCAATGGTGGGGTTTGTTCATCTTGTTTTATCTCTGCCTCTTCTTGTTTTCGTTATATATCACTGTGTCAGCTCAATAATGTTATTCAGGAAAAAAATGTCACCACCCCAAAAAATATCTTCTACATCTATCATAGAAATTTCTCAAAAATCGACTGAAGGGAAAAGAAATATGGTGAACGTTACATAATTATTGGGCCTGAGTTGTCTATTGGGCTTCTAACCCCTAGAACTCAATTTACTCAAGAAACCGTAATCTCTTATGGTTAATGGGTTCATCGTCTTGTCCGAGCCTGTTACCAGCACTAGGAAAATCACCGAGGTTGAAGACCAAGCCTAACTCATCTTGCATGAGACACAATAGTATTAAATGAAAGCTTAAGTCATACTTCCTCCGTTTCACGAAGATGTAAGTTTAAAAAAAAAAAATTGTTTCATAAAGATGCAAGTTTTGTATTTCCAATGTAAACTTTTGAGTTGTTTAACTATTTTACCCATATTAAATATATGAGAATACACTTTTCAAGATAATGTTAAAAGTAATAATAATATTGTTGAGAGGTTAAAATTGGCATTGCAAATTATTTTTTAAAGTGTGTGAAAATGTTAAAACATGCATCTTTGTGAAACAGAAGGAATATGTTGTTTGAACCTTTGGTTACAATAACAACCATGAGCTTCTCTTTCTTTAAAAGTAGTTTTTTTTTAAATCATATGAGTTATTATAATCATACGAATTTTGGGAGTTATGAATACGTTGCATGTGACAAAATGACTTAAGAATATGATTTTTGAATTTTGATCGGAATTGTTGTTTATTATATCGAAATCTCGGTTATTGCAGTTAATTCTCGGTTCTAACGGTTAAATTTCGGTTACTTGGGAATAAATAAATAATAGTCAGACGTAAAATTATAAAAGACGCTGGACATATAGGAGCGAAGACCCAAACGAAGACTTAACTATCCCAAGTAATCACCGTCGGATATCTATGACGTGGCGAAAGTTAGACCGTTGATATTATTCAGACGTTGACGGTAAACACTAAACAATTTCATCTCAGCTTCCTTGTCTGTCTTAAATTAAGTTAAGATAATAAAAAACAAAGACTGACGTTGGACATACAATTAGAGCGAAGACTCAGCGTAGACTCACACTCAGCTACGCCGAGTAATCAAACGGAGATGGCGGTTGGAAAGGAGAACACAGAGATTGCAGCGGCGGGGGCAGCACCGGCGGACAAAGGTAACGAGATATTGAAGCCACGTACGGACAAGAGAGAATATCGGAGGATTGTTCTCAAGAACTCACTCGAGGTGTTGTTAATCAGCGATCCAGACACTGACAAGGTAAGATCTATTCATGTTCTAAATTTAATGCTTAACTACTGTGAACTGATTCATCTGTGTACATACGTGCTCCTAGTGTGCTGCTTCAATGAACGTTAGCGTCGGATCGTTCTCTGACCCAGAAGGACTAGATGGGCTTGCTCATTTCCTTGGTACGTTCCTTCATAACAAGTTTCAATCATTAAGCTGAGTCAGTTCTGTCTTACTGTCTACTTAAATTTCCTGTATATATCAAAGTCAGAGTTTTAATATCTGATTTTTTTTTTTTTAATTGGGGTGACAAGAGCATATGCTGTTTTATGCAAGTGAGAAGTATCCAGAGGAAGATAGTTACTCCAAGTACATCACCGAGGTGATATTGTTATGTTTCATAGGCTTCCAACTCAAAACCAGTTGAGGATAATTGTATTGGCCTATGTCACTTATATACTAGTATTGGTCCTTTTAAAACTTTCGATGTGAGATCCTAATGGTTCTTCCATTTCATCTCGAACCGATTATAATTTGATGTTCTTGCATCGATTCTTCTCTAGCTTTGAAATACAAACTTGATTAAATTTGATTATGTTTAGGTTCATAAGCTTCCAACTTAAAACCAATTGACAATAATTATATTGGCTTATATTGGCTTATGTTACTAGTATTGGTCCCTTTAAACTTTCGATGTGAGATCCTAATGCACCAAGATGACGGTTCTTCCGTTTCATCCCGAACCGATTATAGTTTGATGTGTTCTTGCATTGATTTCTTTTCTTACTTTAAAGGAGCTTGAACAAAAGAGAAAATGGGATGTGCTTATTTTTTGGAATGCATCTTATTTTTGTTTAGCATGGAGGGAGCACAAATGCTTATACATCCACTGAAGACACAAACTACCATTTTGATATCAACACAGATTGTTTTGATGAGGCTTTGGACAGGTAGATACTTACATTTGTTTTCATTTTTTTCTGTCTTGTGTACTAATCTTAACATATTCTTCTTGTATGCCTAACCAGGTTTGCACAGTTCTTTATTAAACCACTGATGTCGGCTGATGCCACCATGAGAGAGATCAAGGCTGTTGACTCTGGTTAGCTTTCGACTTTTCTTTGATAGCTTTCATGTTGCAGTTTGTTTAAGTAATAAAACTCTTAACGATTTTTTTCTCATCCAGAGAATCAGAAAAACTTGTTGTCTGATTCTTGGCGTATGCGTCAGGTATTTTCCTCTGCTCTCAAGACTATATTCATTTAGTAATTAGCTCTGAAGAATGCATTTTCTGGTTATCTATGAAAAGGAAAGTACATAGGAATGACATTGAGCATGTAGTACTTATGTCTAAAAGCTTTGCATATTCGACAACTCGCAACTCTGTTGATGTATGTCTAGCATCTAACTTGAATGTTTTGTCTTTCTTTTTTGTTCACACAGTTACAGAAGCATCTGAGTAGAGAAGACCATCCATATCACAAATTTAGCACAGGTTCATGTTCTACCTATTCTTAATTGGTGTGTTAACTGGCGTTCATGTAAGGAGATTTGGTGCTAAGAAAGTGATATATATGTTTTCTTAGGGAACATGGATACTCTTCATGTACGACCCGAAGCAATAGGAATAGATACAAGGAGTGAACTTCTTAAATTCTATGATAAGCACTATTCCGCAAATATCATGCATCTGGTTGTTTATGGCAAGGGTAGGTGTTAGAAGCTAACCCAAAACTCAAGTTTATTCAATTTCTTTAGTGTCTGATAACATAACATATAGCATATGTACATCTCTTTTGCTCTGGATGTATTCAGAAAACCTTGATAAAACTCAAGATCTTGTAGAAGGGATGTTCCAAGAAATTCGAAACACCAACAAGAGTATCCCTAGATTTCCTGGCCAGCCGTGTAGTCCGGACCATTTGCAGGTTTTTGTTCTGTATTTCATATTTAACATTTCTTTCAGTTACCATAATGTATCTTTGATGGTGGTTTTTTCATTGGTTGATCTAGGTTCTTGTGAAGGCTGTACCTATAAAGCAGGGACACAAGCTTACTGTTTCATGGCCTGTAACACCTAGCATCCATCATTATGAAGAAGCACCATGCGTGTACCTTGGTCATCTAATTGGTCATGAAGGCGATGGAAGTTTGTTTCATGCATTAAAAACCTTAGGTAGGTTTTCTTTGGAGCCAAACTAATAAATGTTTCAAGGGTTCTGCCCTATCTTGGCGTGTCATATAATCTAGTAGTCTTGCTAAAGATATTCCTACTACTAGCACAGGTTGGGCAACGGGACTGTATGCTTGTGAAGGAGACTGGACTATGGAGTATTCTTTCTTCGATGTTTCAGTTGATCTTACTGATGCTGGCCATGGCAGGCTTCTTTATTCTTCCTTGTTTTATTTTGATATTCTACAACAACTTTCTTATGTTGAATTGATTGTGCTTGATATTATCTGAATCTGGTTTTGACTTTGTGTCTTGTTTTGTTTACAGAGCATATGCAAGATATTATAGGGTTGTTGTTCAGACACATTAAGCTTATACAACAGCATGGTGTTTCCCAGTGGATTTTTGATGAGGTATTGGTGTAATTAATCTTGCTAGTAATTTAGAGTCATTAAAGAACTTGATACATTTTTTTATTTTATTGTTGTTGAAGCTGTCAGCAATCTCTGAGGCAGAATTTCATTATCAAGCCAAAATAGATCCAATTTCTTATGCAGTGGATATTTCATCAAACATGACGGTATGGTATTCTGATTCTTATATATCTATTTCTGCTTGATATATGTGTGGTAAAAAATAGAATATATGCTTGCCTCTGTTACAATCTTATCAAGCATTGCTTGTATAAAGTTTGATCTTATGACTAAACATTTCACATTCTTTTTAAGAAGCAAATCTTATGTGTCCTGATGCAACTGTGCTTCAGATATACCCAAGCAAGCATTGGCTCGTTGGATCATCATTACCTTCAAAATTTAATCCAGATATTATACATAAGGTTCTAAATGAGCTTTCTCCTAGCAATGTTCGGTATGTCTCTGTTGTTAGAACTTACTTGGATCATCATTACCTTCAAAATATAATCCAGATATTACACAGAAGGTTCTATACTCAAGCTCACTGCCAAGTTTGTCGCAGAATCTAATACAATTATGTTTATAGAATCTTTTGGAAATCAAATAAGTTCGAAGGACAAACTGACAAGGTTGAGCCATGGTACAAAACTGCTTATTCTATTGAGAATATAACCGAATTCACTATCCAGGTTAGCTTTTGATATACTTTTAGTTTCATTTTTGCTCAAATTTGTATTCTGTTTGATTCAATATATTCATATTACTATGGAGGAAGTAGTTCAATTTAGACATGTGCTTAACAATTACAGGAATGGGTGCATTCTGCCCCTGATGTAAATTTGCTTCTACCAACACCTAATGTCTTCATTCCTACAGATTTTTCATTGAAAGATGTTAAAGATAAGGTTCAGTACCATCACTCTAGTTACAAATTAAAATTGTCTTATAAAGTTTTCATGTATGAAGCACTTATGAATGACTTATCTCATGACGCGTAACTAAGTTCTGGAACAGGAAATCTTTCCTGTTTTGTTGAGAAAGACATCATTCTCAAGATTGTGGTACAAACCTGATACAAAGTTCTTCAAACCGAAGGCGTATGTTATGATAGATTTCAACTGCCCCCTTGCACTCACTTCTCCTGATGCTGTAGTTCTTTCCAATGCTTTTGTTTGGTTGCTTGTGGACTACTTAAATGAATATGGTAAGATTTTGAACACCTCTAGACATTAGGACAGAACTTGAAATATGTTACAAGGAAGATTATAAGGAAGATTAAAATAAAATAATCTTTACTCCTATATATGTTTCAGCTTATTATGCTCAGACTGCTGGTCTTGACTATGGATTAAGTCTTTCAGACAATGGTTTTGAGGTGGGCTTGTACAAGGATTCTGATGTTTTCCTTGTGTATTTTGCTTAATGAATTTCATGTTTGACTAAGGTGTTTCTAATTTTCAGCTCTATCTTGTTGGATTTAATCACAAACTGAGGATCTTGCTGGAAGCTGTCATGCAAAAGATAGCAAAATTTGAAGTTAAACCTGACAGGTTTTCTGTTATCAAGGTAACCTTTTCCCTCAATCTATTAGCACTCTAAGGTTTTTATGTATTAAGATATCATGCAACAACTTCCTCACTGCATGATTTACCATATTCATTGGTAATAGGAAACAATCACCAAGGCATACCAAAATTACAAATTCCAACAACCATATCATCAAGCATTGGGTTACTGCTCAATGGTTTTACAAGATAACACTTGGCCTTGGACAGAGGAACTAAATGCACTTTCTCATTTGGAAGCTGAAGACTTGGTGAGTTTCGTTCCTATGCTGTTATCCAGGACATTTCTTGAGTGCTACATAGCAGGTACCAATCTTATCCTGTTGTGTGATACTGTCTCTACCGATTCTTTGAACATTGATTATGCCTCTTTTCAGGAAATGTTGAGAAGAATGAAGCCGAGTCAATGGTCAAGCATATTGAAGATGTTCTTTTTAACGATCCAAAACCTATTTCTCGTCCGATATTTCCATCTCAGTCCCTAACAAATAGGGTTGTAGAGCTTGGAACAGGAATGAAATACTTCTACCATCAAGAAGGCTCAAACCCCAGTGATGAAAACTCTGCTCTAGTCCATTATATTCAGGTATGTTTAGTAGTTACCAGTTAGCCTTCAAACAAAGTGATATCATCAACAAGTATTTACATTTCTCAAGGCTTTTCTTGTTGATCTTGATACTTAAACTATTTGTTATGCACAGATTCATCAAGATGATTTTGCCATGAATAGTAAACTTCAGCTTTTCCGTCTCATCGCAAAGCAAGCCACTTTCCACCAGCTTAGAACAGTGGAGCAACTTGGTTACGTCACTTCACTTTCTCAGAGGTATGTAGTATGCTAGTTAGAAGCCCATATAACTTAATATGGTATCAGAACTCGATCTATCCGTAACAACTCGATCCTACCCATAGTTGGTCCAGCCATTAACAACCTATGCCTAGAATTAGTGTTGTCGAGCTAAGAAGATTCCGAGATTAATGGTTCAAAGAGCCATTATCTCGAGGGTGCATATTAGAACATAATATTCAACATCTGTAGTTGGAAGTGATCATAATTAATATATAAGAGATATGAGTCAATCCACTTATCACCAATTGGTTTTAAGTTGGAAGCCCAAAAAACTTAACATGTAGCTATTTGTTTTTTTGTTTGAATAGTATGCCTGAGTTAGTTATTATGTTTGATGCATGACCACTTTTCTTCAACACAGCAACTACTCTGGTGTCTATGGTGTACAATTCATTATCCAGTCTTCAGTTAAGGTACCAACATTTCTTGCCTCTCTGCCACTCATACATTCTGTAGTTAATGTATATTTTCTTAATTTCCTTTTGTTTATTGTTAATAGGGTCCTGGACATATTGATTCAAGGGTGGAGTCACTACTCAAGGATCTTGAGAGTAAGCTTTACATGTTAAGCGATGAGGAATTCAAGGTGAGATGGTCCAACCAGATATTATATAAGATTGCTCAGAGGCCTCCCACAGCTTCACCATTAACTGACATGACATTCTGCTCAGAGCAATGTAACAGCTTTGATAGACATGAAGCTTGAGAAACACAAGAACTTGTCGGAAGAATCTTGCTTTTACTGGGAAGAGATTCAAAAGGAGACATACAAATTCAACCGCATAGATGCAGAGGTACTGTATGAACACACTTAGTTAACCTTATGAGAGCTTCTGACTTTCACAATACAATTAGTTAATATTCTCTCTAAGTAACACAGCTTTTGTGGTTAGGTGGCTGCACTGAGAGAGCTAAAGAAGGAAGAACTGATAGATTTCTTTGACGAATATATAAAGTTTGACGCACCAAAAAAGAAATCCATGAGCATATGCGTTTATGGAAGCCAGCATTTGAAGGAAATGGCATCTGACAAAGACAAAGTTATGTCATCATTCATAGAAATCGAAGACATTGTTGGTTTCAGAAAGTCTCTACCTATGTACGGGTCGTTGAAAGGATGGAGCCAGCTGAAACTGTGAGGAGGTTCCAAACTCTTTGCAAGAATATACAAAAATAATCATATACAAAATTAAAAAACGATATATGTATATGTGAAGATAATAAGTTCATCTTATTGATATAAAACAGAGTTTCAAAAACAGAGTTTTATCATCAAAAACAGAGTTGTATCATCAAAACCACATGCATTTGGTTAAAACCAAGAGGTATTTGTTTTGTTGTCCCCATCGCACTTTAATTACCCCCTCTGCTGCCACTTCGCTTCCGCTTCTTGTCTTTCTATCTAGCCCCTTGAACTCAAATTTTAAACATTATTTATTTATTTTTTCCGTCTGAAAGATATATATTAAATAAACCAATATTTGTTACAAAACATAAATCAAAGTCGGAAAAAACCGGATTCTAAAACGAAAAAATAAAGACTGGCTATCAACACGATATCCATAAGAAGGAGAAACACTAAACCCAAAAGAACCGGAAATCGAAAGCCCTAATGTTTCGAGAAAAACTAAAGTCGGCAGGATAAACACCTCCGGAAACAAACCCTTTAACACGGAATCAAAGGCATAAAATCTATAGATAACGGAAAGCGGAAGAAGAAGCGGATGCGAAACCACAACATTCAATGAATTGAATAAGATGAATGGAATGGATTCATCCCACTAATTCTTTATCAAAATTGTAGAGGAATAATTTCATTTGAATTTTTGTGTGGAATTTATGGAATGTCTATTCCATTTCATTCCATTCCAAAAAATACAATTCGAGGTAAATGGTAATTTTTATGGAATTAACCATTCTACAGAATTCCATTTAAAAAAATGGTAATCCAGTTGCATCTATAATATGGAATTGTTGGGATAAAAATGAATGAAATAAGATGAATAAAATCTAAATAAAAATGGAATGGATTTATCACTCATTCCTTATCAAAATTGTAGAGGAATAATGACTTTTTGTGTGGAATTTATAGAATGTTTATTCTATTCTATTTCATTTCATTCCAAAGAATATAATTCAAAATAAATGGTAAAAAAAATTATGGAATTAACTATTTCACAGAATTCCATTCCAAAAAAATGGCAATCCAGTTAACCATTCCATAATGTTAAATTGTTGGGATAAAAATGAATGAAATCTAAATAAAAATAGAATGGATTCATCTCACTCATTCCTTATCAAAATTGTAGAGGAATAATTTTTTTTGAATTTTATGTGGAATTATTAGAATGACTGTTCCATTACATTTTATTCCAAAAATACAATTCAATATAAATGGTAAAATTTTATTTCATTCAAAAAATGGTAATCTAGTTGTACAAGAAGACTTGACCATCACAAGTAATCGTCGTTGGATATCTGTGACGTGGGGAAAGACAGACCGTTGATATTTATTCAGACGTAAACTGTAAACACTAAGACAATTTTATCTCAGCTTCCTAGTCTGTCTTATAAAACAGAAAACAAAGACTGACGTTGGACATACAAGATCCAAGACTCAGCGTAGACTCACACTCAGCTAAGCGGGCTAGTAATCAAATGGAGATGGCGGTTGGAAAGGAGAACACAGAGATTGCGGCGGAAGCAGCACCGGTGGACAAAGGTGACGAGATACTGAAGCCACGTACGGACAAGAGAGAATATCGGAGGGTTGTTCTCAAGAACTCACTCGAGGTGTTGTTAATCAGCGATCCAGAGACTGACAAGGTAAGATCTATTCATGTTATAGTTTTAATGCTAAAAAAAGAAACCTGAACTGATTCATCTCATCTGTGTACGTGCGTGTTCCTAGTGTGCTGCTTCAATGAACGTTAGTGTCGGATCGTTCTCGGACCCAGAAGGATTAGAAGGGCTTGCTCATTTCCTTGGTACGTTTCTTCATAGCAAGATTGAAACTCTAAGCTGAGTCAGTTTTGTCTATATATAAACAATTATCTATCTATTCCATGGCCGGTCTATTATTATTGGGCGCCTAAAACTCAAATGTGTCAACTACTAGACCACAATGAATATTTTTATATGATGTCTTTAAATACATAATATATTTTTGGCGCCTAAAACCTGAGCTTACCAACTTTAGCCTCAGGCCGGCCTTGATCTACTCTTTCATGTATAAATCAAAGTCGAGTTTTAATATCTGATTTTACTTTTGGTGGTGTCAAGAGCATATGCTGTTTTATGCAAGTGAGAAATATCCAGAGGAAGATAGTTACTCCAAGTACATCACCGAGGTAATGTTGTTCTTCTCCATCTTTGAAATACAAAACTTGATTATGTTAAGTTTTATAGGTTTCCAACTCAAAACCAATTGACGATAAATGTATTGGTCTATGTCACTTATATATTAGTATTGGTCCCTTTAAACTTTCGATGAAAGATCCTAATATATATACCAAGATGACGGTTCTTTTGTTTCATCTCGAACCGATTATAATTTGATGTTCTTGCATCAGTTATTCTCTTGAGATGTGCTTATTTTTTGGAATTCATTTTATTTTTGTGTAGCATGGAGGGAGCACAAATGCTTATACTTCCATTGAAGACACAAACTACCATTTCGATATCAACACAGACTGTTTTGATGAGGCTTTAGACAGGTAGACTTACATTTGTTTTTTTTTTTTTTTTTTTTGCGTACTAATCTTAACATATTCTTCTTATATGCCTAACCAGGTTTGCACAGTTCTTTATTAAACCACTGATGTCGGCTGATGCCACCATGAGGGAGATCAAGGCTGTGGACTCTGGTTAGCTTTTGACTTTTCTTTAATAGCTTTCATGTTGCAGTTTGTTAAGTGATAAGATTCTAACAAGTTTTTACTCATCCAGAGAACCAGAACAACTTGTTGTCTGATTCTTGGCGTATGGGTCAGGTATTTTCCTCTGCTCTCAAGAACAAACATATGGGTTAACTGTATCCATTTAGTAATTATCTCTGAAGAATGCATTTTTTTTATTATCTAAAAGTTCTACATATTTAACAACTCGCAAGTCTGTTGATGTATGTCTAGCATCTAACTTGAGTGTTTTGTCTTTCCTTTTCGTTTACACAGTTACAGAAGCATCTAAGTAGAGAAGACCATCCATATCACAAATTTAGCACAGGTTCATGTTTGACATATATTGATGTGTTAACTGGCTTTCATGTAAAGAGATTTGGTGCTATACTGCTATGATTATCCATATAGGAAAGTCATTGGTCCTTCCCATTTTTTTTCTCCTGCTAAGAAAGTGATATGTTTTCTTAGGGAACATGGATACTCTTCATGTACGACCCGAGGCAATAGGAATAGATACAAGGAGTGAACTTATTAAATTCTATGACAAGCACTATTCCGCAAATATCATGCAACTGGTTGTTTATGGCAAGGGTAGGTGCTAGAAGCTAACCCAAAACCCAAGTTTCTTCAATTTTAGTTTATGATAACAAAAGTAATTAACATATATCAAATGTACATCTCTTTGTTCTGGATGTCTTCAGAAAACCTTGACAAAACTCAAGGTCTAGTGGAAAAGATATTCCAGGAAATTCGAAACACCGACAAGAGTATCCCTACATTTCCTGGTCAGCCGTGTACTCCAGACCATTTGCAGGTTTTTGTTCTTTATTTCAGATTTTGTCATTTATTTCAGCTACCATAATGTTTCTTATGTGGTATCTTTGGTGGTGGTTTTTTCATTGGTTGTTCTAGGTTCTTGTGAAGGCTGTACCTATAGAGAAGGGACACGAGCTCACTGTTTCATGGCCTGTTACCCCTAGCACCCATCATTATGAAGAAGCACCATGCATGTACCTTGGTCATCTAATTGGTCATGGAGGCGAAGGAAGTTTGTTTCATGCATTAAAAACCTTAGGTAGGTTTTCGTTGGGGCCAAACTAATAAATATTTTTAGCACAGATTCGATCTGAAAGAGGTAGTAAATTGAAAAGCAGTTATAGGCCTCAGCTCTCTATTTCTGATCTTTAGTTCTAGTCTTGTCTCTGTATTTGTTTCAAGGGTTCTGCCCTACCTTGGCTTTTCATGTAACCTCAGGGCCGGCCCTGAGCTAAAGCTGGTAAAACCCATGCCGTAGGCCCCAAAATCTAGTACTCTTGCTTAAGATTTTCCTAATACTAGCACAGGTTGGGCAACGGGTCTATATGCTGGTGAAGGAGACTGGACTATGGAGTATTCTTTCTTCGATGTTTCAGTTGATCTTACTGATGCTGGCCATGGTAGGCTTCTTTATTCTTCCTTGTTTTATTTTGATATTCTGTAAAAGGAACAACTTTTTTTTTTTGAATAAATGTTAAATTATATTCAAACAAAAAAATTGTTTTTACATCAAAGTGATGCTATCAATATCGGAAAAAAGAAAGCTATACACAATCTTAGCAAAAGAGTCTTTAGTGGGATAGCCGCGAGGCGATTCAACTTTCTTATGTTGAATAGAATGTGCTTAATATTATCTGGACCTGGTTTTGATTTTCTGTCTTGTTTTATTTACAGAGCATATGCAAGATATTTTAGGGTTGTTGTTCAGACACATTAAGCTCATACAACAGCATGGTGTTTCCCAGTGGATTTTTGATGAGGTATTGGTACTATTAATCTAGTTAGTGTTAAGTATCATTAAAGAACTTTGATACATTTTTTATTTTATTGTTGTTGAAGCTCTCAGCAATCTCTGAGGCAGAATTTCATTATCAAGCCAAAATAGATCCAATTTCTTATGCAGTGGACATTTCATCAAACATGACGGTAATAGTCTCTTTTAGTTATTCAGTTTGTATCGTTTATGCTTGGTTCTGCTACTAACTATTAAGTTTTATGAACTTCTAATCTAAAATCAATTGGTGATAAGTGGAGTGGCTCATATCTCTTACATATTACTAATGATCCTTTTTAACTACCGATGTGAAATTTATGTCCCTAATAGTTACAATCTTATCAAGCATTAGTATGTCATATAAAGTTTGATTTTAAGACTTAAAATTTCACATTATTTTTAAGAAAAAAAATCTTATGTGTCCCTTTGCAATTGTGTTTCAGATATATCCAACCAAGCATTGGCTCGTTGGATCATCACTACCTTCAAGATTTAATCCAGCTATTATACAGAAGGTTCTAAATGAGCTTTCTCCTAGCAATGTTCGGTAAGTCTTTGTTGTCGGAATTCATCTTCCACAAGTATTACAAACTCAAGCTCAGCGCCAAGTTAGCTGGTCGTGTCGCAGAATCTAATACCATTATGTTTGTAGAATCTTTTGGAAATCAAATAAGTTTGAAGGACAAACTGACAAGGTTGAGCCATGGTACAAAACTGCTTATTCTTTAGAGAATATAACCGAATTCACTATTCAGGTTGGCTTTTGATATACTTTTATTTTCTTTTATTTTCTCAAATATTTGTTCCGTTTGATTCAGTACATTCATATTACTATGGAGGAAGTGGTTCAATTTAGATATGTGCTTAACAATTACAGGAATGGGTGCAGTCTGCCCCTGATGTAAATTTGCTTCTACCAACACCTAATGTCTTCATTCCTACAGATTTTTCATTGAAGGATGTTAAAGATAAGGTTCAGTTCCATCACTCTAGTTACATATTGAAAATTGTCTTATAAAGTTTAATACATGAAGCACTTATGAATGACTTATCTCATGACGCGTAACTAAGTTTTGGAACAGGAAATCTTTCCTGTTTTGTTGAGGAAGACATCATTCTCAAGATTGTGGTACAAACCTGATACAAAGTTCTTCAAACCGAAGGCGTATGTTAAGATAGATTTCAACTGCCCCCTTGCAGTCACATCTCCTGATGCTGTAGTTATGTCCAATGCTTTTGTTTGGTTGCTTGTGGACTACTTAAATGAATATGGTAAGAGTTTAAACACCTCTAGACTAGGTTTGGGCATTCAGGTATTCAGTTCGATTTTGGGTAGGAACCGATCGGTTCCGGTTCTTTCGGTTCCTAAGTTTAAGACCCAATGGTTACATTTTTTTTGAGTTCGGATCCGGTTCGGTTTCCTTCGCTTCCGGTTCGGTTCCTCTCGGTTCCGGTTTGGTTCCATAACTGAAGAATCGTAAAATACCTAAAATTTTCGGTTATTAAACGGTTCCAGGTATTTTTACCCGAAATCAACAAATAAATACCCAAAATAACACTTCAATCCCTGTAATCAGTAAAAAAATCCGGATATTTAGTACCCGAAATGTGAAATAATATTCGGAATGACAAAAGTGCCCATAACCAATACCTGAAATGTCAATAAAATACATGAAAGCCTATAAACAACCCGAAATATCAACATTTCCTAATACTATATGTGTAAGTGTAAATATATGTTCGGGGATTCGGTTCCTCATTTTGGCTTCCGGGTAATAACCGGAACCAAACCGATACCCATTGATCTTAAGTACAAGATCCAATAGATATTTTGGCCGAAACCGAAACCGAACCAAAATTTTTGGTTGGTTCCGTTTCGGTTCTTCGTTCCCGTTTTTTTTTGCCCAGGCCTACTCTAGACATTAGGCAAGAACTTGAAAAATGTTACAACGAAGATTAAAATAAAGAACTTGTTCAACAAGAATAAAGTTTATGAGCCTTTAGTTTGTTTTTTTCTATCATGAAATCTACTATGTGATCTTTACTCCTACATATGTTTCAGCTTATTATGCTCAGACTGCTGGTCTTGGCTATGGATTAAGTCTTTCAGACAATGGTTTTGAGGTGGGCTTGTACAAGTATTCTGATGTTTCCTTGTGTATTTGGCTCAATGAATTTCATGTTTAACTAAAGTGTTTCTCATTTCCAGCTCTGTCTTGTTGGCTTTAATCACAAACTGAGGATCTTGTTGGAAGCTGTCATGCAAAAGATAGCAAAATTTGAAGTTAAACCTGACAAGTTTTCAGTTATCAAGGTAACCTTGTTAGTAGACCTTGTCCCTCTTTCTATCAACAACTTCCTCACTGCATGATTTACCATATTCATTGAAATCCATGTAATAGGAAACGATCACCAAGACATACCAAAATTACAAATTCCAACAACCATATCATCAAGCATTGGGTTACTGCTCAATGGTTTTACAAGATAACACTTCGCCTTGGACAGAGGAACTAGATGCTCTTTCTCATTTGGAAGCTGAAGACTTGGTGAATTTCGTTCCAATGATGTTATCGAGGACATTTCTTGAGTGCTACATAGCAGGTACCGATCTTATCCTTTTGTATGATACTTTGTTCTCTAAGCCTTTTGTTTTTGTTTTTATATACACGTCGTGGTGTCAGTAAGAATTTTTTACCAACGAGAATTGGCTCAGTTAGTAAAAGGCCAGCTAGTAGCTTTCCGCCAACATGTATCCAATTTCCGTTGAGAAGGGTCTTATCTACAAAGAACAATAAATTTAACATGATTTGGACCCGCCCTGGACGTACGGTCCTACGGGTCCCGAACTTCCTAGTCATTCAGAAAAGAAAAAAATCATTTTATCAATTCTTTGAATATTTATTATGCCTCTTTCAGGGAATGTTGAGAAGAATGAAGCTGAGTCAATGGTCAAGCATATTGAAGACATTCTTTTTAACGACCCAAAACCTATTTCTCGTCCAATATTTAAATCTCAGTCCCTGACAAATAGGGTTGTAGAGCTTGGAACAGGAATGAAATACTTCTACCATCAAGAAGGCTCAAACCCCAGTGATGAAAATTCTGCTCTAGTGCATTATATTCAGGTATGTTTAGTAGTTACCAGTTAGCTTTCAAACAAAGTTTTTGCATTTCTTAAGCCCTTTCTTGTTGATCTTAATATTTTAAACTCTTTGTATGCACAGATTCATCAAGATGAATTTGCCATGAATAGTAAACTTCAGCTTTTCCATCTCATCGCAGAGCAAGCCACTTTCCACCAGCTTAGAACAGTGGAGCAACTTGGTTACCTCGCTTCACTTTCTCAGAGGTATGTAGTATGGTAGTTGGAAGCCCATAAAACTTAATATTATATCAGAGTCCGATTCATCCGGTCCAATCCGATCCAACCCAAAGTTGGTCCAACCATCAACAATCCAGACTTAAATTAGTGTCGTCGATCCAAACCCGAACATTCAGAGATTAATGGTCAAAGAGTCATTATCTCGATGGGGCATATTAGGACATAATATCCCACATTGATAGTTGAAAAGGATGAAATTAATATATAAGGGATATGAGTCAATCCACTTATCACCAATTGGTTTTTTAACATGTAGCTATATCTTTTTGTGTTTGAATAGTATGCATGAGTTATTATGTTTGATGCATAACCAATTAACCACTTTTCTGCAACACAGCAACTACTATGGTGTATATGGTGTACTATTCATTATCCAGTCTTCAGTTAAGGTACTAACTTTTCTTGCCTCTCTGCCAGTTAAACATTGTATAATGCATATTTTTCTTAATTGCCTTTTTGGTTTTATCTTTTATAGGGTCCTGGACATATTGAATCAAGAGTGGAGTCACTACTCAAGGATCTTGAGAGTAAGATTTACATGATAAGTGATGAGGAATTCAAGGTGAGATGTCCCAACAATATCATATTTGCTTTGCTTAAGAGAAACCTTGTGGTACAGAGAGGCATCTCACAGCGTCATCATTAACTGACATGACATTCTGCTCAGAGCAATGTAACAGCTTTGATAGACATGAAGCTTGAGAAACACAAGAACTTGTCAGAGGAATCTTGGTTTTACTGGGAAGAGATTGAAAACGGTACATTCAAATTCAACCGCATAGACGAAGAGGTACCATATGCACACATATGAAAACACTTTAAGCCTAGCTCAATCAAGTAACACAGCTTCTTGTGGGTGCTGTGTTTGTGGTTAGGTGGCTGCACTGAGAGAGCTAAAGAAGGAAGAACTGATAGATTTCTTTGACGAATACATAAAGGTTGACGCACCAAACAAGAAATCCTTGAGCATCTGCGTTTATGGAAGCCAACATTTGAGGGAAATGGCGTCTGACAAAAACAAAGTTGTATCACCATTCATAGAAATCGAGGACATTTTCGGTTTCAGAAAGTCTCTACCTTTGTACGGGTCGTTGAAAGGATGGAGCCAGCTGAAACTGTGAGGAGGTCCCAAACTCTTTGAAAGAATATACACAAATAATCATATACACAAATAATCATATGTATGTGAAGATAATAAATTCATCTGATTGATAGGAAACAGAGTTTCATCATCAAAAACAGAGTTTCAAAAACAGAATTTTAAGATATGTTTCTAAGAAAATATTTTACTATAAAAGTTACAAGTTAAAACTGAAGTTACAGTCAATGGCAGAGGCGGACCTACATGAGGGAATATGGGTTCATATGACACCGGTTAAAGTTATAATTCTAGTGTTTTGTTATATTATGCTTAATATTTTATAGCTCATTTGGTTTATTTCTCCACCCACTGACCCCCCCCCCCATTAGTGCAGTTCGATTCCTCTTAACATGCTTTTATTTATAATTTTTTATTTTATTTATTTTTTATGGGCTTTATGAACCCCCTAAAAATTGAGCCTGGGTCCGCCAGTGACTCAATGGCGGAGGGAGAATCATTTTTCACCAGGGTCAGCTTGATATACTTTCAACCAAACTAGTCTAATCTATTAAAACAGGAAGGTTTGCCATGGTACATAAATGTTGTTCCCAAAATTTGCCCTTGATATTATTAGGATTTGTAACCTTCATTAAGGGTAAAACTGTAAAACAATTTATATTTGATTTATTATCTCTACAATCCATGTTTCCAAACAAGACAATTATTAAACATGTAGCCAAACAACCAAAATCTAATGGGTCCCACTTTCCTAATTAATTAAAATCAAAACAAATTAATTGATAAATATAATTAATAATTTATACATCAACTATTATATATAAATTAAGATTCTCTAATTTATGATTTAATTCAATATATATTTATAATATATTTTAATATCTCTTTATTTTGTTTCAAATATATATATATATATATATATACACATATTACGATTGATATTTTTACGATTGTACTTTTTAGCAGGTTTTTCCATCAAACTGAAAAATATTTAATTAATTAAACGGGTTGAAAAATTAATTAGCCAATCTCGATTATAAATTTTCTATAAAAAAATTCGCATATAGTAAATAATTTCAGTTGATATATTTTAAAATTAATAAAATATTAAAATGATTTCATACTTATATTATTCAAATATTTGAAGCGTCAAATTATGCTTTATGTTTGAATGAAGTTTTTAACGGATAGTTCCATCAAATTTGTAAATTATATATACGACTACAACATGTATTTTATAAAATAATATTTTAGATAAATAAAATAACAATTAAACATATACCACATAACTTTTACAATAGTTGTTTTCACATATATATATATATTTTTCCAAACTATGATCTTACGATACAACACAGATTAAAATATATGATGCGAAATCGTTATTTTAATCTCTTAATCCTTACGATATATCTCCTCCAAATAACACATAATTCATTTAAAAAAACTAAATTGATAACTCACAGTTTATAATGTTGGTTAAACAATTATAATCAAAATTAGATTACATAATTAAAAATCTAAACTATTATTAACAAAATGAATAAAAAGTAAAATTTGTAAAGAAAATTATACCCGCACTTAGAAGTGCGGGTCAAAATCTAGTAGTAAATTAAAGATCAAAAACATGCATAAGTAAATGAAATTTTATAAAAGTCATAGGTGTCAATTGACCCCCCCCTCATCTCTACATAGTTCCGCCTAGGCCTGGGTATTCGGGTATTCGGTTCGGTTCCGGGTAGGAACCATTTGGTTCCGGGTATTTCGGTTCTATAGATTTAGGATCCAATGGGTACTTTACAATTTTCGGTTCGGTTCCGGTTCGGTTCCTGTCGGTTCCGGTTCGGTTCGGTTCCATCATTTTAGGAACCGTAAAATACCCGAAATTTTTGGTTCTTAAACGGTTCCGGGTATTTTGGAACCGAAATAACATTTTTTTACCCGAAATCAACAAACCGTACCCGTAATCAACAAAAAAATAACCAAAATCAACAAAAAAAACTCCAAAATTTATGTTAATTCAACAAATCATTAACCAAAAAAACAAAAAGGTGTGAATTACATAACATAAACATAAATTTCATGGATCTAACAAAATTTTGATATGATTCTTTATGTGGATATTGATACCATAGGTAATATTTTACTAAGCCTTATATAATATCGGTTCTTCGGTTCCGTGTTTCGGTTCTCGGTTCGGTTCCGGTTCTTACCCGATACCCACGGTTCCTCAACTCAGGATCCAATGGGTATTTTAGGTGGAACCAAATAAAAAATTTCGGTTCCGGTTATCAGTTCTTCGGTTCCGGTTCTTCGGTTCCGGTTTTTATGCCCAGGCCTAGTTCCGCCACTGGTTACAGTTATTAAAAGCAATTAAGAACAATGATAAAGATATGGATACATAAAAATCCAGAAATAATTGAATCTTCCGTTCTGATTGACTTTAAGAATCGAGGAATGAGTACTTTATCCACGTCCATCTCGGTTTCCGGTTGTAAGTGAAGACTTATCTAAGTTTGTTCCAATGATGTTATCTAGGACATTCTTTGAATGCTATATAGCAGGTATCAACATTTTATCTACTTCTAGTCCGTTCGTTTTTGTAAGTTGGAATTGCGTGGTATTGAAGTATTTACAATGTCCGTTTCAGGAAATGTTAGGGATAGTGAAGCCGAGTCAATGGTCATGCATATTGAAGATATTCTTTTTAACGACCCAAAACCCATTTGCAGACCGTTGTTTCCTTCCCAGCACCTGACAAATAGGGTTGTAAAACTCCAAGAAGGAAGAAAATACTTGTACTGTAAGGAAGGCTCAAACCCTAGTGACGAAAACTCTGCTCTGGTGCATTATATCCAGGTATGTCAGCGTCAAGATTATCAAACTAAATGGTGTTAAGTTATGTAGCACTGATACAGACAGGAATACAAAAACGTCTACGGAAACGGAGACAGAAAACACCAAACTAAAAATTTATGGATACATATACGACATGAGTGTTTCAAGAAACATATAAGAAAGTATATTTATATATATTGTAATTTAAGTGTGATTTTCTTTATATTTATATTTATAACAAATTAAGATTGCTTTAATTTGGTACGAGACATCAATTTTAAAATTTAACCGTCTAAAAGACATTCAAAAATTTCATATTTTTTTATTTCGGATAATTTTTTCTATCCCACCTCTCTTGGATAAGTTTCCGAGTTGTCCCCATCCCATCCCCGAAACATTCCGGTACAGGACGGTATGTATTTAGAGTACCCGTGTGTTAGGTGTTAAGTATAGGTTTTCCATGTTTTATAGATCTTGGGTACTAAAAAGATGAGTTTAAAATGTATCTGCAGAGGCTATGTTTTTCTTGTTAATGGAACTTCCTTTGCTACTAACAGGTTCATCAAGATGAATTTTCCATGAACATAAAACTTCAGCTTTTCGCTCTTATTGCGAAGCAAGCCACTTTCCACCAGCTCAGAACCGTAGAGCAACTTGGTTACATCACTTCACTTTCTCAGAGGTAAACATATGAATTTATGGTATGTTAGAACCCCCCCCTAAGTTTGTTCTTGTTGATACATAAATAAAGTTGTTCACTTTCTTGCAACACAGGAATGATTCTGGCGTCTATGGTGTACAGTTCGTTATCCAATCTTCAGTTAAGGTACCAAACACAGACTGCCATCTCTGTAAACTGAAACATAAACCCTTTTCTTGTTAATGCATCTCTCTTTATTTGCCTTGGGTTAGGGTCCTGGTCATATTGATTCTAGGGTCGAGTCATTACTCAAGAACTTTGAGAGTAAACTCGACGAGATGAGCCATGAGGAATTCAAGGTGAGAGATAGTATACCATACTGTTGTTGAAAGAGAGACATTTCTTGCAATGCAATCAATTCTCTGTACATATATTTGTATGCCAAAAAGTAGTACTACATGCTAACTGGTATGAGTTACTCCTCAGAGCAATGTGACAGCTTTGATAGACATGAAGCTTGAGAAACACAAGAACTTGAACGAGGAGTCTTTGTTTTACTGGCGAGAGATTCAAAATGGGACACTCAAGTTTAACCGTAGAGACTCAGAGGTACCATATGAACACACTCTTCCCATGTTGCAATGTTGTTAAGTCTTACACAACAAAGTGTCAATATCTCAACAGCTCATTTGGGAGTTCATTTGTGGTTTAGGTGGCTGCACTGAGAGAGCTAAAGAAAGAAGAGTTGATAGATTTCTTTGACGAATACATAAAGGTTGACGCACCTAAAAAGAAATCATTGAGCATCTGCGTTTATGGAAGCCAGCATTTGAAGGAAATGGCGTTTGACAAAGACGAAGTTGCATCACTATCTATAGAAATCGAAGACATTGTCGGTTTCAGAAAGTCTCAACCTCTTTATGGGTCGTTGAAAGGATGGAGCCAGCTGTAACTATGAGGATGTCCCAAACTCTTTTCAAGGATATGCAGGAAACAAACAAACGTATACCAAACAAGAAGACATGTATCATGGAACAAAAGTTACATTGGGACAGCTAACTAACATGGTGTCGGCTCTATTATCCAAAATTGGCAAATCATTGTTTAACTCCCAAAATATTCGGGTGTGGTTCAGTGAATGATGGTTTTGATTATGTAAGGATCCGACAAGAATAAACGAATAATTTATAAGATTCTCAGATCGATTTGCAGCCGTAAGCAAAGAATTATTCCAAAGGGCAAATAAATTTTAGAGGTTAAACCAAAGATGCGGCAACCTATATACCGAGCTGAGTCAAACAAACAAACAAGAACATAATAGAGACCAACAAAATAAATTAATCAAATTGTCATCAACATCCAATTTGCTCCAGGAAATTTAAGAATCCAGAGATTGTTAAATGTATAACAAAACCTCAAAAGAACAGTTTTTTCTCAATAAATAAAGAAACAGAAAAATAAAATTCTCTCCTCCGACTAAAAAATTATAATATTTCTATTTTTTTTTTTTTAAGAAATCAATCAAACAACAGAGAATAACAAGAGATCCCTAGCGTCTTCATACACTTGAGAAGACTTGACAGCAGCGCCGGAACCTACACCACCAACTAAACCAGTCGAATCTTGACCCGACCCACCAAAAACCCCACCTCCGATTAAATCGGTGACGCCGTGCTGGTGGTGGCCGTCGGAAGGAGGATGGTAATAGAGGCGCGCCGTCTGAGGACAGTGAGAATGAAACCTAGCCACTATTCTCGCGCCTATATCCAACATCCCCGAATATTTCCCCATTCTTTGAAGATTTTTTTTTTTTTTTTTTTGGTGTGCTCTTTCTCTTGAAGAGAGAGAGACGGAGACGAAAGATGATGAAGGTTTTTGCAAGTCGCGTCTAATTTATAGGATGCAGGAAAAGCGAAGCAAGTCGCCGCGTTCTTATTTGAAGGGTTTATAATTATTTTATGTATTTTTATTTTATTTCAAATGTGCCCCTCATCTGTGTTTATTCTTTTACTTTTATCTCTATGTAATCTTACGATACCATAAGGCACAAGTTATTAACTTATAGTCTTATAGTATTAGTTTACTACTAGATTTTGACCCGCACTTATAATTTTCTTTACAAATTTTACTTTTTATTCATTTTGTTAATAGTAGTTTAGATTTTTTAATTATGTAATCTAATTTTGATTATAATTGTTTAACCAACATTATAAACAGTGAGTTAGCAATTTAGTTTTTTTTTAAATGAATTATGTGTTATTTGGAGGAGATATATCGTAAGGATTAAGAGATTAAAATAACGATTTCGCATTATATATTTTAATCTGCGTTGTATCGTAAGATCATAGTTTGGAAAAAATATATATATGTGAAAACAACTATTGTAAAAGTTATATGGTATATGTTTAATTGTTATTTTATTTATCTAAAATATTATTTTATAAAATACATGCTGTAGTCGTATATATAATTTGCAAATTTGATGGAACTATCCGTTAAAAACTTCATTCAAACATAAAGCATAATTTGACGCTTCAAATATTTGAATAATATAAGTATGAAATCATTTTAATATTTTTATTAATTTTAAAATATATCAACTGAAATTATTTACTATATGCGAATTTTTTTTATAGAAAATTTATAATCGAGATTGGCTAATTAAATTTTCAACCCGTTTAATTAATTAAATATTTTTCAATTTGATGGAAAAACCTGCTAAAAAGTACAATCGTAAAAATATCAATCGTAATATGTGTATATATATATATTTGAAACAAAATAAAAAGATATTAAAATATATTATAAATATATTTTGAATCTTAATTTATATATAATAGTTGATGTATAAATTATTAATTATATTTATCAATTAATTTGTTTTGATTTTAATTAATTAGGAAAGTGGGACCCATTAGATTTTGGTTGTTTGGCTACATGTTTAATAATTGTCTTGTTTGAAAACATGGATTGTAGAGATAATAAATCAAATATAAATTGTTTTACAGTTTTACCCTTAATGAAGGTTATAAATCCTAATAATATCAAGGGCAAATTTCGGGAACAACATTTATGTACCATGGCAAACCTTCCTGTTTTAATAGATTAGATTCATGATGAATTATGATTTCCTGATCTATAATATAGATATAATGAATAATAAATTTTAAATACCAAATAAATAGTATATTCGGGTATTAAGTTGCAATTTAAAGAAAACCTTTGGGACTGCATATAAAAATAAAACTATAGGACCGAAATTAGGGTAAACTGAAAATCTGATTCTGAGATGTAAATTTAGCATTTTGTTATCAGGGAACCGGTTTAGCGTTTCTTGACAGCTTCCTTTCCAAATTTTTTTTGGTTGGTTAACAAATTTATTTCAAGTTTTTCCTTTTATATTTTCTAATAATTAATAGGAAATTAATGGTTGACAAAAAATAATAATAGGAAACTAGATTTTGACCCGCACTTAGAAAGTGCGGGTTTAATTTTCTTTACAAATTTTACTTTTTATTCATTTTGTTAATATTAGTTTAGATTTTTAATTATGTAATCTAATTTTGATTATAATTGTTTAACCAACATTATAAACAGTGAGTTAGCAATTTAGTTTTTTTTTAAATGAATTATGTGTTATTTGGAGGAGATATATCGTAAGGATTAAGAGATTAAAATAACGATTTCGCATTATATATTTTAATCTGCGTTGTATCGTAAGATCATAGTTTGGAAAAAATATATATATGTGAAAACAACTATTGTAAAAGTTATATGGTATATGTTTAATTGTTATTTTATTTATCTAAAATATTATTTTATAAAATACATGTTTTAGTCGTATATATAATTTGCAAATTTGATGGAACTATCCGTTAAAAACTTCATTCAAACATAAAGCATAATTTGACGCTTCAAATATTTGAATAATATAAGTATGAAATTATTTTATTATTTTATTAATTTTAAAATATATCAGCTGAAATTATTTACTATATGCGATTTTTTATAGAAAATTTATAATCAAGATTGGCTAATTAATTTTTCAACCCGTTTAATTAATTAAATATTTTTCAATTTGATGGAAAAACCTGCTAAAAGTACAATCGTAAAAACATCAATCGTAATATGTGTATGTATATATATATTTGAAACAAAAAAAAATATTAAAATATATTTCAAATATTTGAATAATATAAGTATGAAATCATTTTAATATTTTATTAATTTTAAAATATATCAGCTGAAATTATTTACTATATGCGAATTTTTAGAAAATTTATAATTCAGATTGGCTAATTAATTTTTCAACCCGTTTAATTAATTAAATATTTTTCAGTTTGATGGAAAAACCTGCTAAAAAGTACAATCGTAAAAACATCAATCGTAATATGTGTATATATATATATATTTGAAACAAAAAAAGATATTAAAATATATTTCAAATATTTGAATAATATAAGTATGAAATCATTTTAATATTTTATTAATTTTAAAACATATCAGCTGAAATTATTTACTATATGCGAATTTTTTTAAAAAAATTTATAATCGAGATTGGCTAATTAATTTTTCAATCCGTTTAATTAATTAAATATTTTTCAGTTTGATGAAAAAACCTGCTAAAAAGTACAATCGTAAAAACATCAATCGTAATATATATATATATATATATTTTGAAACAAAATAAAAAGATATTAAAATATATTATAAATATATTTTGAATTAAATCATAAATTAAAGAATCTTAATTTATATATAATAGTTGATGTATAAATTCATTATATTTATCAATTAATTTGTTTTGATTTTAATTAATTAGGAAAGTGGGACCCATTAGATTTTGGTTGTTTGGCTACATGTTTAATAATTGTCTTGTTTGGAAACATGGATTGTAGAGATAATGTTATATTCCCTAATTACCCTTAATGAAGGTTACAAATCCTAATAATATCAAGGGCAAATTTCTGGAACAACATTTATGTACCATGGCCAAACTCCAATTTTTTAATAGTATAGATTAATGAATCCGCGTCAGAGTGGGTCGTCACTACCATACAGTCGCCGCGTATTTTTGACTGCGGCATGACCGCCAGTAGTCGCTTGAAAATTAAGCGTTAACTTTTTTTTGTTTTGCCAATATTTGTTTTTAAGCGTTAACTTTAAGCATATTTTCTGGATGGATGGACAATATCATCATCGACTTTTTTGGACTTGCTTTAAGACTCTTTTGACTTTAAATTCGTAACGTATGAGTTTTTGTTAGAAGTAACGTTTTCAAACATTAATTAACATGACGCATGACACGTTCCACTATGAACTTAATACTAACTGTTACAACAAATTATATTTTTTTTTTTTTTTTTTTGGTAACAAATGTTAAGATTGGTAACAAATTATAATATTGTCTTGATTTTGTTTATCTTTTCGACGTCTGTCAATTGGTTTGTATAGGTAAGTTAGTTAGTACTATAAAATTTAGGTCAATTATTAGTTTAAATATTTAGGTTAGTTTTGTCAAGAGAATGTATACATATATACTTTTATTTCATTATTATCACAAATATGTTAATTTAAGTTTAAATTAGCTTATCTAAAAAATATGAAATTTGAATTACTTATAAGGGAAACTTACTCGTCCTCCTTTGTTTCCTAAACAAATCATTAATGAGATTTAAAAAAAAAAACTTCTTGCAAAATCACATTTTAAGAAATAAGACGTTGACCTAAATATTTTTCGTTATTTCTGGCTATGTAGTGTAAGCGTGTAACAGAGCCTCTTATAAATCTAGCGTTATAGTCCATATATATCTAGCTATATATATAGTTTTCATTTCCCTAATCCATACCAGGACAACTTAGATTGTATCTTTACTAAATATAACCATAAGGTTGCAGAGGGAGATAATATAAGTCATACCTGCTTCCAGCAACGTCTTATTCCTTTCATGCAAGCTACAAAAAAAAATACAGAAGCAAAGGAACCTATGATCATTGCAAGGCATATTCATCTATCACAGGGTATTCAATCATATAATCCAATGTTTATATATTTCATGTTATACTGAATAATACGAAAGTTGAGTTCCATACCTTGTAAATATAGGGATCAAGTCTTCCTCCTGTGCCAAACCTCTTCACTTCCGCCATCTGCAACAGCCTGCTTCAGGATATCAAAACTTCATAAGGTTGTGATGATTTGATCAGTACTATAAGCCTATAACTATCATCGATTGACTCCACCATGCATAACAGGATTGATAATATATTGCTTATCTAAGAAATGAGACATAATCCACAATGTTTGTGTAATGGTATGAGAGGGAAGCAGAGTATACATTCTTAGAGCTTTGCTGGTATCTGGTGTGTCGCCGAGAATCTGACGGATTTGAACTTCAGAAGAAGAGGCTGATGAAAGAAACTCCAAGATGTCTTTTGCTCTACGGCGTATAGAACTCGACCTGCTGCCACTTTGTTTCTTCATCTTCTTCACTTGTACTTCTATCTTCTCGTAGCTTTTCTGATTTTTGAGTTTGAGTCTGCTTGCAAGGCTTGAAACCTCACTTGAAGTACCAGTTGACAAGCATGACGACTCTTCTTTCGATTCAACGGAGCATGTGGAGAGATCACACACAGAATTCAGAATCAAATGTGTTGGCTCTAAGCTAAAAGATTTCCAGATGACCTGAGAACGGCGTTTTCTTGCTGTCTGCGTTAACCAGACATTGAAAATATGTATTCGCTCCGTCACTTTTCAGACTTAATTCACAATCAGAGCATAACAAATCGAACAGTCTGACATGAAATTCAAATTTTCAAATTCCAGGAATGATCCGTTCTCACAAATCCAGAATCTCAAAAAAAACAGTACTGGAACATATAATAGCTAGCGATTGTCATTCATTCAGGTTAAGATCAAAACTCTTAAGTCTGTAACATAGCTGGAACAGAGGAAAACAACAATCAAAATCCAGAAATAGAGTTGCTAATATCCGAGAAACAGAAGAAATCTACATGTTATTCGAAATTCAAAACTCCATAAACGACCATTTTGTGCATCAATCCACAATCGCCTAAAGAGATTTTGAATATCTAAAAGCTAGCGATTATCATTTAGGTTAAGAACGAAACAGTAATAGAAACGTGATGAAGAGTTCGCACCTTGAAATTCAAGAGATGGAATCGATCTCCAGCAAAATTGATTTCGAATCCTCGATTGTTACTATTCCCAAAAGAACCATCACTTGATAGAACCGAGCCGCACGATCCCGATCCAGTAGTAGATCCCAAAATCAAGCTCAGATTCGAGCTTCCTTCGTCACAAAACTTGCTCACATAGCTCGATTCCTCTACAGATCCCGACCTATGATCATTCAAGACGATTATCAGAAACAACGAGGGAGATAACACAGATCTGAACCGTGAGGCTCACAGTCAGCTCAGAAATTGAAATAGATTGGTTGTGAGATGCGACCTTGTAGGTGAGAAGAACACCGGCCCATAGGAAAGGAGAAGAAGAGAAGAAGCTATCGTTCGCTCCATCGTTGAAGGAAACTCCGCCATCTCTGTAGTTTCTCTTCCGTTCGAAGGTTTCTCTGAGCTTCTTCCAATGGCGGGATGATATGCTTCCCTTTCAAATTCCTCTCTCTCACTCTGTTTATACAAACGGGCAGTGAATAAACCAGGGCAATAATTGGTGAGACCTTAGGCTAAGCCCATTAAAGGCCCAATTATGGCCCATATACATTCCTTTGACTCACAGTCACAGAGGCAGAGAGATGGAGAGACGACGCCATGTCCTCTTGCCTTCACCTTCTCCCTCCCGTTACTTTCCCGTTTCATTCTCAACCGCTTTCCTTTTCCGGCCATAAATCTCTCTATCTTCTTCGCGCCACACCCGCCTCTGCAGTAGCGGAAGTCTCCGACGCCGTTAATGACCCACCTTCGAAACTTATCTCTCAGTCACGCTCTCCGGAGTGGTGGATTGATTCCCTCCGGTCGAAAGTTCGATCCAGTTTACTGCGTGAAGCCGTCTTGACTTACATCGACATGATTATTTTGGGTGTAAAACCCGATAACTTTGCCTTCCCTGCTTTGTTGAAGGCTGTCGCTGATCTTCATGACATGGATTTAGGGAAACAGATTCATGCACATGTGTATAAATTTGGGTACGGAGTGGATTCCGTGACTGTTGCTAATACCCTTGTGAATTTATATAGGAAGTGCGGAGATTTTGGTGGTGTATATAAGGTGTTCGATAGAATTACTGAGAGAAACCAAGTCTCTTGGAACTCTATGATTTCTTCTTTGTGTAGTTTTGAGAAGTGGGAAATGGCGTTAGAAGCGTTTCGGTTTATGTTGGATGAAAATGTGGAGCCTAGTTCGTTTACATTGGTGAGTGTAGCTATTGCTTGCTCAAATTTGCCTATCTCCGAGGGATTGATGCTTGGTAAGCAGGTTCACGCTTATAGTTTGAGAAAAGGTGAGTTGAATTCGTTTATGGTAAATACATTGGTGGCTATGTATGGTAAGCTGGGAAAGTTAGCATCTTCCAAAGTCTTACTTGGAACTTTTGAAGGCCGTGACTTGGTCACATGGAACACTGTGTTGAGCTCCTTATGTCAGAACGAGCAGTTTCTTGAAGCTTTGGATTATTTGCGTGAAATGGTGCTCGAAGGTGTTGAGCCAGATGGGTTCACTATTTCCAGTGTTCTTCCTGTCTGTTCACACTTGGAGATGCTACGCACAGGGAAAGAAATACATGCCTACGCTTTGAAAAACGGCTCTTTGGATGAGAATTCTTTTGTTGGTAGTGCATTAGTTGACATGTATTGCAATTGCAAGCAAGTGTTGAGTGGTCGTCGAGTGTTTGATGGAATCTTTGATAGAAAGATTGGCCTCTGGAATGCTATGATTGCTGGGTATGCCCAGAACGAGCATGACGAGGAAGCGTTGTCTCTGTTTATTGAAATGGAAGAAAGTGCTGGGCTTTTGGCTAACACAACCACGATGGCAACCGTTGTCCCTGCTTGTGTCCGTTCATATGCATTTTCCAGAAAAGAAGCGATCCATGGTTTTGTCGTTAAAAGAGGTTTGGATGAAGACAGGTTTGTGCAGAACGCATTGATGGATATGTATTCTAGGCTGGGAAAGATCGATATCGCCGAGATGATATTTGGTAAAATGGAAGATAAAGATTTAGTTACATGGAACACAATGATTACAGGCTATGTATTCTCAGGATGCCATGAGGATGCGCTTCTTGTGCTACACAAGATGCAAAACTCTGAAAGAAAAGCTAGCCGAGTTGATCTGAAACCTAATTCCATCACTCTGATGACAATCCTCCCCAGTTGTGATGCACTGTCAGCCTTAGCAAAGGGTAAAGAGATCCATGCTTACGCCATCAAGAACAATTTAGCAACTGATGTGGCTGTAGGAAGCGCTTTAGTTGACATGTACGCAAAATGTGGCTGCATCCAAAACTCGAGAAAAGTGTTTGATCAGATTCCTATAAAAAATGTCATAACATGGAATGTCATTATAATGGCTTATGGGATGCATGGAAACGGGCAAGACGCCATAGATCTGCTCAAGATGATGACGGTTCAGAAAGTAAAACCAAACGAGGTTACATTCATCTCAATATTTGCAGCTTGTAGCCACTCAGGGATAGTCAATGAAGGATTGAGAATATTCTACGATATGAAAAACGAATACGGGGTTGAACCTAGCTCAGATCATTATGCATGTGTTGTAGATTTGCTTGGCAGGGCTGGTAGAGTTAAAGAAGCATATCAGCTCATAAACCTAATCCCTCATGATTTCGACAAAGCAGGAGCCTGGAGTAGCCTCCTAGGTGCTTGTCGGATTCACAATAACCTAGAGATTGGAGAAATAGCTGCTCAGAATCTCATTCAGTTGGAACCAGATGTAGCTAGTCACTATGTACTACTTGCCAATATCTATTCCTCAGCAGGTATTTGGGAGAAAGCAACAGAGGTAAGGAGAAAAATGAAAGAGAAAGGTGTGAGAAAAGAACCTGGATGTAGCTGGATTGAGTATGGAGATGAAGTACATAAATTTGTAGCCGGTGATTCATCTCACCCGCAAAGCGAGAAGCTCCATGGATATCTGGAGAACTTATGGGAGAAAATGAGAAGAGAAGGTTATGTACCTGATACATCTTGTGTGCTTCACAATGTAGAAGAAGATGAGAAAGAGATTTTGCTTTGTGGACACAGTGAGAAGCTAGCAATTGCGTTTGGGATACTGAACACATCACCGGGTACTGTTATTAGGGTGGCTAAAAACCTTAGGGTGTGTAATGACTGTCATCTTGCTACGAAGTTTATCTCAAAGATTGTTGACAGAGAAATTATCTTGAGAGATGTTAGGAGGTTTCATCATTTTAAAAATGGAACTTGCTCTTGTGGAGACTATTGGTGAAACTTGAAAGACAAGATGCATAAAATTCCTCTTCTTTCTTCACTGTATCATATTGTAAGCGTTATTCTTGTACAATACTTGAGTAATAAAAAGCTGAATTTTGGTTGGCTCAAGCATCTCTGCGTGGATCAAGTTATGCAAGTTCAGTTGGTTTTTGGATGGCTCTGGATTTGATATATTGATATATGTCTTAGTTGTAGGTTTTTTTTTATTTTTATAGGACTCATTTCTGAGGATTTTTTGTTATTCCACCGGTTTAGTTGTTTTTTTAGGTTTAGCTTCCGGAGAAGCTTGTTTTCTGCCGGCTGTTATAATCCAAAAATGCGCACCATGTTAATATAAAAATATAACAAAAAAAACCCTAATTTTTTTCACTGTGAAAGCATGATCACCAAAACATTTTTCTCTAGATGGTATTTGGTTTCTGTAGTCTTTTTTTTTTGACATCTGGTAAAATATATATATATGAGACGGGGACTAAAGTCCATCATACAACATCATTTATCATCTACTATCATCACTTCTCATACTGAGAATGTGAGACCCAAAAATATCTACTCTAAAACCACCCTTCCATCTTTTCATTTCTCAACATAGAGACTGATCAAGACCCTTTAACACAACCAAAAAACCACTAGCAATCAAATAGTGGAGACCACCCTTTCACTCTAAAACAATTCCAAAAGCCAATAAGGATGGTTATTTGTAACATAAGATTGCACAATATCACATCTAATGACACTTTGAGCAATGATCGACGCTCCTCTATTTGCTCCTATTTTCTCCACCTTCAATCTCCATTCGTTCATGGATCTTAATACTCTAAGAATTTCCATTGCATACCACCTGAAGTTAGGCCATGCTTTTGGTCTGAGTATTGATCCTAGCAAGTCCGCATCCTGAGTTGCAAAGATGACCCGCCTCGCTCCATGGCTCAGCATACTCTCTATAGCCCATGTCAGTTGTAAGATCGTAATTCCGCGTATCCAAAGATAGCAAGAATTTTAGGGTTTGTGAATTAGGGATTCTAAGAGAGGAATTTGAGAACACGGTGAGATTTGGGAACTTAGGGTTTTATATGCCGGCGTTTCCGAGATGGAAGCCGGTAAAGAATGATACGAAAGTCGCCGGAGAGATTTTAGGTTAAGATTCGCTCTAAAGTCTCTCAAGCCAAAAGTAATAAGAAAGCGTGTTCTTTATTGAATATCGGGGTTCCCTTATATAGGGTTACAAGTCGGTTTATCATAATAAGGAAAATAAGAGATAATTACGAATATTTCCTAATAACTCGGCTTCGTCCTGATACGGAATATTTCCTTTTACCGACTTTCTTGCGCGGCGCCTTTGGACTAGACATCCTCCAAACCCTAGTGTAAGCCGGTTTAGCCCGAGTTCGGTTTAACCTAGGTTTTACCGCCTTGGGCTTGCTTTCCGACTTTCCCTTCTGGGCCGACCTAAACTCATGAATAGGCCTTTTTAGGAAGGTGCTAATAATGAATTCAACAATAAGCCCCCCCCAGTGTGGCGACTTATATTTAAGTCGTCATTACGAGGAGTTAACCCATGGTTTAAGAAATGATTTATTGTAGGCCCGTTTTTGTCGTCCGGCGAGCTCTATTTCCGCTCAGGCCCATTTTCTTATTGGGTCGATCCGGCCTAACGCTGGCCGGTGGTAAATCGAGTGATTGGTTCTAAACCGATGGTGATTTATCGAAACCGGAATTGATTCTCGGTCCAATTGCCGGGTAGACGCGAAATACGAAGCGTCGTCTAGGTAATGATGTGCCTCGATCGTTGTGCCGTCATTTTCACTATAAGTAGCCCTTCTCTACTTCTTACTTCCTAATTTCGCTCGAGTGAAGAAATTCTGAAAGGTAATCCTCTCTCTCTCGATATTTATTTTCCGGTCATCCTTCCGCCGCTGCTCCACCTTTGGTTTTATAGATTTTTAGATCAAATCTTCGTTTTTCTCTCGCGTTCTTCGTTTGTTCTTCGACTAGCCATGTCTTTGATTCGTTGTTCATCAAGCAAAGATAAGGAAGTTGTTTCCGTTTCATCTGCGGAGGATTCTTCAAGTCGCCAGTCTACTCCCTTGTCTTCGAGTACTCCATATGACTTGAGGGATCATTCTGCTTGTTTCGAAGTCGAAGATCTCCAACGTCGTCACGAGACATCTCGTCAGACTGGTGCTACCGAGAGCTCTGGCCGGGATGAGTTAATCATACCTCGGTTACGGGATTCTGATGACGGTGAGGACGTCATTGACGTGAGCCAAGTCGGCTTTGCAGACAACGTTCCTCCTCCATTGACGGTTGATCCTTATGCAAGCTTTAGTAATATTTTAGGTACCAAGTCGACTGCATCCTCGGTGAGATCCATGCTTCAAGACTGCAGAGCAGATCCAAGGATCAAAGTCATCATTCCCTTTCCACTTGACCGTCCCTGGAGTCCTCCTCCGGGATATATGACTCTTTACGAGTCATACTTCATCAACACCGATACTGGGGGCAGCCGTTGTTGGTTTCCTCTACCCGACCTGCTGATTTCGTACTGTCATCGTCGCAAAATCGCCATCTCCCAGCTCTCGGCCGTCGCAGTTCGCCATATGGTCGGTCTTTTGGTGTTGGGAGCCGAAGCCGGTATTACGATAACTGCACAGATTTTCGAGGAAATGACGTCGGTCAATCGTATGAAAGCCACCAATCCAGGGTGTTTCGCGGTTCGATTCAAGAGCGGCAACCGTGTTTTGACAGATGCGCCCAACAAGATTAACAATTGGCAACGGTCCTATTTCTTTGTTGAGATGTCCTCGTTAGTCGTTCCTGACGAACACAAGGAACTCATCAGGACGTCTTGGAATTCGGATTATGGTAGATGTCGTCCCAAATTTGCTATCTTTCGAACATGACAATTTACTTAATTCTTTTTTGTCTTTGCAGTGCAACATCCTTTCCTGAAGCCGTATCCCGACAATTACTTTCCCATTCTCGAGCAGATTCAAGCTCTCGGCTTACGCAAGTGGTCAGACCTTACTCGCGAGCGCATCACCAAGTTCCTTCCACGGATCTCCGAAGGTTCGTATATAGTCTTTTCGACATCCTTTTCTTTGTTTCATTCTGATTTTTTGTCCGTCAATGCAGTCAAGTGGGATACCAGGACGAAAGTTACCGCTGAAGAACTTGTCAAGCCGAAGAGGATGGGTAAAGTCAAGAGAATCGACTCCGTAGACTATTCCAAGGAGATTTCATCTAAACCCTCGTCTTCCTCTAAGTCGTCAAAAGATAAGGATAAACTTCTTCCCTCTCAAGGCGGCAATCGTTCCGATGCTGGTGCGAAGTCGACTGCCGCAGTGGCAAATCCTTCTAATCTTCCGCCCAAGGTCCCCACGAAGAAGAGACCTGCAGAGGATAAGCTGGCTCAGGAGAGGTCGGCAAAGAAAGCGTCCCAGACGAGCAAACCGGCTGAGGGTGCTTCTGCTGTGGCGGCGGCTTCTGGAGAACCTGTTAAGCAAAAGGATCCGTGGAAGCGTTTCTACAAGTTCAAGGGGACCATCTCCGACTCTTCTGGCGGCTCAAAACCCTTTGAATCCAACAAGGAGCTCGTCCTGGCACGACCGAGGCGTGAAGTGAAGGAAGGGGAAGTTCGCCCTTCTATTCATAATTTCGCCTATCAGTACGAGAGTGAGGTCCCTTTCATTAATAATCCCTGGGCCTGTTTCGACATGCTAACGTGTGTGAGGGGAAACGAATCGGACTGGCCGGTCTTGGAGGAGTTGCCTCACTCGGATGCCATCGTTCGGTTGAAGCACGCTGAAGCTACAGTAAGTTCCATGCTTTTTTGTATTGATTTTTTGCATTGCTTGCCGAGATAACATTCTTTTTGTTATTTTCAGATGATCGCGGCCTCTAACCGTGTGGCCTTGGAGAGTTCCTGGGCCCAAAAGAAGTTGGCTGATGCGGTCACAAAGCGGGATGATATTCTCAAGAAGATCAAAGAGGAGAAGAAAGTAGTGGAGGAGAACAACCTGGTCCTCGAGGGTAAGCTTAAGCAGGCTGAGGAGAAATCGAAAGCCGACTTTCTTAAGTTTAAGTCGGAGAAACAGAAGCTGCAGAAATCCTGCCTTGACTTAGTTTGCAAAGAGAGGGAGAGAGTAGAAGCCGCCGTTAGGACAAAGGCGCAGACTCATTTCGATCTCATCCAGCGCTTTATTAAAGATCAAGAGGATGCTGTCGCGCTTCAAGTCAAACAGGCTCAGATTTCTGGCCTCAAGAAATGCCTTATAAAACTCAGTGAGCAAGGTGTGCTGATTCCTCAGGCCGTCCTGGATAAGGTTGCCGCAGACGAGGTTGCGGTTGATGCGGAATTAGACGACATGAATGTCGTGACGAAGGAGGAGCTCACATTTGTCCTTTCTCCAGTAAACCATCCTCTTCTCAATCGTTCTCATGACTCGCCTCCTCCTGTCCCGTCGGGCGTTGACCAGTTTGGGACAAATCATGGAATAATTCCAGAGGCGGTTCCAGCTGATCTCGTCAAGTCCGTCCGTTCTGAGGTAGCGTCTTTGGAAGGCGTTCCTAACGTGCAGGATCAGATTATCGAGAAGAGCGGACCTGGAGAGGTTGATGAAGCTGGGAGGTCGTTGGCTGACTGAGCCTTTTTATTTTTCTCTGTACTTTAAGTTTATTTCAGCTTTGTAAACCTACTCTTTGTTTAAGCAATAATTTATCTTTAAGTTTGTTTTAAGCCTCTAATAGTGATTTGAATCAATCTATCTTTTAAAGCTTACTTGTTGAAACTTAATCAAATTAAATTTGCCGAACCAAATGTAGATTTTCGTCGTGTGACCAAGTCTTGCTATCGCATTTAAGCTCATAGCGACTTTTATCACGAAATCTTGTCGCCATGTGTAGCGACTTATGAATTTAGCTGAGTCGGACTATTCTTGTTTTAAACTTGTCTTTTGACAGTTTTAATCAAATAGCGGCTTCAGTTAATGTTGAGTCGTACTAATCTTGTATTTAAGCTTTCTTTGGCGAGTCTAGCCGGTTTCGTGACTTGGAATACGTGTTCGTGACCGTGTCGAAACTTTTTCGTATCTAAACTCGTTGTCAAAGCTCAATCAATTTAGTGACTTGCCGTAAGGCGGTTTGCGAGACTTATAGATGCTCGGCTTTATTTTAAGGGTATGAGAATGTGCGAGTCCTTTTTACTCGACTTATTTGTTATCTCCTACCACGAAAAATTTGCGGGACGGATCCCGGCTTTCCCTTACCGCGATGTGCACCTCGCGTGCAAGGAAGACCATGCCCCTGGCCGGGAGGCATGATGCTAACGGTGCGAGTCGTTGCTCGTCTTTTTGCGAGTCATTGCTCGTCTTTCTGCGAGTCATTGCTCGTCTTTCTGCGAGTCATTGCTCGTCTCTGTGAGTTAGAACTCGGCTTTTGCAAGTTAGAACTCGGCTTTTGCGAGTTAGAACTCGGCTTTCTGCGAGTCATTGCTCGTCTTTCTGTGAGTCATTGCTCGTCTCTGTGAGTTAGAACTCGGCTTTTGCGAGTTAGAACTCGGATTTTGCGAGTTAGAACTTGGCTTTTGCGAGTTAGAACTCGGCTTTTGTTAGTATCATTAAATATATTTAAATATTAATGAAGGGACTTACCTGTTTTGGTTTTGCATAGCTTTCAAGACGGTAACCTATCTGAGAAAATGAGGATTTTATTAGATTTGTGACTGTGTCGGTAAAGGCTGCCTACGTATTTCCCGAGGGAGAATCAAGTCACTCGTAGTTCAAAACACTTTTTTTTTTTTTTGAGAAAGAAACTAGCCTTGCCGTCTTAGAAGTACTCTTTCAGACTCGTTGAATTCCAGGATCGCGGTAAAGCCTCGCCTTTCATGGACTCAAGTTCGTAGACTCCCGGCTTGACGACTTTCGTGACTTTGTAGGGTCCTTCCCATTTTGCCCCGAGTTTGCCTGCTCTCCATTCTTTGGTGTTTTCGTAAACCTTGCGGAGGACGTAGTCGCCGACTTGAAAGTGTCTTTCCTTGACTTTTTGGTTGTAGTAACGAGCTGCGAACTGTTGATAATTTTGAATCCTGAGTAGGGCTCGATCCCTCTCTTCCTCTAGGGTGTCGAGAGCTTGGATTAGCATCTTTTCATTGATTTCGGTATGGTGCGGCATGAGAGAGCGGCGGAGAGTGTAAATGTTAGCTTCTGCCGGTACCATTGCTTCTACGCCAAAGGCTAAGGAGAATGGGGTGGCTCCTGTTGCGCTGCGAGGCGTCGTTCTATGCGACCAGAGGACGCCGTCTAACTCGTTTGCCCAAACTCCTTTTTTGCTTTCAAGGCGCTTTTTGATGCCGGCGATGATGGTTTTATTCGTGGCTTCGGCTTGGCCATTCCCCTGAGGATACCTTGGTGTTGACTTGCTAAGGCGGATATCCCACTTCTTGCAGAATCCTTCGAATACTTTCGAGATGAATTGTGATCCGTTATCTGTGACGATCTCATAAGGTAGCCCGAAACTACATATTATGTATTTCCAGACGAAATTTTGAACCTGGACATCATGGATTGCGACGTAAGCCTTGGCCTCTACCCACTTTGTGAAGTAGTCGGTCATGATGAGCAGGAAACGTCTTTGATTGGATAATGGTAACGGTCCAACGATATCCATTGCCCATCTCATGAACGGATAAGCCGCGGTTGATGTTGTGAGCAACTCTGTAGGTCGATGTATGAATGGCGCATGTCGCTGACACTTTTCACACTTGTTAGAATAGGTCTCGCAATCGGTTATCATAGTCGGCCAATAGTGACCGTTCAACTTGATTTTGAGGGCGAGAGACCTGCCTCCGGAGTGGTTTCCGCATGCTCCAGAGTGTGTTTCTTCGAGAACCCGACTTATTTCATCTCCGTTTATGCATCTGAGGAGGATCTTGTTAGCAGAATATTTGTAGAGGATACCGTCATGTATAGTGTATCGCGCGCTCTTGACTTTAAGTCGTCGTGCTTCCCATTTATCTTCTGGGAGCTTTCCTTCTGTCAGGTATGCTCTTATCGGAAGTCGCCAGTCTTTATTGTCGCCGGTTAGGACAGCGATGAGGTCTGTGCCCTTTGCTTGAATGTTGCAGCACATGTCATCTTTACCACTCGGAATTATTTCTTCAGGTTCTTCTTGATTGCTCTCAGGGGGTGGGATGCTTGGTTCATGGATCGTTTCTACTGGGATCCGCCGACAGAGATTAGGATTAGATGCCAGCGACGCGAGTGCATCTGCTGGGGCATTCTCCTTCCTTGGTATCTGGACAATGTCGAAGAATTCGAATGAACTGGTGAGTTCCAATGCCGTCTTTCGGTAAGCCTCCATTCGTTCGTTTTTAGCTTCGTAGTCTCCGTTGATCTGGTTGCCTACAAGCATGGAATCACAATGGGCCAAGAGATGTCGTACTCCGATTTCTCTGGCTAGTCTGAGACCGGCTAACAAAGCTTCGTACTCGGCTGTGTTGTTAGATGCCGTGAAACCCAGTTTGAATGACTGCTCTAGTATCTCGTCGGTTGGTGACATGAGACGTATCCCTATCCCGGCTCCTTTTTTGGATGAAGCCGCGTCAACGAACAATTTCCAATTTTTGTCTTCTATCTCGGTACCGACATCCAATTCAGGCGATAATTCGACAAGGAAATCAGCTATCACCTGCGACTTGGCGGTTGTCCTGTTCCTGTACTCGATGTCGTACTCACTTAACTTTATTGCCCACTTGGTTAGACGGCCAGACTGTCCCGGGCTATGAAGGATCGTTCGAAGAGGTTGACTGCTTAATACGGCAATCGGATGTGACTGAAAATATGGTCGCAACTTTCGCGCCGAGATGACGACTGCGAAAGCCAGTTTTTCCATTGCGGGATACCTGGTTTCGGCTCCGTTCATAATTTTGTGACGTAGAAGATTGGCTTCTGTTCCCCTCGATCTTCCCGAACTAGTACGCCACTGACTGCTGTCGTTGAGACGGTGATGTAAAGCAACAATGTCTCACCATTCTCGGGTTTAGACAGTATCGGCGGGTTCGACAAGTAGTCCTTGAGTTGGATGAATGCTTCTTGACACTTATCGTCCCACACGAATCTTTTGTTCCCTCGTAAAAGCTCGTAAAAAGGCAGATATTTATCCGTTGACCGGGATATAAACCTGTTCAAGGCGGCTATGCGGCCAGTGAGGCGTTGTACTTCTCGAGTGTTCTTGGGAGATGGCAAGTCGATTATGGCTGTGATCTGCTTTGGATTAGCTTCTATTCCTCTCTGAGTTACCACGTATCAAAGGAACTCTCCTGATGTCACTCCGAACGTACACTTAGTTGGATTAAGCTTCATGCCGTACCGGTTAAGGATGTTGAAACATTCCTTTAAATGGCCGACATGCTGAGAGGCAATCAGAGATTTGACTAGCATGTCATCGATGTAAACCTCCATTGTTGCGCCGAGTTGTCCTGCAAACATTCGGTTTACCAGCCGCTGGTAGGTGACGCCGGCGTTTTTGAGGCCGAAGGGCATGACTCTATAGCAATACGTACCGCGTTCAGTGATGAAGGCCGTCTTTTCTCTGTCGTCCGAGTTCATGAGTATCTGATTATATCCTGAGAACGCATCCATGAATGATAGCAATTCATTTCCGGCTGTTGCCTCAACAAGTCGGTCGATATGTGGCAGCGGGAAACTATCCTTCGGGTAGGCTTTGTTGAGATCTGTGAAGTCAACACATACTCTCCACTTTCCGTTTTTCTTTTTCACTACCACTGGATTAGCCAACCAGTCGGGGTACTTGACTTCTTGGATTGAACCGGCTTCAAGTAACTTTTCTACTTCGTCGTTGACTGCTTTAGCCCTTTCAGGGCCGAGTTTTCGTCTTTTTTGCTTGACTGGCTTGTAAGTCGGATCGACATTCAGTTCGTGAGTTGTAATGGTTGGATTGATACCCTTCATGTCCTTCATTGTCCACGCAAACGTTGTAATGTTTTGCTGTAGGAAGGCGATCAGTTCCCTTTTGATGTCGTCTGGCAATTCTGCGCCAATGCCTACACACTTGCTTGCATCTGATTCGTCGATGATGACTTGCTGGATCAGTTATTTCTCCGGTCCTTTTCTTCCGTGTTCCGTGTTGATCATGCACGAAGGCACCCTGATCTTATGTTCTCTCGCGAAACACGACCGGCTTGCGCTCTGGCATCCTTTGACTGTCTGGATTCCTTTAGGTGTTGGGAATTTCAGACATTGATGGTATGTTGAAGATACCGCCTTCATGATATACAGTCATGGAGTTCCGAGGATTACGTTTTAGATGGTTGGCTTGTCGATGACATGAAACCTCACCAATCTGTTAACTCCTCCTGCGAAAACGGGCAACTTGATCGTTCCAATTGTGTATGTCGTCTCGCTTGTGAACCCGGTGGCTGCTTGGCCTTCTGCTTGATATCCTCCTCCTTAATATCCATCTTTTTGAGTGTGTCTAGGAAAATTAAATCTATCGAGCTCCCGGTGTCCACCAGTATTCGAGATACTTGGCAACTTACGATTAAAAGCTCAACCACTAGTGGGTCGTTATGAGGGTAGTGAGTTCCATAGAGATCCTGGTCAGTAAAGATGACGGGCGGATCATCTGACAGGATTGGTTGAGGCGCCTTTTGCGCGGCTAACGCTAGGCGTTCATAGACCTTTATTGATCGGACCGAATCATTTACGGAGATTAGACCTCCCATGATCATGTTGATTCTTCGGATGGTCTTGGGGGTTTCTTCTTCGTCCTCATCTTCTTCTTCTTCACGGTTGCGTTTCAAAGCTATGCTTTTGATACGCCGTGGTGGTTTATCCTGCTTAGGAGCCTGCTCGTCGGCTTTGCCTTCCTTCTGTTGTCCCGACTCTTCCTTTTTTAACCTTTCAATGGCCGCCTTGATCTCTTCATTGGAAAGTCGGGAGTAGAGTGTGTTTCTGAGATTCCGACATTCAGCCGTGTCGTGCGACGTAGCTTGATGGTATTCGCAGTACTTATCCCCCGTAGCGGAAGCTGTTTGTTGCGCCTTCTTTGCCTCTTTTCTCTTATTCCACGGTTTTGATGACCGGGATTTATCGTTGTTGTCCACAACCATTGCTTTGGCGCTTTTACTGTCGTAGTGTTGTATGGGTTCTCTTTCTTCCTTCTTATCTGCTTGTTTACCGGAACCGAACCTCTTTGCTAATGCGACCTTCTTTTCTTCCAATTCCACGAACTTGTTTGCCCGATGGAGTGCGTCTTCGATGGTTAATGGCGGGTTGATGACTAAATCTTGGTAAAAAGGCGACTCATGCCAGACGGCGTTTGTCAGGGCCGCGATAGTGAACTTATCTGGTGCCTCAGCTCGTGTCATTACTGCCCTGAACCTTTCTACGAAATCTTTCAATGTTTCCTTCTTCTTTTGCGTCATCGACATCAGCGCACTCAGCGAAGTGTCCTTACGAATGTAGGCAAAGTGATGCCTTACGAATGCCCATGTGAGGTCGGAGAAACTATCGATTGATTTGGAAGGGAGTCGGGAGAACCAGTTTAGCGCGTCCCCTTCCAAGGTTTCGGTGAACAGTTGGCAGAAACCGATGTCACGCTCCTCGTTTGATGAGAACCGTGCTTTTTCCGCCATGATTTTGAACGTTGTGAGGTGGGTTGCTTGGTCTTTCGTGCCGTCGTACATCGGTAGTCTGAGCTTCTCTCTTTGCCTGATGTACGTGTTTGTGATGCGCGAGGTGAAGGGTGTCCTACGAGTTTCTTCGATGATCCGGTCGATCTCGGGTGCGGACCCCTTCACGCCATGGACCTCCCCTTTTAATTCTTTTAGGGTGTCTTTGAGCTCAATCAGTTGTTTCTCGACATGGTTGCGACTTGCTCCGTGAATAGATGCTCCATGAGTTTTCTCGTGCGACATACTCCGCTCGCGGCGATAGTTGTCTCGGTGCGAGCCATTCTCATGTCGCGAATTTCGTCTGTGGTGCACGTCCCGTGTCCGGTGACTGGTATGTTCATCCCTATCGGGTGAATACCTCTCATCACTCCAGTCGTTATGTCTCCGACTTTCGCTCCGTTTGGGTTCTTCAGACCCTTCCTTCCGATGTGAGCTCCGCTCGCGAGTATCCTTTTTGTTGCTTTCCTTACGCGGGTTGCTCCTGGACTCGCTGTTACGGCTCTGTTCATGGTGGCTTTCCTCAGATGTACTGTAGACCAGTCGTCTGGCGACTTTGTCTTTCACCTTCGGCGGCACCTCTCTCCTAAATTTTCTAGACTGTTGACCTGAAAGGATCTTTGCTTGCTCTGTCTGCAGCAGGTCGATTTTCTCCGAGAATGTTTTGATCAAATCGTTCTGTGACTCGATCTTGGCCATTAGAGTGGCTAAGACCTTGTCTTGCTCGATTTGAGCCTCTGTTTCGCTGAGTGACGGGGCATGTTTGCCGTCATCTCGAGCTTTGTTGTTCTTGGCGTCTTGCGACTGCTTGCCGCCTTTCGCCGCGTCGTCTTCGTGATCACTCTGGTCGTAATCACTTTCATCATGAACGCTTAGTTCAACCCTAGGGTTTTCTTGATCAATCTCCTTACGATTCCCTGACATCTCGTTTCAGAAATTTCTTTTAGAAATCCCCACAGTCGGCGCCAATTGTAAGATCGTAATTCCGCGTATCCAAAGATAGCAAGAATTTTAGGGTTTGTGAATTAGGGATTCTAAGAGAGTAATTTGAGAACACGGTGAGATTTGGGAACTTAGGGTTTTATATGCCGGCGTTTCCGAGATGGAAGCCGGTAAAGAATGATACGAAAGTCGCCGGAGAGATTTTAGGTTAAGATTCGCTCTAAAGTCTCTCAAGCCAAAAGTAATAAGAAAGCGTGTTCTTTATTGAATATCGGGGTTCCCTTATATAGGGTTACAAGTCGGTTTATCATAATAAGGAAAATAAGAGATAATTACGAATATTTCCTAATAACTCGGCTTCGTCCTGATACGGAATATTTTCTTTTACCGACTTTCTTGTGCGGCGCCTTTGGACTAGACATCCTCCAAACCCCAGTGTAAGCCGGTTTAGCCCGAGTTCGGTTTAACCTAGGTTTTACCGCCTTGGGCTTGCTTTCCGACTTTCCCTTCTGGGCCGACCTAAACTCATGAATATACCTTTTTAGGAAGGTGCTAATAATGACTCCAACATCAATACCAGAAATTTTGCTTGCATTAGGTCTCCATTATGGGTAAAGGCACGTCTACTGTGTAGTATAACCTTTCCACTTTCGTCTCTGAAAATCCAAGCTGCTCCCAACAAACCTTTCTTCTTATTTGGTTTCTGTAGTCTATACGTTGATTCTGTATCTGCCACATCTTTTAAAAATGATAAATGTGTTAATTATTAAGAAAATGATTAAGATAATTTAAATAAAACATAAATAAAATTAGATAATTGATTTGACATTTTACTTGTCTGGTCCTACAGATCAGCCACCATTACTATTTAGTTGTTGTCTCTTTGTGAACAGAACAGAACTATAGATCAGTGATGTGGGCATCTTGTAGCTCTGTTAATTCAAACGTAAACAGCAACAAAAAAGAAATAATAAGAAATTCACAAAAAGGGTTGAGATTGACGAAGATAACTGACCCTCTCAACGAACGCAAAGTTTTGCATTGAATTCAAGCATAAGCAACCTCCAATTTCCGACAACAACCGGTTTGAAGAGATTCGCTGTTCTGTTTTTCAGGGAAAGTAAATTACCACTAGTCCTCGCTCTCTATTGATTCGATTCAGAGTTTGATTTCTGGGTTTTGGAGGTTTTAAGGCTTTGAATCTGATGTTGGTTCAAGATCGTGTGGCTCCTAAGCCACCGAAATCTCGAATCAGAGAACTTTCAATTCACCAACATAGCCACCGATTCACTGAACCCAAAAACCTAGATTTCTCCTCATGGTTTTCCGACAATGTCTACAGAATCTCTGTCTTGTCCCTCTTCATAATCACCATCGCTGCTTTCTTCTTCCTCTACAACACCACCGACACTGCTTCTCTCCTCTGCTTCCAATCCCAATCAACTCAATCGATTCAATCTCTCACTCGGCCTCAAATCAACTGGAACTCAATCCAAATCCTCTCCGACAAAACCTCCCCGTACACCAATTTCCGTACAGAGAAATGGATCGTCGTGTCGGTAACCAAGTACCCAACGGAAGAACTCAAGGGTTTGGTGAAAATCAAAGGATGGCAAGTTCTAGCGATTGGAAACTCTTTAACACCTAAAGATTGGAATCTCAAAGGTGCGATCTTTTTATCTCTCGATGCTCAAGCTGAGCTTAACTACCGGATTTTGGATCATTTACCATACGATTCGTTCGTCCGCAAAAGCGTTGGTTACTTGTTTGCGATTCAGCACGGTGCAAAGAAGATCTATGACGCAGATGATCGAGGTGAAGTGATTGATGGAGATCTTGGGAAACATTTCGATGTTGAGTTAGTAGGAGAGGACGCTAGACAAGAACCAATCTTGCAGTATAGTCATGAAAACCCGAATCGAACCGTGGTGAATCCTTATATCCATTTCGGTCAGCGATCGGTTTGGCCTAGAGGTTTGCCATTAGAGAACGTAGGAGATATCAATCAGGAAGAGTATTACACTGAGGTCTTTGGTGGTAAACAGTTTATACAGCAAGGGATTTCGAACGGCTTACCAGATGTTGATTCTGTGTATTACTTCACAAGGAAGACGACTTTCGAACCGTTTGATATTAGATTCGATGAGCATTCTCCTAAAGTAGCGTTGCCTCAAGGTATGATGGTGCCTTTAAATTCGTTTAACACGTTGTATCATTCATCAGCGTTTTGGGGGTTAATGCTTCCTGTTTCGGTTAGTTCCATGGCTTCGGATGTGATTAGAGGTTACTGGGGACAGAGGTTGTTATGGGAGCTTGGTGGTTATGTTACTGTTTATCCACCTACCGTTCATCGGTATGATCGAGTCGAAGCTTACCCTTTTTCTGATGAGAAGGTTCTTCATGTCAATGTTGGTCGTTTGATTAAGTTCTTGCTTGCTTGGAGATCAGATAAGCATAGATTCTTCGAGACGATTCTTGATTTGAGTTTTGTTATGGCTGAGCAAGGTTTTTGGACAGAACTGGATGTGAAATTCACTGCTGCTTGGCTTCAGGATTTGCTTACTGTCGGATACCAACAGCCTCGGTTAATGTCACTTGAATTGGATCGTCCGCGAGCAACAATAGGACATGGAGATAGACAAGAGTTTGTTCCAAGGAAACTGCCTTCGGTTCACCTCGGGGTCGAGGAGATAGGCACAGTGAGCTCTGAAATTGGGAACTTGATTAAGTGGAGGAAGAATTTCGGGAATGTTGTCCTTATTATGTTCTGTAATGGACCTGTTGAACGGACAGCTCTTGAATGGAGGTTGCTCTACGGACGGATATTCAAAACTGTTGTTGTTTTGTCCTCTCGGAAAAACTCAGATCTTTACGTCGAAGAAGCTAAACTCGATCACATTTACAAGTTAGTTAAAGAAACTTCTCTCTAAGCTCGGTTTCCAACCTATGCTTTCACAATGTGAGCTTGCTAACTGTAAATTTGTGTTACTCGTATATTATATTTCAGGCGTCTACCGAAGATATTTGATCGGTACAGCAGCGCAGATGGGTTCTTGTTTGTTGAAGATGATACAATTCTCAATTACTGGAATTTACTACAAGCCGACAAAACTAAGCTCTGGACTACAGACAAGGTACTCATCAAGTTACTCTATATTTAGTTAAAGTTGAGAATCTTAGTTTATCTGGTTTAGTTGGTTTGCATTGCACTTTAGTTCTGTATAAAAATATTGTTTCCATATCGGTTGGATTTGGTTTATTAACATACATGGAGTCCCTTTTTCAGGTTATTGAGTCATGGACAAAGGTGAGACCAGCTGGGAATTCAGATTGGTATTCGGTACAAGCAGAATTGGTTAAGAAAATAGTTGGTACGATGCCGGTTAATTTCCAAGTCAATTACAAGGAAGCCACAAAGGAGAGCCATGAAACGGTCTTGACAGTATGCAGTTCAGAAGTATTCTATGTCCCTATACGCTTCGTTGATGACTTTACTGATCTTGTTAACCTCGTGGGCGATATGGATGTGCATTACAAAGTGGCTTTGCCTATGTTCTTCATGTCGATGGATTCGCCTCAGAATTTTGACCCGGTTCTTGGTTCAATGGTATATAAGAAAGAACCAGATTTGTTAAATTCTTCTTTGAGTTTGTATTCTGCGGAAGCACCAGCGGTTCATCCTTGGAGCATCTCGAGCGAACAAGATTTCATCAAATTGGTACAAAAGATGGCCAAAGGTGATCCACTTTTGTTGGAGTTGGTATGATTCAAAACAAGAGTTAGAAACAGAAAATTATTATCAAGTTGTGTTATACGAAAATTGATTCAGTCGATTCTTTTTTAATATAATTCTCTTTATGTAATTTTTCCCTTGTAATCATATAGTTTTCCTGTCTGATGTTTCTAATTTTCCGATTAAAATGTTTTAAGAAAAATATTTAAAAAAATCAACAAACAAAGGTTGTGAAATTTGGATAGGACGCAAATGATAGACGACGATAATTAACTATTGGGCCCGATAGTTATTGGGTCATTCTGGCTCATACTAATTAACCAAAATATATGAGAAATAAATCCAAATCCATTCAAATTGTCGATCGATGGACTATGAGACGAAGGTTTCTTTTTAGGTGAATAATCTCATTGGATGAAATATATTTCCGTTTTGAGGTTTACGGAAGAAAATATTATCCACTTTGTATACTACGAGTCTACGAACTAGGAGTGACCTTATCATCATATAACATTTTCTCTCTGGCAAAATATTTTTGTGTTGTGAAAAGAAGAGAGATAGAAAAATTGGTGATGTTTATTCCAATGAATGAAGGCTCCTTTATATAGGAGTACAAGAACTTGGAGACCAAGTAAAACCTAGAGTACAAGTAATTCTATAAGCTACTACGAGATGGGCCTTATAATGGGCATCCATATTATTATTCATAACACTCCCCCTTGGATGTCCATTATAATGGAATGGTTTGTAATGCGTTTAAGATGTTGCCTCATTAAAAACCTTACCAGGAAAACCCAATGGGAAAAACCATGGTTAAGGGAAAAAGAGTGCAACACGCAATTACTCCCCCTTTTGAGTACACGTGTCGAGATCTTTGAGACGGCGTAGCCCGATCTGATGAACTAACTTCTTGAAAGTAGAAGTAGGTAGCGCCTTTGTAAATAAGTCAGCCAAATTATCGCTCGAACGGATCTGTAGAACATGTATATCGCCGTTCTTCTGTAGATCGTGTGTGAAGAAGAATTTTGGTAGAATGTGCTTTGTTCTATCACCTTTAATGTATCCGTCTTTGAGTTGTGCGATGCATGCTGCATTGTCTTCATACATAATTATTGGAGCTTCTTTCCCTCCAGAAATACCACAATCTTCTTTTATATGATGAACGACAAATCTTAACCATACACACTCGCGACTAGCTTCATGGATGGCTAAAATCTCTGCATGGTTAGAAGAAGTAGCGGTGAGAGTTTGCTTCATAGATCGCCAAGAAATGGCAGTACCTCCGCAAGTGAACACATATCCTGTTTGCGATTTAGCAGTATGGGGATCGGATAAGTATCCTGCATCTGCAAAACCAATTAGGCCTTCCTTGGATAAGTTAGAAAAGAATAAGCCCATGTCTTTTGTACCTTGGAGGTAACGAAGTATATGCTTAATCCCATTCCAATGCATTTGAGTTGGGCAGGAGCTAAACCTTGCTAACAAATTCACCGAAAATGATATATCTGGTCTTGTGTGACTAGCAAGGTACATTAATGCTCCTATTGCACTTAAGTATGGTACTTCAGGGCCAAGAACCTCTTCATTGTTTTCTCGAGGACGGAATGGATCCTTTGACACATCAAGTGATCTTACAACCATTGGACTACTCAAGGGGTGTGCTTTATCCGTATAGAACTTTTTGAGCACATTTTCTGTGTATGTTTCTTGATGTACTAGAATTCCATTATTTACATGTTCAATTTGTAGTCCTAAACAAGATTTTGTTTTCCCAAGATCTTTCATCTCAAATTCTTTCTTCAAATACTCCACTGTATATGAAATCTCTGCAGGAGTTCCAATAATATTTAAATCATCAACATATACTGCAATTATCACAAATCCTTTCTCAAATCTCTTTATAAAGATGCATGGACTAACACGGTCATTTTTGTAGCCTTCTCTTAACAAGTATTCACTAAGGCGATTATACCACATACGCCCTGACTGTTTTAGTCCATAAAGAGATCGATTTAGTTTTATGCAGTATTGTACTCGGGAATTCGATTTTACTACTTCAGATAGTTTAAATCCTTATGAGGTTTCCACTTTAAAAACTTCTGGAAAAAGAGTACAACCACACATCATCACATTTCTCCCCCTGGAAGCATCATCTCCAAGATATGCATTCTAACCATATATTATCTTTTGGGAATTACTATAAGCATAACCTTATTGAATAACTCAAATGATTATCATATGATCTCTTAGATCATTGGACTTTTGGTCCATGTCATCCTTTTCACATAAAAGGTCATTCATTCCGTTTCTTCACAATCCAATCTAGGTCTTTGTGAGAACCCTTGTGCTAATACTGTTTTGCACCTCACAATTTCATCTCATCAATTCTTTCACATAAAGACCTCTTCATATTTCTCGCATAAAAACTTATTTATGTGCCACTGGTATTACATCATTAGGTGTACGGACTACTGGTCCGAATACCCTTTTCTTTCCAAGAGATTTTAACTCTGCATTTATTGTTTCTTTCCCTTTTGGCCAATCATTACTTTGTTTACACTTTTCAATAGATGACTTGTGATCCTCATTCTCATCAACTGCTACATTTCATGCATAAATCTTAACGACGTCGATTTGATATCGGTTCCATATTTTTCCATATATGACATAACTATTTGAGATTTCTTTATTCTCAGGTACCTGAATTTCTTTCTTGTCATGTTTACCATCTCTTCTTGAGATCCTTAATATCATTCCTCGGTCCTGCCATTCTCATTCATGCTCCTTTTTTTTCCCGAGGATTATTATATTTAGAACCGATATGTCTATCACGCTTCATGCGCTTTTTAGACTCACTAGCAGTTTGATATTGTCCTTCTGGGACATTCAATTTAACTGGAGCATTTACAGCTGGTATGTGACTTTGTCACTCTATTAGGGTCAGTTGAAGCATCTGGCAACAAATTGCTTAACCAATCTACTTTATCTTTCGTACATTCATTTGGACTTCTATTCACGCTCTTTAGTACGAGGATCATAGATAATTCATTTCTTTTCCAGCTGTTTATTTTCTCTCCCTAAAGTTGGATAAATGACTCATTAAAAGAGTCTAATCATCAATGGAGAATCATATCCAACATATATTTATAACCTCCTTTGAGGTCCCATCTTTTGTATTGTAGTGGAGCAACTTATCCAACTTCTCTAGATGGGGATTTATGGTTCCTGACCCAAAAACCAATTTGATGGGGAGAGCTATTTTACTCTTTGGCTATATGCGAATCAATGCTGCTCAGTTTCACCAGTATTACCAATTAGTCTCGCACACTTTAAGTTGCGGATTTATGACAAGGATACATACATACGACAATCTTATCGATGTGTTAATATATAAACATATGGTGGATGATCAGTCCACCAGTGGGTGATCAAGCCCACAAACATTTCCTTGTATACTTTCCATAAATTAAATAGATTCCAAATCTATTTTGGCTGGTGAAATCGTTTTATCATATTGCCTTGTGAGCAAGCAGCATATAGCAGATCATTCGTAAGAATCTCTGGTTCTTCAGCGAATGTCGCATCATTACAAAACCGGGATGGCATAACCGGTTTGCCAAAAATTAAACTTTCAGTAAACTTCTGGCTTACTATAACATTTATCTCCATTTTAATAATCTGTGTGTAGTAGTGTAGTACAATTCAATAGATAATGCATGTAATTTCTCCAAAATACATTTATTGCCCCGGGTATTACTTCTGTTGAAGGCATTCAACATTTCCCTTATTGTCTCAACATGATTAAATTTAAAATCTCTTTGGATTTCTTTATAAATGATTCATCAAGTCTATTTTCGGTGTGAACATAATCTTCAGGATGTTCCACTTAGTACTTAGAATGGATGTGGGATTCTCTAGTTCTCCCCCTCGAGATAGTAACACTCCAGGTTCATCTATCTCGAATTGAATTCCACGAAATCAACAACATACCCAACTTAGGTCATGTGTATCTTAGATTCTTTTGACCTTTGAGACTTGAGAAAATATAACGCATTAATGATTTCAAATTGCGTTTCCATAGGAAATTCGCTCTTCTAGAGCTGTCAATAATCTTTATAAAACCTGACATTGTACTCACACAAATTTCTTTCATCATCACATATTGTTACCATCATTATTTTCTCACTTCTGGTGAAAATATGATTTTTGAAAGAAACTCATGGGGTCGACCTTGACCATATCCATATTCATATCCACATATACGTCTACTTACTCCTCAGGTATTGTCATTACTGTGGTACTTTTCTTTTTCAATAAGATAAAATATAAACTCATAGTACGTCTCAAACACTTTTCATGATATTGTGTCTCCAGAACAACAATATTTGCATGAACGATAGAGCATGACTTCTAGAACATCTCTATATGAGTACTTATTCACAGACTTAAAGTCTTATAATCTTATATTAACCAATCAAAATGAGTTTATGACTATATCACATTCTGGTGATCATATATTTCTTTCGCATTAATGTTCCAAAGAACATGTGGATATTTTACGTCAAACCACCAATATCCAAAACCTCATGAAATTTGATGACAAAACAATATGATCATGAACTTTAAACTTATAATCAAATTACACATGCTATAAAACTACATAACTTAATCAATCAACATCATTCACCAGTTCGTTACTATTATATCATTGAAATATTAAGAAAATAAATCAAATTTCATAAAATCTGGAATATAAACTATATATAAAGTATATTTATAAAAAAAATTCTCACAAAAAGGGAAAGTGTATATAAATTTGCCATATATTTATATTGTAAAAATATACTTGTCGTCACTTATATATATATATATATATATATATATATGTAAACTCTCATGATATAAACTAAAAAAAAAATTGATATATATATACGTAAACTCTCACAATATAAATTTGTATAAAGGTAAAAAAAATTAGAAAATATAAAATATGTTAAATATTTTAGAAATAGAAATTTACCCATCTTATTAAATCAAAGGTTTGAAATTTTGGAAATTCAATGCAAAGAAAATCTTTTATTTTAATAGGTAATATAGCATAATATATATATGATTCCATTAAGATGAACCATGAATTAATAATAAACATGATTTAAATACATGATTAAATCATGACAAATATCAATAAATTATTATTCTAGATAAGTATTGATAATCATCTCTATTATGAATAAGATCAAAGATCATAATCGTGAAGGCATAGCCTATCATAACGATATTCAGAGAAGATATCACTTATCATCCCAGAATAAGACATAATCATAAAAAATAAAGAACAAGAGACTATCGTGCTATCAATAAATAATATTTTGATTAAGTATCGATAGAACTGAATCCATTCTTACGAATCATGAGTTGATAATAAACATGATTCGAAAAAGGACTAGACTAGAAAAAAAATGATTACTTTAAAACTGCCTACCTTATAACTCTAGTGATTAGAGAATCGTGCTGATAACGTGTTGTGAAAAGAAGAGAGATAGAAGAATTGGTGATGTTTATTCCAATGAATGAAGGCTCCTTTATATAGGAGTACAAGAACTTGGAGACCAAGTAAAACCTAGATTACAAGTAATTCTAGAAGCTACTACGAGATGGACCTTATAATGGGCATCCATATTATTATTCATAACATTTTGTTATTTTTCCGTTTTTTTGTTTTAGTTATATAGTATCGTCGTTGTCATCTGCTTCCACCGGGCAATAAATAAAATTTTGATTTGAATAGACGAACGTTAAAATTAAATATAATTATACTATATATATTCAAAGTATATATATGGATTTGTTGATTGCATGCGTAATGAAAACGACTAATTTTCTATAATAAACGAAATTAATCTTTTGAGCTGTCATTGTATGGCTTTCATGATGAGTTGGCTTTTGCTTTCTTGATGTGTATATATATTATTTATTTGGTAAAACTTGATGTGTATATATAATTTTCTGAATCGCTCATTTTTGTTTAATATAAATCTAAGTTTCTTAACGGTGTATTTCCTCAGAAATATATATGATTTTTCTCGCAAAATACCATGATGCCAGTCTTAACATTGTGAGGAAGCAAAAAAAGTATATAACTGGCTGAGGTTAATTGGTCGGCACCGGCGTACTGAGCGCCGTCACCTATGCACGTAAGACTCCTTTTCTGTTTTAATTATAGATATATATATATAATAATATCAAAATATACATGTGACTTTGAATATTCCACTGATAAAACAGTAAGTAATAGCCCCCCACCCATGTCATCTGCTAAGATAATCAAATAAGGCTGTTCAACATTTATGCTGTTGTTTTCTATATATTTTATGATGAATTATATGATTATACGGAAAGTTCGTATGCATAAAAATATAATGTAATATACATCCTTTATTGAAATGAGTTCATTTGTGCCTATTTTATTTGCCAAAATGGACCCAATGGTCGCCATGAAATGATGAGTATATTATTTTACAATATGCTTCAAACTTTATATGTTGACTGGATGCACTATTCTGTAAATTACCGAACCAAACGGTTTCTTCATAGCTTTAAAATATGTTAGAGTGATGTGATTACTACTCATAAAATATATTTTGAGTTGCAAAACATCAAACTTTATATATGTTTTTTACGTTGACAAAAAAAAAATATATATATATATATATATATACATGTTTTTTACGAACTAGTTTAGTAATTTGTCAATTTCAGTCTTTTATGTGAATTTCTTTTAATGTTTTGGTTAACAACGTATGTGTATTAGGGAGATTTGAATGTATAAATAGTGAAATCAAAATGAAAAACAACACTAATCCATGGTTAATTATTTTAAAGCTCGTTGCACTCTCAGAAACACGATGACATTTATTTAATCAGAAGGTAATAAAGGAAAGCCATCACGAGGGGATCTTTATATCTCTCTCGTCTTTTTCCTCAAACCTCTGTCTCCTTCTTCATCTTCATCTTCATCTTCATCTTCCACGATTCGTCTACGCATACTGTGAATCAGAATTTTCCAGGAAACTCGATTGTATAAATCTAAATTGGATAAAGCAAAGCAAAGCAAAGCAAACCAAAAAGGTATATTAGAGAGAGGCTTAGCTATAAACACAGCGCACATCTCCTTTTAATAATAATTCGTTTTTGCTTTTTATTTTTTTCATGTTTTCTTGCTCCTGATCTCTATCTCTCTCTTCACAGCGCTACTCGGAGATCTATCTATTCAGGTACGTTGGGGATTTGTTTGGTTCAGCTGATTTTAGATTCAATTAGCTTTAATATCTTTATTTTTTCCTGCTCATGAATTGAATTCCTGCTTTGTTTTACTTGAGTCGGAGTTTATCGATCTATCTGTTTCGTGCTGTTCTGTATCAGCTTTGGTTATTTCCTGGGAATCGTTTAAGTTAGGGTTTTATATCAAACTTAAAGGCTTATAGTGCCATCATAGCAGCTAAGAAACAAGAACAATTACATGGTACACTGATCAGTGGAATGTTTCGTCATCTCTAGCTACCGAGATTTGGTCAAAATTAGGCTAATGCAAACATTGAATATTTGCGTGGTCTTGAAACCAAAACAAAAGGTGGATTCTTCCACAGGATCTGCAAGTGTGTGTAATAGGTTAGACAAACAATTTTTCTGCAAATCTGGATCACTGAGGGCTTCATGTCTTGGAGTTTTCTTGTGGAATGGTATGTGGTCACTATAACGTGGAATGATTGAGATCCCCATGGTCGGTGTGAAAACATTTTTAGAGCCTGACTACTTGATTACTACTACGTGGTGGGGAAATGTATGGCAGAAGGAAGGCTATCTTTTAAGACTTCACTGTATTGTCTCTGCTCATGTTCAGAGATATACCACTCACAGCTGATATGACATGAAACTCAGAGTGATGGAAGCCTAGATTTTGACTGGATTTTGTAGTGTAGCATGGAACTGTAGAGGCCTTTTCTCTGATACGCCCAGTATGTTTTTGTTTGCCAGACTGATACTGTTGACTTTTGTATTATCCTTCTCCAACGATAAGCTTGAATTTCCTGAATGATTGCCAGACAGCAATGAGTTGTGGGAGGGAATTGAGTAATCTTTGCGTGATTTTAGCTGAGTTAACGTATAGCTCAAACGTGCTTCTACGTAATACTTTGTGTCCTCGTATATGATTGTCATTTTAGAAAATCAGTTATAGAAGCTTGACCTTTTTGTTGCTCTTTTGTTTTTATAAGGTTCATATTTGCCCCTTTTTAGATGAACCGATTTATCCAGCGCCAAGAAACTTATTGCTTTTACAGATTATCCCCAATCGCCAGTTTTAGCGTATAAAACAATCTCTTACCTTCTTATTTTTTTCCCCGCTTGTTCTATGTTCATGGCAGGTGGTTTATGTATTTTCACTTGAAGGAAGAGATTGACCATTATATACAAAATGTCTGGGTCAACAAAAGTATTGGATCCTGCATTTCAAGGAGCAGGGCAAAAACCGTATCTTTTCACAGTCTTTATTTTTCCGTTTGGCTGTAATATTAGATATCAGGGAAGCAATAAAATTGTTTCCTGCTGATGACTGTAATTTCTTCTGGGTATTGCTTTTGCATGCACTAGTTTTCTTGGTATTGTTGAATGTTTCACTGCTGTCTGAGGTGTTTAACTTAACATTTATTAGAGGTACTGAAATCTGGAGAATCGAAGATTTTCAGCCAGTTCTAGTGCCCAAATCTGAACATGGAAAGTTCTATATGGGAGATACATACATCGTCTTGCAGGTTTGGGATTTCTTCCACTGTTATTTTCCCCTCTTTATTTATGCTCATCAATATACAGATTATAATATAATTACTTGATATTGGCTTACAGAACAGGAGAACATACTTTCTTGTCTGATCATATGTATAAAATATACTATATATGCCCTTTATTATATTTCACATTTAGCATGTTTCTCTTTGATCTATGCAGACAACACAGAATAAGGGGGGTGCTTATCTGTTTGATATACATTTTTGGATTGGTAAAGATACAAGCCAGGTATCTGTTTTCGGATTTTTTTTGTCATGAAAGCGTTAGTATGTTTCACTGTGTGTATTTAGAAGAAAAATAATGATGAATCTTCGTTATTACTAATCTGCGATTGATGTTTCCAGGACGAAGCTGGAACAGCAGCTGTGAAGACGGTTGAACTTGATGCAGCTCTTGGAGGCCGAGCTGTCCAACACCGTGAACTTCAAGGTCATGAATCTGACAAATTCTTGTCTTACTTCAAGCCTTGCATTATACCGCTAGAGGGTGGTGTTGCTTCTGGATTTAAAAAACCCGAGGAAGAGGAGTTTGAAACCCGATTGTATACCTGCAAAGGGAAACGTGCTGTCCATTTGAAGCAGGTTTCTTTTTCTGCAGATCTTTGGAAGTGTTGTACTCTCTTCACAGTAGTGTTTACTACGTGTGTGAGCTTATATGTTTTCTTGTGTAGGTTCCTTTTGCTCGCTCTTCACTGAATCATGATGATGTGTTTATCTTGGACACCAAGGAAAAGATTTATCAGTTTAATGGTGCAAATTCAAATATTCAAGAAAGAGCTAAAGCTTTGGTAGTCGTCCAATATTTGAAAGACAAGTTTCATGAAGGAACTTGTGACGTTGCTATTGTCGGTAAGTTGTATATGCCGCATTTAGAGTTCATATTGGAAATATCATCTTCTTTACTTTTTGTTCAGTCAATCAAGCAGCAGTTGGATGCACAATTTATTTGGACACATATTATAACAATTTGCTTGCACAACAGATGATGGAAAATTAGATACAGAATCAGATTCTGGCGAGTTCTGGGTCCTCTTTGGGGGTTTTGCTCCAATCGCAAGGAAAGTTGCTAGTGAGGATGACATTATTCCGGAGACAACTCCGCCTAAGCTTTATAGGTACTTATCTCCCTTTTATCTAGCTCTTCTCTGTTGGTTTTCAGATGCTTTCTGCTCTTAACACTGATGTAAACGTTACCGTGATGGCATGATAGTAAGTTCTTTTGCAATGTTACCCATTTTAGGCCTTAGATTAAGAAGCTGATTCATTGTTTCCCTTTGTTTAGTATCGCTGAGGGTCAGGTAGAATCTATAGATGGAAACTTATCCAAATCTATGCTGGAAAACAATAAATGCTACCTTTTAGACTGCGGTTCTGAGGTATTTATATGGGTTGGCCGAGTAACTCAAGTTGAAGAGAGGAAAACTGCTATCCAAGCTGCTGAGGTAAAACTGGAATCGTCTAACTTGCTTAGCCTTAGAATATCTGAGCATTGGTTCTCATTTTTACCTTCCTCTCCAGGACTTTGTTGCTAGTGAAAATAGGCCAAAGGCAACACGCATAACCCGTGTTATCCAAGGTTATGAGCCTCATTCTTTCAAGTCTAACTTTGACTCTTGGCCATCAGGCTCAGCAACTCCTGCTAACGAAGAAGGACGAGGAAAAGTCGCTGGTAAAGATTGCTTTGATACTCAAATCATTGATAACAGTGAGTCATTTTACTTAGCCCTGACATACTTTGGTGTTTTGCGATTGTCTAGCATTACTTAAGCAACAAGGTGTTGGGTTAAAGGGCCAGTCAAAAAACACACCAGTGAATGAGGATATTCCACCACTGCTTGAAGGAGGTGGAAAGTTGGAGGTCTGTTATTGTGTCTCACGACTTGTTAAGCTGCGATTTGCTAAATCTAAATGGTTATTTGCATCCGATGTAATAGGTTTGGTACATTGATGGTAACTCCAAGACTCCTCTATCCAAAGATGATGTCGGAAAGCTCTATTCTGGGGACTGCTATTTGGTCCTTTATAGCTACCATTCTGGTGAAAGGAAAGAAGACTACTTCTTGTGCTGTTGGTTTGGAAAGAATAGCATTCAGGTAATTATGGGAAAAAGGTGCATCTTTGGTGATCATATTGTTATAAACAAATGTCTCTATTTTAATTGGCTTCCATTAGTATTTTAGTTCCACGGTTAATTGCAAAGTGGATATTAAGACATTTAATTTATTGACTAAGCCGACATGTTTGGCTTCTTCCTAATGTATGGTTTTATCTTCTGTTTGGGAATCGACTTCAAGGAGCAAAATGTTGCAAAATTAATATTTGTTAATGTGCTGCAGTTATGCTCTTTAGTTGTTGGGGGATACTGTTAGTATTGTATTTTATTTTTATGAGCTGTTTTCTCTCGACTTTTGGGATAGTGCTCAAAGTTTGGGTACATATATATTTTGATGGATTTCAGCTATTCAGTTTATGGCTTTATGTATATTTTTGAACATGTTGAACTTCGAGCCATCTGAATATTGTTTTCTTCCAAGTTTAGGAGGATCAAGAGACGGCAGTCCGTCTGGCGAGCACAATGACAAATTCGTTGAAGGGAAGACCAGTGCAGGTACCATATGATTTTGTTATTTGTAAGCAGTGGCTACTAGCAGTAAAAGATCGTTGAATAACTTGATCTTCTTGCAGGCCCGTATATTTGAGGGTAAAGAGCCTCCACAATTTGTTGCGCTTTTTCAACATATGGTGGTCCTTAAGGTATTTCTTTTGATTTTTAATGCAAGTTGATTGTTGCTGCAAGACAATGTATTGGTAATTGATGTGGTTACATTAACTTTTAGGGTGGTTTGAGCTCTGGCTACAAAAATAATATGACAGAGAAAGGTTCACCAGACGAAACCTACACGCCGGAATCAATTGCACTTATTCAAGTGTCTGGAACTGGAGTCCACAATAACAAGGCATTACAAGTTGATGCGGTGTGTGTCTACCTTATTTTCTGTCTTGCTTAAACTTTTACACTGTGCAAACCTTGCCTATCTATTCGTGAAATATACAGTTTGAATAAGGATGCCTGGTTCCTTGAAAATTTTGTGTAGTAAGAACACATGCTACTCTGGTTTTACTATGTCGCATATTGTCTCTGACATTTGTGTTTCTGCAGGTTGCAACTTCTTTGAACTCTTACGATTGCTTCCTTCTACAATCTGGTACTTCCATGTTCCTATGGCATGGAAACCAAAGTACGCATGAGCAGCAAGAACTGGCTGCTAAATTTACTGAATTCTTAAAGGTAGTTTCAAATTGTATTGTCTTTCATTTTAGTGTATTAGCTGAAATTGTCCCAAGTATATACTGAAACAAATGTTTCTTCATATCACAGTTCTTTGATTGGTAAATTTAATTATCTTTTTTTTTTCCTGCTATGTCAGCCTGGGATTACTATCAAGCACTCCAAGGAGGGAACAGAGAGCTCATCCTTTTGGTTTGCACTTGGGGGAAAACAGAACTTCACCAGTAAGAAGGTTTCCTCTGAGACTGTCAGAGATCCTCACTTGTTCTCCTTTTCATTCAACAGAGGTAATTTTCATTCTTAATCTTATATATGTCGCTATTATCTGATAAGTGTACACTGTTCGATATTTTTACTTGTTGATAAACTTGCGTATTCTAACTTTGTTTTCCTCTTTTCAATGTGTCAACATGGATCCTCAGGAAAATTTCAGGTGAGAATTTAGAAACAGATATTCGCCGTTTTTTTTTATCAAGATGCGTGCATGTTTTAACATTACTTTGCACAGGTTGAAGAGATTCACAATTTTGATCAAGATGACCTCTTGACAGAGGATATGCATTTACTAGATACCCACGCTGAAGTTTTTGTGTGGGTTGGTCAATGTGTGGACCCTAAGGAAAAGCAAACTGCCTTTGAGATTGGCCAAGTAAGCTTCATCAGTTTCACTTCTCAGCATAAGTTATCCATTGCTTCTCTATCTTGTTTGCTCATTGCATTATTTTGCGCAGAGATACATAGATCTTGCTGGTTCCCTGGAAGGCTTGTCTCCAAAAGTTCCATTATACAAAATCACTGAGGGAAATGAACCGTGCTTCTTCACTACTTATTTTTCGTGGGATGCTACTAAAGCCACTGTAAGGTTTTCTGTCCTCGAAGATATGTTTTGGATAATTAGAATGACATCTCATTTGTTAGAGATGAAGTAAGTTAGAGATGACATTTCATTTGTTAAATGACATAAATGAGGAAACTCTGCATTTCTAGAGGAAAGATTTAATTGGAAGCTGCCAGAACACGCGAATTTAACTGTGACTGTCATGGACTTTTCTGAACTTCCACTTCTTTTTTCTCATTAAATTTAGCTTTGGTATTTTCACATGTAATACAGGTGCAAGGAAATTCCTTCCAGAAGAAGGTAGCATCATTACTTGGTACACACCACGTTGTGGAGGTAAACATGCTTGCTGGGGAAAGTAGGAGATACCACATCCCTGTGTTTTATGTTTCCTTGCTTTGTGTGTAATAGTAGCAGATAAGAACAGATGTGACGATTGGAAAACGGCTGTTGATGCCTCGGTTTTCTAAATTTAGTATATTACATTCCTGAAACGTTGGTGTATAATTTTACCCTTCTGCTACAGGATCAATCTAGCGGTGGGAACCAAGGACCAAGGCAAAGGGCTGCTGCTCTAGCTGCCTTGACTTCCGCATTTAATTCTTCTTCTGGAAGGACAAGCTCTCCGGTAAATAGCCTGAGCTCAAATTTTTGTTTTTTATACTATATTCTTTCTGATAGACATATGAAGTTATCTTCGTATCCTAGGTGTTCCTCATTTGAGACTGAAATTGCGTAGCTATGTATCTTTAGAGTTTTCATCTTTGTTTGTTTATTCGAATAACAATGGCTTTGGATCTTATTTTCTTTGAGGTTCAGTGCCATTGATATTTTAAATATGTGCAAACCTATAGGCCACCAGATCATTTCTTAAGTCCCCAGTCATACTCATATTAGAGTTTAAGAATGTAAAGCCAATTAATGATTGACACTGTTGTTCTGCATATCCGTAACTTGATGGCTGAACATGTAGAACTCTGGTCAGCATCTTCGTATCCTAGGTGTTCCTCATTTGAGACTAAAATTGCGTAGCTATGTATCTTTAGAGTTTACATCTTTGTTTATTTATTCGAATCAAACTTTTCCCAAAGTAGAGCTCAATTCGTTGTTTGTATTCTATTTTGTTTTTGTAATTGTGATATGTTTAGCGAATCACAGCTACTAGTGTCCCATCTCCTCGATCAGTTGACTGAGACTATCATTACTTTAAACTGCAGAACCGGGACAGATCAAATGGAAATCAAGGTGGTGGTCCAAGACAAAGGGCTGAAGCTTTAGCCGCATTATCATCCGCATTCAATTCTTCTTCATCATCATCAAATTCACCTCCACGAAGAACAGGATTGACAAGTCAGTCGTCACAAAGAGCTGCAGCATTGGCTGCTCTCTCGCAAGCTCTCAGTGGTGAGAAGAAGAAATCACCGGATACCAGCCCTTCCGGTAAGTTGTTCATAAGTAGTTGATCTATATGCTAGGCCTAGGACTTTGGTTCTTCAGTGTTTCAGTTCGGTTTTTCGGTTTTTTTTTTCCGCCGAAACTAATCGAAATAAATTTCGGTTTGGTTTGGTTTTCGATTTTTCGGTTATTGATTTTACGGAAACTAACCAAAATTTTCAAAAATATCGGTTACTTTGGTTTATTCGGTTAATTTTGGGTATATTCGGTTATTCAGTTCGGTTTCGGTTTCCGAAATTTTAATATATTTGGTTAAAATTGGTTTATTTTGGTTTATAAAAAAATCGGTTAACCGAACGGTTCGTCGAACCGAACCGAACCGAATAGTTTTCAAAACCACCGAACTAACCGAACAAAATTAACCGAACCAAATCGAAATTTTCCTGTTCGGTTCGGCAAATTCGGTTCGGTTAAGAATCCCAGGGCTATATATGCATATGAATTAAAGAGTAAACATATATAACTACGTGAGCTTGTTGATTCGTTTGTTTATTTGCCTTGGTTTGAATACACTGACAACACTGTGTGGTTACAGCTGAAGCTAAAGATGAGAACCCCTTCTCAGAAGTGGAGGCTTCCGAAGAAGAGGAAGTTTCACCGGCATCAGCAAAACAGGATGACTCTGAAGCAGAAACAACTGGAGCAACCTTCACATACGAACAGCTACAAGCCAAATCTGTGAAACCAGTGAAAGGAATTGACTTCAAACGCAGAGAGGTGAATTTTTTTGTCTTATCTCGTTTTAAGTTTTTGTCGGTATCTAATACCGTTTCAAACTGATTTATCAGGCTTACCTGTCTGAGGAAGAGTTCAAGACTGTATTTGGAATAGAGAAGGAAGCATTCTACAAATTGCCAAGGTGGAAGCAAGATATGCTGAAGAAGAAATTCCACTTGTTCTAAGAATTCTCCACAAATTATTCAGATATAGTAAGAACAAAGACATGAATTGTCATTGTGTTACTACTGGTTATGTGTTGACCTCAATGCCAGCTTTGAAGACAATGACCACTTTATTTTTTTCTTTTGTTTTCTTATTGTTTTGGTTTTTCAGAAGAAACAAAAAAATTGCTCTCTTGGGTGGCTTTGGATTTTTTTGGGTTTTATTGTTCATATTCTTATCAGTTATCACAGTGATGTGTTATTGTAATCATTGTTTGATCATAAATTGGTTTTCTTTCTTTTTGTGGGTCAGGACAGTTGTGTGGTGATGTTAGTAAATTCTTTTGATTTGAATTTCATATTATTTGATTATTATTAAAGAACAAATGGTCCATTCGTTTCACATTTCCTCTTATGTATACGCAGTTATAGTTTAGTGATCAAACGAAATTTAGTTACCATAACAAAACTTAGAGAAGCCTTACAATGTGTGCTGACTGTTGAATTTTAATGGTACTTTCAAATCTTTGTCAGAATCATGAAGCGACCAGAAAGGAAGGCGATTTATACAGCAAACAACGACATTTGTGTCTGACATGGTCTCCACCAGTTTGGTACTATCGTGTTTTCTTCATATCTTTCTTACTTTTTTATTGTGAAACAAATCAAGGAAAGAAATTGATAACGTCGAGATTGCATCATTTTCCAACGTGATAATGCTGATAAACACACAAAACGTATAAGAGTCACTACTAAATATTGTTTCCTTTTGTAACTTGTAAATACTGAACTGGAAATTGTATAATCGTGGTTATTATCCTGACATTGATCTAAAAAAAATCGACATAAAAATAAAAACTTCGAATCCACGACGACATTTTGAGCTAGACAGATCAGCAGCCCATATAGTATTGCACGAACTCTCTGTCCACAACGAATGAGCTATATATTGACACGAGTATGAAATAAAGAGTGTCGGTTCCCTTTTGGCCGGCTTACTCTTTTTATTATGAAATTAAACTAACAAATACTTCTGTTTGTTAACGAATTACTTTTAAGAAGAAGAAACAAACACATGTTTGTTTATAAAACCAACATAGTGGAAATCTCAAGTTTCTTGTAATCTTTCATTTTCCCCATACTCTATATAGTATATTGCATAATTTAACTAGCGATATAAAATAAATAAACAGGCATGCATGCATATAATATAAATAGTATTACTAATTTAGTGATAGAGAGAGCGTGGGGCGATTTCCGGTGTACCGGAATCGCCTCCGACTTGGGGCGTTTCTTTTTTCTCTCTTCGGTCCTCCGAGTTTTTTTTGATGATCTCTTCTTCTCTATTCCCAATCTTTCAGAAGGGATTATCTTTCTCTCGGTGTTTGTCGGCTTCGCTCTTGTAAGACCATCTCCAATCCAACTCCATTTTTTACTCCAAACTCTATTTTGAAGTAATGTTTGCTTCAATTCCATTCTATTTTCAACTGCAAAATAGAATAAAAATGATTACATTTTTCATTCTAAACTAGAGCATGGTTGAAGCAAAACACAACTGCATTTTTAAGTTATTTTATTTTGGAGTAAAAAATACAATTTTACATTGGAGATGTCCTAATAGCTCAAAGCTGGAAGCACCATACGCGCATGACAAGCAATAGATTAGATAAGAGTTAGTAAACTCCAATATTTTAAGGATTTTTTAATACAGGTGTAATGTTTTTTTATCCTTGATCATTGAATTGTATAACTTTAGATTAAAACGCATAAATATTGAAGTCGTTGAGATTGTAAAAGGAAAAGAAAAGCAAAGCACGCTTGTTTTGGTAAATGGGTAATTCTTGGCTTCTAAATGAAGCAAGCCACTGTGTTAATTAAAAGGGTGTTCGTTTGCCTGTCGCCGGCGGCAGCGGCTGGCGGCAAGTTTTTGTTCGTTTGCTTGCCGCCGGCAGCAGCAGTTGGCGGCTGCGATTGGTAGCAGCGGCAAGTTTTTGTTCGTTAACCTGCCGCTAGCCGCCGGCGTCAGCCGCCAGCGTCCAATCGCGAACAAATTCCGGACGCTGATTTTTTCGGCGTTCGAAACGGGATTTAGCGGCTGACACTGGCGGTTGACGCCGGCGGCGGGCGGCATGCAAACAAACAAAAATCTGCCGCCAGACGCTTCCGCCAGACGCTGCCGCCAGTCGCTGCCGCCGGCGGCAGACAAACGAACATGCCTTAACTATCTAGATTATAGGCTATAGAGTTAATTAACTTTATCGAAAATCCTTGAAATAAATAACCCCACCTTTCTCATTTCTATTTTAATATTTTCTCATTTGTTCTCATTTGTTGTTCATATCTTCTCACAACCTCACGCCTTTTGTGTGTGTGGACATACAAAGATACTGACTTCATCTATATCCAAAACAGTTATTGATATACATTTATAATAATGTTAAGTATTCAATCTAAAATTGTGTGGCTCAATATATTAAACTATGGCTTTCAATAGTAACAACAGTCAAAGCGGATTAGTCCGCGAGCAGTCAAGATCTCTTTTGTTTACCATTCATAATAATTAGTTTACAATAGTGGACATAAAAAAATAAAAACAGTCCGCTGCGGACAAAAACTTTGAATGGTAACTGTATATCAAATAATGCAAATTATGCAGATCAAACAGAACAAATGCAAATCAAGCATATCATGAAGAACAAATGCGGATTAAGTAAATTTAACAATTTATAATATTTATTTAGATAGTGGTTAGTGAAGTAAAACTTTACAAATCAAAATATTTAAACGTTATAAAATATAAAAAATAGTAATATAAATACAGTAAATTTATTCATGTTCTAAATATATTTAATGTTTAAATAGTAATAAAAAATCCTATCTAATGAAACTAAGTTAACTATCTTACTTTGTACATAAGAAATTGACATATTAATAAAAATCTTAATTTTACTAAATGACTTTATAATAAATAAAAATGTGAGTAATTTCAAAGTTTTTTAAAGGCATACAATTTGATTTTAAATTAGAAAAGTAATAAATTCTCACAAAAACTAATTCTCTAAATTTTGAAGAATTTGTTAATCCGGAAACATCCATTTAAGATTAATAAAGTTGTTTACAAAAACAAAACTTTATTTAAAATCTGAAAAATAAACTTTAATTCTTTAACAAAAATAATTGAAAGAAACATATTTTTATTATTGAGTTGAGAATTTGTAAAAACAACATAATTATGAATGTAGTAATAAACAAATTGTATATTTAAATCAATTTTGACATTAAAATAAATGAAAAAGAACAAAAAAAAATGTAGAATATGGGTGGACATGAATAAAAACTATATAGCATAAATGTATCTCTTTTTGAACTGCATGCAGTCCATTATTATTATATTGATATTTTTATTTGTTTTTTTTTAATATAAATAGTAACCACAAAGTAGATGGTTCATAGATGCAGTTAATTTGTATTTGGCTTGCATTTGTTCTGGATAACATTTGAAGCCAAAGTGCGGACCAATTTTATGTACAAATAAGTGAGGTCCGCAGCGGACTGTTGTCTACCCTAAAAATGAAGCGGTTTGGTCCGCACTTAAATTCGTCCATTATGACCGCAGTTACCATTCGAAACTTAAAAAACCTAAAATATAATATAACCAAATAAATGTTACATTCAATTGAGTTTTACACCATCAAAATAAGAAAAAAGTTCAATAATTCAACTAAATAGTTTATTTTTATTAAACTTAATTTGGGCCAAGTTTTGACCTTGTCGTGAACTACTATCACTCATGTGTTAATAAATGCTATATATATATATATATATATATATATATATTTATAATAGTGATTGTAATGAGTGGAGATATAAAGTTTCAACAGAATCAAGTGATTAGATTATGAGCTTTTTTCTTGTGTTTATGTCCACCCTTTTAGGCGTTGATGATAAGATTTTAGAGAATCCGATTGCAACGATGACTCTCTCGTGATGGACATTATTGTTTTGTTAAAGTAATAGTTTCAATAATTGTATAAGAAAGACGTTTTCCAAAAAGTTTTAAATGTTAGACAAATACTAGTATATGTAAGTGGTGGACAGATAGACTTTTAACCAGCACAAAAGACCCAAATAAACCACATGCGACGTGTGTCTTTATAGCAACGAAAACCATATTAATAAAATGAAGTGAAATTATAATTATGAAACATGTGATCTCATCATCATAACTCTTTTCACTTCACAGACTGGTTAATTCGCGGAGTCATAGGTTATTATGGTCATTCAAAGTTGTGCATTAAAAATTGGTGTTTCCCCCCCCCCCCCCAACAATTGGTGTTTTAAATTGACTATTATGCATGCATGCAATGTAAGAGCACTATCTAAAAATAACAATACAGGAAAATTATAGGAAAGGTTTCTAAACGTTTAATTGGCTAACTAGTTAGTAATCATATATTAATATGTTATTAAGAATCGGTTATATCTTAATTTTGTGCCATTTTAAATAATTTTAAAGTTATTGCATTTTTTGAAGAAAAAAAAATGTAAAAGATTCTTACTGGTGGAGGAAATTCTCATAAAACAAATATATACTCGAGTCTTATATGGGCTATGAAATATATGAAGTATCATTGACACATTCACATTACATTTGCAACAGAGTGTTCATAATTAATGAAAATAGTGTCGGAACCAAAAGAATGACCAATTTTTTCGATCCACTTAGATGAGTTTGAATGAAGAAAATAATACTTTACGATTTTCAAATTCATCCACATGTCGCACACAAGAAATTTGATAGTAGATAGATTATATTAGCACGGGATGCCCATCTCAAACCGTCATATACAATCCACATTACACCAAAACCACTATCTTAGATTAACCAAATATATGTTTTTCTTAGTGTATCTTATTGACAAAAAAAAAAACTCATGTAGTATAGGAGGTTAAGAGTAATCATAATTCATAAATACCACTAAGGCACTCACAAGTAACAAGGATAGGTAGATAGAGCACCATATATAAGAGACCGACACAAAAGATATGAATGAATATCTTAAAAAAGTATGAATGAATATATCCTTGATATAAAATAATGTAAAAGGTGCATTACCGACATTTCTAAAATAATAATGCAAAATACTCTTATTTTCCTGATTTATATGATTATTATCATAATCCCAAATCAGTAATGAATGTAGAACGTGGACATAAATAAACATCCGGAAAATAATAAAATCTAAAGAACATAACAAATGTCAAATGTGTACCGAATACCTATTAAAAATTTGAAAAATATCCCTATTTTTATTTCTTTTTGTTTATTTCCACAATAATAACAATAATGCTAACAGTAACTATAGACGGAAGAATCTAATTTTGAAGAAGAACAAATACGTTTCATAATAATCGCCATAATATCAGGATGATTACTATTACCGCCGAGTTGTATTATATCATAATTCTTTATCGACGACAAAACCACCGTCTTTCTCGTCCTTAACTCAGCGAGCGAACTCGCTTCGGGAATCGACTCACCCAGAGCAATCACTTCAAAGTTCTTCGTCATATGAACATTCCCAACGAGTTGACTCAACACTACAGATTCCGACACCGCGTTCTTTCTCTTGTGCTGCTGCTGCATTGTCGCTCGCACGATCTCAGTGAGCATAGAGCTTGATAGTCTCCTGATTCCTTTCGCTCCGCCGATCAAAACCGCCGGGTTAATCTCGGAAGTTTTCTTACCACCGTGTTTAGAAGAGGAGAAGAAGAGGACTGATTCGGGGCTCCGATTTCTAATCCGGGTTAACGGGTCACCGAGGAACAAGGAAGCCTTTGCGTCGACGAGCATTACGTGCTTGAAATTATGCCTCACTCGTCCTAGCAGCATTGGATAACACGCCCATCTCCTTAAGCTTATCGGGACGTGATCCATGAACCCAGATAGCGAGTTTTCAGGGTCCAACTCTGTCACGTCGAAACCCACGATCGAGCCGTGAGTCAACTCGACTGACTCGGTCTCGTTCAATGCTGAGTCGCTGTAGTTACTAGCTCGATGATGAGTCTTCTTCCCCCATATAGACTCAGACGTCTCCTTCTTCGATTGCTTCTTCATAAACCGGGACAGATCAAATCCCCAAACCGAGTCGGTTTGATTCGACGAATTTGAATTCCGGTGAGCATCGACGAGTTTCGAGAAGAAGTCGTTCTCTTCCTCGATCAATTCAGCGAATCTCTTAGCCGACGGAGGAGAATTGAAGAGTAAAACGACGTCGGATCGAGAAGTAACTCCGGAACGATGTAGTAACCTCATAAAGAGACGGAGATCTTCCTCCGTTGTATCGGAATCGACATGAGCAACAACTAAATCGTGCATGCTCTTGGTTCCTCTCAGAAACAGAGTGCCCATCCCCTGGAGAGCGAAGCGACTGGAGCGACGATTTCGAGTTCCGACATCGCGATTAAGGGCATCTCCAACCCACCTCTATATTTGCCTCTAAACTCTATTTTAGAGGCAAATCTACTCCAACCCATCTCTATATCTTCCTCTAAAATAGAGATTGCTATTTTTTCCTCTATATATAGAGGAAGAAATAGCATTCCTCTATAATAGAGTCAAACTTTTTGTTTGCACAATTGCTCTTTAACTTTTATATTTTATAATTATAACCTATATTAATATATAAAAAATTATTTTTTAATGATTTGTTAATAATTTTATACATATATGCAATTTCTTTGTTACTTTTAAAACATATTATAGTTTTATAAAAGTTTTGCAAAATAAAAAAAAAAATAAAAAATGGTTTAGTTTGCAACTTTTATAAATAAAATGTGTGATTAGTAAAATAAAAAAGAATATTGGAGAGAATATTCTTTTTAGAGTAAAATATAGAGAAATACATTGGAGCAAAATCCACCTCTATTATAGAGTTCCTCTATTAGAGACAAATATAGCAAAATACATTGGAGATGGTCTAAGGAGAAATCGACGGTGTGAAACGGCGGGAAACCCAGAGGAAGGTTCGAAGGTAGAGATTGTGAAGATGAAGAGTGTGAGGAAAAGGAGGAGGATACAGATTGAGATGGTGAATTGGGCTTTGGAGAGGAGAAGACGGGAAGATCTGGAGCGGAAGAGAGTCCTTGTCGTTGTCGTTGCCGGAGAAGAAGAAGAAGAAGGAGAGTCGTCGTTGTGGTCAGGGAAGAAGACGAAGAGCAAACCCATTCCTCTTCCACTATTATTATTAGTGTTCTTCGTCTCTTTCGCTGTTGATATCAACCCCATTGTCTCTCTTCTCTCTCACTACGAGTTTCTCTGGTTAGTAACTTTGTGGTGACGACGAGAGGCTGAGGCTGACTGACAATGAGCTTTTTTTTTTCTTTTTTTTTTCGCCTTCTGCTCGAATTCGAAGTTTAATAGTTTAGATCAAAATTATTTTAATTTAACAACAAAAATGATGGTCGGGTCGGGTCAAGTACTTGTTTGGAAACAAACAAAAATGTGGGTCGAATAATCAGATGTTAATTAACCTGATGCACACGAATTTATAAAATTAATAACATTTATGAGAATAAATAATTCGACAGTAATTAAAATGTCTATAGATTTTATGTAGCCTTTGATTAGCTATGATGAATACGATCACATGTTTTAGTGCCAAATAAAAAAATAACTCGTATTCATGAATCAGGTAAGAGAGGTCCTTAGTTAATTAACTTAATTGTATCGAGTCGAGTCTAACAAAAAGAGTTAGACCATGTAATTATCGATTTATTAATAAACCAAATTGATTAACTCCTCATATTATAGGGTGGTGCCTAATTTTCTTAGAGTCAAAGTTTGACCCTTCTCACTTCCATTGAAAAACATAGCATGTGTAAATGATTACTTTGACCGGTTTAACAATTTCATTACATTTTCTGAAACGATTTTCACATGGAGATTTTTGATTCAATTTGTCTCATGGTTGTGATTGGTAACACATTGGAATAATAAGGTGGAACGAAATGATATTACAAAATAAAATGAAAACTTAAAATAGGCCATCTCTATAACTGAAAAAAAAAATAGGTAATCCAAACTAAATTAGTGATTAATCATCCTTTTAAGAGCCAAAATGGCAAAAATAAAAGAAGAATAGTAAAAATTAAATGTGATGGGAATGCAATGCAGGTAGGGACTATAGTCATAGGACCCACTTCATTAAATCTGCACCCTTAATTACAGCTAGGATTCGTGATCTGACGGTAGGTGGGAGACATGAGGAAGGGTCGTAATGAATGAGCAAAAAAAATGTGGGGTCTGCGGACTTCGTGTGCGTTGAATGCTGACGGTGGTGGATCTAATTTCTCTCATTGGAACCTTCTGCTGAAGCTCCTGCCCACGTGGCGTCTCTCCTTCTTCTGCAGATTTCCCGTTTTAGGTCGGGACTTGTGCTCAAATAGTTATGTTTTCTTCCCACAATTACGTAAATTTAGTTTAATTACTCTTTCCGTTTCACAAAGATGTAAGTTTTAGAAGAAAAAAATTGGGAATTCGGCCATATAAATCCCCAACTTTGTAGGAATGGTCAATTTAGACACCAACTTTTTGTGTGGCCACGAAAATATCAAACAATTCATTGACTTTCGTTAAAAACCCGAACTTTAGGTTGACTTGCCAAATTAACACGCCGTTTACCGATTTAACAGATTTTTTTAACGCCATTAATCTGACGTTAAAAAATTCTGTTAAATCAGTAAACGGCGTGTTAATTTGGCAAGTCAACCTAAAGTTCGTGTTTTTAACGGAAGTCAATGAATTGTCTGGTGTTTTCGTGGCCACACAAAAAGTTGGTATCTAAATTGGCCATTCTTGCAAAGTTTGGGATTTATATGGCCGAATTCCCCTTTTTTAATTGTAAAACATAGTATATAAAATGTTTCTCGGTGCCCTTCCCTTTCTATATTATGCTTCGCTCTCACATGTACTCTTTAGCAAATATCCAGACACAGGACACCGTCAAATCGACTCATCTTTTCTCTTGCTCTTTTTCATACCTTTACCTCCTCTCTTCAGTGTTTTTGGGCTCTCCTTGACCGCTTTGTTTCAAAGCTAAGTATGCAAAAATGTCCACATCCATATTCAAGAACTATACACTTAGATGACAGAGAAATCCTTAGAAGGAAAAACTCTGAAGGACATAGAAACAAAAGCCGACCCGTTCAACTCGAGCGGGCTTCAGAACCAACGACTTTATGAGCGCACGGTGAAGCGGGATTATTACAAACCTACCACGATTCCGTTTAATATCGTACACAAAGAAAACAGAAATCGTGAAAACTATATAACAAGGCTAACAAAAGTAAACGAGCCAAAGGAACCAACAAGATCGCCGGAACCGTTGGCTGGAAATGAGAATCAGTGAAAACGCGACTTTTGGGTAGAGAGAAGAGAGAGCGTTGAGGAGAGATTTAGGATCCTAATATATAGTAGTTGATAAATTTAAAATGGAGAATTAATATTAAAACATCTCGCCTTATTGGTTAAACCGTATTCATCCATATGTTTCTTTTTTAATATTCAGCCACATAAATCTTCAACTTTGTAAGAATGGCCAATTTAGACACAAACTTTTTGTGTGGCCACGAAAACACCAGACAATTCATTGACTTCCGTTAAAAACACGAACTTTAGGTTGACTTGCCAAATTAACACGCCGTTTACCGATTTAACAGAATTTTTAACGTCAGATTAATGGCGTTAAAAAATTCTGTTAAATCGGTGAACGGCGTGTTAATTTGGCAAGTCAACCTAAAGTTCGGGTTTTGAACGAAAGTCAATGAATTGTTTGGTGTTTTCGTGGCCACACAAAAAGTTGGTATCTAAATTGGCCATTCTTGCAAAGTTGGAGATTTATATGGCCGAATTCCCAAAAAAAATTTGTTTCACAAAGATACAAGTTTTGTATTTTCAATGTAAATTTTGGAGTTGTTTACCTATTTTACCCATACTATTAATTGAGAATACATTTCCCAACATAAAGTTAAAAATAATAATAATATTATTGAAAGGTTAAAGCTGATATTGTAATTTATTTCTTAAAATGTGTGAAAATGTTAAAATATGTAACATTGTGAGACGAGAGAGTATTTCGTTACTTATTACTTATTAGTAATCAAATTATGTGTCGACTAGTCAGTCAGTTACACTTTCCTGAAAAATCTTTAAATAATTGTGGACGTACACGTACTATGAATTAAACAAACGAACCAAAACAAATGTTTGATACTACTACTCCCTATTTAGAATTATTACACTCGTTTTAGTCCAATAGTAGTAACTAGTGTAAGTTTACTACATTCACTATAATAACTCGGTCTGGGACTTCGGTATTTCGGTTCGGTTATTCGATTTTTCAATTTTTTTTTTTGTTTTTAAAAAACTGCCAATCGATTTATTTCTACGGTTCGGTTCGGTTCATTTAAACATCGGTTCGGTTCGATAATTTTGATTCGATTTTTATATTTCAAGACTATATATATATATATCAAACACACAAAGACAAACTAACAAAAGCATATATATATATATAGAAGATTGAAACTTTTATGAAAATCAAAATTGATCGACAACAACAAGTTTACAATAATGAATAATAGGCCAGAGACTTCGGTTCGGTTATTCGATTTTTTGATTTTTCTTTTGTTTTTAAAAAACTTGTCAATCGATTTTTTCTTCGGTTCAATTCGATTCGATTCATTAAAACTTTAGTTCAGTTCGGTTCGATAATTTCAGTTCAGTTTTATATCTTAGAGCTAATAATAACTTTTGCAAGTTGACAATTATCAGCATTAACTACGTTAAAAAGGCTAATATAGAAACAATTTTCTTCCAGTTTGGTCCATGATTTCATATCACAAATTTTTATTGTCCACTAAAAATTTGGTGATCACGACTTGTACTACTGAAGGAAAGTATAGCAACTTGCTGGTGGTTTTTTCATTTTCAGTATAAATAAAAAATTCTCATTAATTTTATTTGTTGTTGAACTTGAATGGGTCTGAGCAGCCTGTCCGTTGACAAAAAGATAGAGCAGCATGTCCAGAATGTTTCTAGAAGCCGTCGGTGACCCCTTGATTTGTCGGTGGCCTTTACACATTTCAACTTAAATGTATTAAGAGCCCAAAGAAAAACACATTGTGGCCCATTAATAACTGGACCAGAAGTATTGGCCCAGATAAAATGGGATGGGGTTTAAATTTCGTTGATAGGCATCGTACGGAGAAAAAATGGCCCAGATAAATTGCGATTGGCATTAATATGGGCTTTGAAGCCCAATGGTTTAGTCAACAAAGCACATCCTGTTACACTACAAGTTTGATGCAGCGCAGCTTACCTTAATGATCACGTTTTGTACTGAGATGTGTTCTGAATCTTGACTTCACCAAAATTTTTTTTAACAAGCTAACTTTAGAAAATGTGATTTCATCACAAATATGGTCTGCGAACTATATAATAAGAAAAACTAATGTTATTTGATTAATCAAATCCAAGGAAAAATGTTCACCTAAAAACATAAAAGCGAACTCTACTTGTAAACCAAAAGAACAGCCAGAAACCAGAAGAATACACAATAAAACGTCTACTAAACACCATAATTAGGAGATTAATTGAAGATCTCGATCAATCAGAAGCCACTTGACTTCCAGAGTTATCGCCTGGCGATTCAATCTTCGGCTTCTTTCTCTTTGTACAATACCCTGTTGAAGACAACCTAACAAAGCCAAAACACACAAGTAGATTCTCAGAGACCTAAGAAAACAGAACAAAATCTTGTAAGAGAAGGTTGTTAGGGCTTGTGTTTGCAGGTTACCCCAGCTGCAAGGAAGTGTCGGAATGATGATCCTCGTTATCATTCTCGTCCTCGTCTGATGAAGAACTCTCTGGCTCTGCTTGTGGGCTAGAGAACTGAGGTATTTCACTCAACCCTTTTGGTCCTGATGAACCTTTCCCCAACATCTCTACCTGTTTACGCAAGATTTGGTTCTCTTCCAATGCTCTCTTCTCCTGATCATTTATAAGCAAAGATGGTGAGATTTAACATTGTGTAAAGAAATGATGATACAATTTGAGTAGCTTTGTTCTTACCTGTAACCGGGATTTTTCTACCTGGTTGAGCAGGATTTTTGTCTGAATCAAAACAAAACTTTGTAAGTAAGAGAAATAAGAACCTAAAAAACTTATGAGCCTTGTGATTTGAGGAGCCTTGTTCTTACCTTTTGATCCTTGACACTATGCAAGCTATCATTCAACTGGGTTTCAAGAGAAATAAGATCCGAGAAACTCATACCGTCAAGCGCTTTACCCTTCAGCCTCCTGCTCACGAACAAATAGAACAACGATGAACCAAACTGAAAGACCGAAACTTTACCACAAGAACAAACACAATGTTTAACCAGGGAGAGAGACGTACTCAATTGCAAGCTGTAACCTCTCAAGTTCATTCCTCATAGATTCATCTTCACGCAACTGCAACAACCAACGTGAATCCATGTAAGAAACAGGATACAAGAACAAGAGTTTGTGGTAAATGATCACTGCTTATAGAAAGTTAAACATACCACAGAACCATTTTCTTGAGGAGAACTAAGTACAAGTTGTTGTTCTTCTCTTGGTTTATGATCAGCCGTTGCAGCACTGTATCCATATCTAGCCAGAATTTGCTCCATACTTCAACAGATTCAAAACAACTCTCCATTAAATTAGTTTACTATAACACCAAATTTTCTTCACAGAGATGAGATGAACACACCATTTCCAAAACAAAATCGACTCATCTATGGTCTATACTAATCTTATAAATTATACATCTTTAGTTGAGATTCTACCAACTGTAACACATAACTGCATCAACCAAATTTAGAACCCAAACAAGTACCAAAATTTCATTTTTATCGACAGTTAGGGTTTATAACTATCCGATTGCAAATCCCAAATTTACAGAGACATAATCTCGAGTCCTTAACCACAAAACCCAGAACAAATATCTCACCATCAACCCTAAGATTAACCCAGAAAAAAAAAAACCAAAACAAAATGCATATCGACGACAAAAACAAAGCGTTGCTCTGTTTTCAATCGCTTTTTTAAGAACACAAAACTCCAAAAATATTACTTTTTTCCCAAATCTCAAATCAACCCAAAACAAATAGAATGATTTTTTATCTTTACCAGCCGCTGGAGAACTCATAACTCTTGCCGGTGCTGGAGAAGATGATAAGAGCAACCTCAGCGTCACAGAGAATCGAAAGCTCTTTGGCTTTCTTCATCAACCCGTTTCGTCTCTTAGAGAAAGTGACTTGACGACTGTTCACATTCTCAATCTTCTTAATCTCAATCCTTCCTCTCCCCATCTCTGAAAAAACAATCAAGAAATCTGGGCTCTCGAAAACAGGGGTAAGATACAGAGGAAGTAGTAAAGCCTTTATAGAGATATATTGTGTGTATATATAGGAATGGGTTTTCTTTAGAAATTTTGATTTTTTCAATATAATGACAATTGGGAAAGGAGGCTAAGGAAAGAAAAAAAAAAGTAGAGACCAAAATTAGGGTATTAGCATAAAAAGATGGGAGTTTCTATAAGTAGCAATTTTCCATATTTGGTGGCTTTTTGCTAATATGATGCTTGCTTGGTGTGAGTGGACGTTTTCTATTTTTGGAAGGACTTCCCTTTTATAACGCCTTGTTTGGTTTGGCCTTCTCTTCTCCAATTGTATTTTTTCTTTTTTTTTCTTTTTTTTATTATATATATAGAAATATAATATCTAGGGTTTTCTTTGGTGCTTTGCTTTAATTTAAGTCATGCTTTTATGACGGTTGTAAACTCAATCTACCAAATATTAAGATTTATCAATTCATAAAAAATTAATTTATGTTTTTTCTAAAAAAATCCAACCGTGTTTCACGGTATAGTTTAATTAAAAAAAGTAGAGCATATATTGGAAATATTTGATCAACTGTTTTAGTCATTATCAACTAGCAATTCAATAGAGTGCTACGAATAAAAATTTCCATTGTTTTGGCAACATGAATAAATTCATATTCAACACTCATATTCTAAAAAATACACGTAGATATAATAATTAATTATTTATCCTTTTTGTCAACAAATTGATTCTTTATCTTTATTTCATTTAAAATGATATAGGAAATTAACTACAATGTTTTCTTATACTTTTATATCAAGATTTTGAGACTAATAGAATTGCCAAACGTGGCCTTGTTTGATTGAAGCAGAATCCGATAAGGAAAGTAAAAGTAAAAGGCTTGGCTTTAACGCTTCTATAGATAGTAAAATCTTCTTCGTATTTATATTTATAGGAAAATAAATTCCTTTTTAAGAATACTTTCTATTGTAACCGAAACTTATACAGAGATCTTAAATTGTATTTCGGAATTATCCAAACATCAGGAAAGTACTAATAATGGCAAAGAATAAATCGCTAAATGGGTGGTTGAGATTTTTGTAAACAAATAATTTAAATGGAGATATATCTTTTACAATTATGGAAGTATTTAAGTAAATATTAATACAGCTCAACACTTTTCTTTTGCATTGTTTAAGATGTGTTTAAATATACTTTTAGTTTAATGCAGGTCTTTTATTTTTTGTTGGTCAAAATCGTTTCACTTTTCTTTTCTATTTTTTCTTTTTTTAGATTTCATATAGACTCAATTTTGGGTTTTTTGATATCAAAGAATCAAAACTAATTAATCATATTAGATTTCATTTGTTTTTGTTCTTTTTTGGGTAAAATTTTGTTTGTTTTTGTTCTTTTAATCCGTTTTGGTGTATTCGGATTAAACATTATTGATCAGAATCATACCAAAATCAACAATAGATACAACTTTATTGAAAAACATCATATCAAAACTAACTCAATCACTTTTTTAGATTTCATTAGGTTTTGACTTTTGATATAGTAAAAAATCTGACCATAATATACTTAACGTAAGAAGGTAAACTGAAACTATATTAATTAACCATCCTTGTTCTAATAATGTAAGCTAAAATAATAAAAATGAATAGCGCAAAATGCATTTCCTGAATGGTCAATTTACGAGTTTATAATAATAATTTGCGTTAGCAAAAAGCAAACTCAAATTTACACATTGCTATATTTATTTGTTGCCAAAAACAACCTCTCGTATAAAATAAAGCTTAAATACGGGAAAGCATTGACACGTTAAGTATTTATTTTTGAGAAAAGTTATAAAATAGCACAAAAAACATACCTTATCATAAATATAACACCAAGAAAAATAATTCATATTTTTAGCATTATTTTAATTACAAAGACTTTTATAGCATTATATAATTTAGGGTTTAGGGTTAATTATTTAGGGTTTAGGGTTTATTATTTAGGGTTTAGGGTTATTATTCAAGGTTAGGTTTTAATATTTAAGGTTTAGGGTTTAGTATTTAAGATTTAGGGTTAGGGCTAATTTAGTGACAAAACATGTTTTTGTGTTATTTTTATGATTTTTCTTCCTTGATGCTATATTTTTGACAAGTCATGTTTTTTGTGCTATTAATGTGATTTGCCCTTTATTTTTGGAATTTATAACAACCATTCGCATATCCAATACGGAAATAACATGACTTTTTAAAGCTTTTTTCCTGTTTTCTTATACGAAATGAAAAAAAGAAAGTTGTGAGAAGTTTCATTTTTGTTTCATAAGTTCATATAAATGTGAGAAGACGCAAGTGGTCCCGTGGTTGTGGTCCACTTCTGCGTCCATCTCATCTGGAGTTCGACTCCACCTTCCTTCCTCCTGCTGGAAGGATCGGGTCAGTGAGCCGGTCCGTTGTGGCCCATACAGCGGAAAAAAAAAAGTTCATATAAATGTATCGCACAAAAGAAAGTTCCTATATAAATATGAATTAAAAAGAAAAGTCTAACATATATAGCAGGAAACCGCTCTGGGATATTGCTACATGGTTTCATCAATTATCGGTTTCTATTGGTGGTTGAACCCTTGTTTTGTTGTTAACCCGATCGTTGAAAACTTTGATATATTAAACTACGTTAACTGATAATTGATGATTCCGTAAATAGTTTATTGATGGTAAAAAAACATTAATCTTGTTGGAAACTTGTTAGGCGTTCTTTATCCAAAAAAAAAAAAAAAAAAACTTGTTAGGCGTTGTTGTGCGTACGATTGACCTAAATCTGGTGCTTACAAAAAAACTAGGAATTATGTGAGGATTATTTGAAACCTTTTTTCGGCATTTGAAACCCTTTTATAGATTTTTAGTGCTTTAAAACTTATCAACTCATTATAATTAATTATTTTAATATAACTAGTATAATTTGCTCGCAACAAATTTTTTTATATAAAAATCATTAGTTTAATTTAACAATAATAATATTATTAAAAATATTTATATCATATTAGTTATAATTATATTTAACCTATTATTAAAAATTTATATATAACTAATAATTTTTTATTATTTAAAAAATATATATATATATATATATATATCTACTTTGCAAACATATTTTTATATTAGTTATAGTAAATTATAATTATATATATAAACATCAGTATACATATTAATTATTATTTATATTTATCGGAATTCAAATTCTATATAAATAATTAAAATTTATTAAGAATAATATAAACTAAGGTTAACAAAGTAAAAAATTTAATTTTATTAAGGGTAATCAAGTAACTAATGGTTTTGAGAGTGAATATAAGGCCAAAAGCACTTCTCAATTAATATAAAGATATTGCTTTCAAGATTGGTTTAATTATATAGAAATAAATATTTAATTAAATTTGAAACATGATTTTCATTAAAATTATAATTATAGAAAAAAATCGGACGGACGGCTAAAAAATTAGACGGTTTAAGCGAAATTAAACTGATTTATCGATTTATTCAACCGAACTGAGTAAATTCAGAACGATTGAATAATGTTTAACATATAAATAGATGTCTAAACCAGGCATTCGAGTTTTAAAACAAAGAATATTAGTATAGTAAAGAAATGACAACTATAAAAATTTTGATTATTAAAAATGATGGTATACAATATTACTAAAATATTAACTAGAGTAACACATATAGTCCTTCAATATATCCATATATTTTCACAGTAACAACTTAAACACAAATTTTAAAAATTTAAATAAATTAAATAAAAGTACTCATACCATTTCAAAAATGATGACATGACATAATTGATGGTACACACACCAGTTTTCATGCATTTTTCCCATGTGTATAACCAAAATAAAATGTAAAAGTACTATTTTATTTCCTTTAAATTCACTACACTCTTTAGGAAACATGCCAAAGAAGATAACCAACCACTTGCCATAACTACATGCAATATCTTTTACTTTATTTCTGTATTGGACTAGCTTAAATCAAAATATATATTTCGAAAAACAATAAAAGGCGATGATAATCACAAATACACAAAACTAAAAATAGCATATTCTTCTTTTAGATATGAAGTCAATCTTTTGTAAACAGAAACAAAACAAATATTGGTATGTATATCAAAACTTTACTTATACCGGGAATCTCGGTAATATAATTTGTACACGGTCAAAAAAGTAAAAAAAAAAAAAAAATGAAAGACGCACGCAATGAAACAGAGTCGTCTTCAACATCGTCATGTTTGGGCCTAAAAACGCCTTTAGGCCCATTTGTACGAGCCCATATCTTTCTGTTTATGCACTCTCTGTACAAAATGTTTATTACATCGTCAAACCGATTCTGTACAAGTTCAAGTGGTACTGGTTAGTAACTGCTATACCACCGGTTCAATTCGTTTAACCGAGTAATCATAAGCACGAGACAACGGTTTCAAGAATCTTTCCAAATCGAGCGTAACATTTTGCCGCTCAAGATAGATCTTCTTAGTATAATCCCATCCCTTTCGAGTATAACTCTTCGGATCTCGAATGATCGGATCATCTTCACCATATTCATCATACAATGAACTCTCTTCCGGTTTAATCTTGTAACCAATGTACTTCAAACCAAGCTTCTTGGCTGGTTCTCCATAGTAAGTCTCAGCAGCCCACTCGGTTCCTATCGGTATAATCTGTATAAACACAGTTTTCGGTTTCAAGAAAAGGAAATGTGTCATTGCAGCTCCATGAACACCGATCATCACATCACTAGAGTTCAAAGATTTGTAGATTTTGGCGAGTTCCGTTGTTTTATCCGGTCTTAAAACATCGACAATGAATCCAATTTCTTCAGCTAGTTCCACCAAAAGATTCTCGTTCAGTAGCTCTCTTGATCCGTTTCTTGACAGAATCACCAATTTCGGTTTAGTTAAACCGGCTTCTTGAAACCTTTTACCGGTTTCGTCTTGGATTAATCCACGGATACGAGGCCAATAAGCACGATCCAACACATTTCTGAAATCAAGAACCGTTTTATTCCCAAGCATTAACGATGAATCAACACTTAACTCGTTGTGAATCTTTAATCCGACAATAGCTTCATTGAAACAGTGTGTTCTATTGTCGCCATTGAAGTCAACGGGTGGATAATCAGACAACTGAGAAACGATGTCTCCGTATTTAGTAACCCACCAACTATGATACTCAACAATCACAAACACAACCTTCTTGTTGAAATGTTGTGAAGTAATGAACAGAGGGATGATTCCGTCGTTGAATTCGTGGTAAACATTTCCGGTATATCCACCGGTTGAGAAAAACACAGCAGGAATGTTTTGGTACACAACATCGCAGATTGAAGAGTTGTTGTCTCTGTAAATGAGATTGAGTTCTTGAACTGTTTCCATTACACTTGTTTCCCATTTTCTTGTGTAAGGTTTGATATTTTCTGGGATTTTGGACTTGTTTTTGAATGGAGTGAAGAGGAAGAGTGATGAAGAAGCAGAGTTTGTTCTGACATCTCCTTTCATGATACATATGTCGGATCTAAAACCAGTTCTGTCGCAACAAATTGTTCCTGAAGACAACAAAAACAATTCAGACAGCGACAAAAAGAGTGCTCTGAAACAAACTCCACTCGGTACTAATTAGAGTGGGCAAAGAAGAATACCATTGGAGATTCCTGAACATATAGGTGCTATAAAGGGTTCATACGGACCAAATCTTTCACTTTCTCTGTTTAAAGTATCTGGACAAGAAAGAAGCAGATCAAACTCAGATAGGAAGACAAAACTCACAACCGGAGCTTATGAGAAAAGCTTTGAAAGAAATCAGTAAACAGTACCAAGGAGGGAGAAAGAAGAGAAGCTGAAGATGTAACAGCAAGAGAGGAAAGAGAGAAAGATAATCGATAGAATCTTCTGTTTTGCACTCTTTAAGTAGCCGCCGCCACCGCCGGAGACAGAGACGGAGGTGTTACCGGAACCACCATCTTCAACTGCAACTCTAAGTTTCTCACCTTTTTTGATTAGTCTGTGGTACTGCACCATTTCTGGGGAGAAAGTTTCGATTTTTACAGAGCTTCTGATCGACTTTTGGTATTCTGAGTAAGAATCAAGCAAACCCAGAAGAAAATTTACCGGGAAAATTAATAAAGAAACAGTTTTTATTCGAAAAGGAGAGAGAAAGAGAGATGGGTGTCTTGTCTCTATGATGAGAGAGGATTAAAGACGTTATTTTTGGGTTCTGGGATTTGTTGCTTTCTCCTGCACCAAGAGAGAAACAGAGGAGATGGGACTTTTGAGAGAGGATGTTTCAGTTTGAAGGTTGTATACGATGAAATTTCTTTTAAATCTTTAATTTTTAATGTTTTGGCTAGGCCTAAGACTTCGGTTCTTCGGTTCGGTTACGGTTCGGTTACTCAGTTTTTCGGTTTTTTTGATTTTTTTTTAAATATGCCTATCGGTTTTTTCTTTGGTTCGGTTCGGTTCGATAATTTCGGTTCGATTTTATATTCTAAAACTATATGTGTTATGTATATCAAACACACAAATACAAACTGACAAAATAATATATATATATATATATATATATATATTGGAAGATTGGAACTTTTATGAAAATCTATCGATAATTACAAGTCTACAATAATGAATAATAGGCTAAGAACTTTGGTTTTTCGATTCGGTTAATTGGTTTTTCGATTATTTTTGTTTTTAAAAATCTGCCAATTGGTTTTTTTTTTTAATTCGGTTTGGTTCAGTTCGATTCATTAAAATTTTGGTACAGTTCGGTTTTATATCTTAGAGCTAGTTCTAGCCTTCTTCATCGAGTTTTATTTTTCATCGTCATCAGATGGAATTGAGGACAGACCGTGAGAAGTGTCAAAGAAAGGTTCTTTTTGTCAGTATATCTTTATTAGATCTTTTTAAAAATTTAATTTAACTACATTAAATTTGGATTATTTAAATAAAAAAGTCTTGACGTAGCTGATTAACCAAACCAATATTTCGGTTTACGGTGATTAAATATAATTAAATTTGCAATGGTCAGACAAGCAACTATCCAATAAAATAACAATCCGCTAGAGTATGAGTATGATTATAGATTAGTTCCATATTTTGACCAGACATTAAGGGAAATTAAATTGAAGTGATGAGCAGACGAGTGATTTACGCAAATGAATAAATGGATGGGGAATAAGTCAGCTAGTGGGCCATCACCATGGACTAATTAAGGGAAATGGGAGAATGTATGTTTTCATTTGCTCGTTAATATCGAGGATGTGTGTTGTTAATAACACTTTTACCATTATTGTGATCAATACGAATAGATGGACCGTGGAATCAATTGTTGTTTTACTTAACTATTTTGTAACGTTCAAATTTGTTTACCGAGTCACTCAGACACTGACAATGAATTCCCCACGTGAGACCATATACATTGACGGTTTTAGGGAAGTTCTTAGGTAAAATAATTATAAAAAAAATTATTTTAAAGAACTTTTTTAAGAACCAGATCCTTAGTTAAGAACTGATCTTTAACTGTTCATGCTGACGTGACAGTTTCTGATTGGTTCTTTTTTCTTTAATTTTTTTTTTCATCTGTAAAAAAAAAATATTAAAAAATTTGTTAAGAACCCCTAAAAAAGGTTCATTGATGTTCATGCTCTCATACCATAAATCACTTTATGGTAAATCAGTCATTATTTAAATACATTTTTGTGACATGAGTAACTAAATAATTTTTTAAAAACATATCTACATATACCACAAACCGAGTGTTATACATTCAGCCACAATAGATTTTGTTTCTCATACATAAAACAAGTTAAAAGGGTATGAATTGTTATTCATGTATACCAAACATTCGAATTAACTATATTTATATATGAAACAATTCTTCAGGTTAGTTGAATTAACAAGATTTTGATTACAATTTTCCAACATACGTGTATTATGAACAAGTTGTAGCACCTTTCTTGGGAAGAGAATGCACTAGATTGCATTTGCATGTGATGTGTTTCTTCCACTTTCGGATATCCTCTCCTTTACATTTATTTTGAATGTAGATGTGCATATGAGCTAAATCTAAAATGGTTAGTCCTTTCGTGACATGTGCTGTATATATCTCTCAAACTCTACATTATAACACAACAAATAATATTAGTTTCGTCTCAAACGTCACTCGATTATGTGACATTTAGATTTTGCCTATGATTTTTTTTTTTCAGTTGAACTAACGACACTTGATTACTTAAGATCTCATCACTCATCATAAGGTTTATAATTTATCAATTACCATAGTAATCTCAGTAACATGGACGAAACACATTTTGTTCATGTTCTTTTTCTTCAACGAGCAACATATTAAGACATATCAAATGAAGAGATCATAAAAAAAGAATGTATAGATGACTTAACTTCTTATAAAACGTAGCATTACATGAAACGAACAACTTAATCTTAATCGAATTGAATTAACCAATATATACTTTTCTTCTCGGAAGAAGTATATAACATATATGGTATAGTGATAGAATCTAAGATTCGTAAAATGTAAAAAAATCACCCAAATTTCAAAATATTGAGCTAAATAAATACTTGTGATCAAATGATTAACCAACACTCTTGATATTTGTCTGATTTTTTGTTTGAAGCCAAAAAAATCTAATCAGCTCTTCTCTTTACTTAAACTGATGAACACCTGATGAGTTACATGTATTATAGAAGACACTGGAGTTCAAGAAACTACAATAATATCTCATGAATACGTATCACCAAAGGTAATCCAAGTGTGTGTAAACTCTCAGTTACTTTGTATTTTAAGAATACAAGAACATTTCGTTTTGTTTGCTACATTTATGGTAAAACAGGGAGGTCTATGGAACTGAAGGAAAAGAAACTCACACGGCCCTGAGCAACATGACAGAACCTTAACGGTGCAGCTACGCGGCTTTGCAGGAGTTTAACATCTTCTCTGCTTGGTGGAGAGTCCCTGTAAAAGAGGATTGTGTATATTAATGAAACAATTGCTTTCATAGTTAGAACTAACAAAAACAAACGCTTACCCCGATAAGCAAGCCACAAAGCTTGGTTCACCAGGAGAAGACTTCTTGAACCGGCTGTTTGGCAAATACACATCAAACACAGCTCTTGCATCACAGATCTGCATATCTCCCAATAGTCGAGTCAAAGCATCCTTGTCTTCAGGACATTCACCGGCACAAACCGACTCTTCTTCACCACTTGGTGTCCTAATGGCAGCATCCTTTGACGTCCAAGGAACTCCATGTCTACCTAAGATGTAACCTAGACCCTTTAAGTATCTATAAACCTCGTAGTTTTCCCAACAGCAGCCGTTTTTTTCCTCTGCAATTTTCTCATACAAGTCCTTCAATGGGATCACTATGTCATCATCTTCATTACTCAAGATCTGCAACTCTCCTATTTCACTCAAATACCTGCCACGAGAAGGAAGAGACTACTTCATCAGATGACTGAGTAAAGACTGATCTAAAAAGCTTTGTCCTGATACTTACAAAGCCTCTTCAATGAAGCAGTATGTCTTTCCGCTACGAATGATTCCAGTTGTTGTCCAAAGTTTCCCTCTTTTAATCTCAACTTCAGCCATTCCTAACTCAGCAATCCAACGAGCCTTTGAAGATCCAATTCTACAATGTGCAAAACCAACAAAACAAAGAGAATGATTAGGTTACCACGGACAACTACATCCAGAAACTAGTTGATGAACTTAATTCACCTGAATTGTAACTTGGGTCCTGAACCACCAGAATGAAACTCTTCGTCATCATCGATTGCAAAACAAGCTTCGTTTTCGCTTGAAGAGGAAGCTTCCCAGTCCTTATCTTCCATAAGCTTCCGTCGCTGGGGCAATTCGTCGAACAGTTGGTGTACAAACTAGTTCTGTCTCTTAGAAAGGGATCTTTTAATTTCGCAGGTCGTGCACGTGCGTGTCGCGTGCCTTTCCCCATCATTTATGGTTTGAGTTTTAATTGTACCGAAGTCGAGAAATAGTGAAATACTAAGAAATAGACCCAAACCGAACCGGTTTAGACCGCATACCGGTTGGTTTTATTTTCAGAGGAACGAGAAGCAAAAAGAATGATTCAGAAAAGTTTGAAATCATAAACCCTTCCGATTCCGTTTCGCCAACCGCAGAGCTTGAATCCAATATCAATGGCGAACGACCAGGAGATGAGTGGATGGACTGATCTTCTTCATTCTTCGACGAAGCTTCTCGAGCAAGCGGCCCCTTCGGCTCAGTTTCCTCCTCTTCAGGTTCTTTTACTCACCATAACAGGACATATTTGCTGTTAGCTTCTTTGGATTGTGGTTCTGTGCATTTTTCTAACGAGATTGATTTTCAATGTGTTTTTTAGAGGAATTTGGATCAATTGGAAGCGTTGTCGAGGAAACTTAAGGCTAAAACCCTAAGAAGCGAAGCTCCTTCACAGTCTATTGCTGCCACCAGGTACTATTTCCTTAGTTTGTTATTATCCCTAGGTCGTGCATTGATTGAATGCTCGAGAATCTTGAATCTGTGACTCGATTTGGGGATTGATAGACTATTAGGGTGCGAGACCAAACACAGTAAAATTTTCTGGTAGAGATTTTCAGAAATTGTGGATATACTTTCATAAGAGAGAATAGCTATTGCAACCGAGTGATAGTTTTGTTGAGTCTTTATTTTTCATTGGATGGAGCAGACTGCTTGCACGAGAGGGAATCAACGCAGAACAATTGTCTCATGATCTTAAGTCATTCGAGTTGAAGGTGAGCATTTACTAGTCTTCTTTCTCTATCACCTACCTTATGTTGCTCTGTGTTTTGGTGGGGTTCTTGAGCGATTGCTATGTGTTTTGGTTGGAATTCTCTAGGGAAATCTATATTTTGGCTATCAGATACTTGTTTAGTATTCAGTTGTTGTAATGTGACAGCACTTATACTTGAATTTATTGCTTTTACAGGTATACGACTCCTATTTTTTTTTTGCTTACTTATCTGCAATTATACTTTTCTACTTTTATTATATTTGGTGCTACTGAACGCCCTTTGCCTAAGTTGTTTTATTTTTATTTGACTGCTAAAAGACGACATTTGAAGATGTATTCCCTGCCGAGGCAACAAATGTTGAAGAATACCTGCAACAGGTATTTTATATTTAAAAATGCCCTATTTTAGATCACAGTTAGATTCTTTTAGAGATAGCTGATCGTTCTATATACATTATTCTTGTCTAGGTTCATGAAGTGGCTATGATATCAGCTATACAGGAGGCCCAAAAGGATAGTGTTCGAAGCTTTGATGATTATATGTTGAAAGTATTGGAGGTCAGTATTGTGACTACTTGCCAATTGTTTTGACTTGATTTCCATGTTACTTTTATCCGTCGTTTTTTTTCCCCTTCAATCAATATAGTCTAATGGTTGTAGAATATTTCCTCCTTGTTTTTTTTTTTTGTTTCTTCTCATTATGTATTTGCACACAAAGATTGGTAAATGATATTAGCATGAGACTGCAATGGTGAAACGGAGGAGTCTTTTCTTCATCCTGCGAATAATGTGGATTGTAACATGGAAATTCTTGACGTAGGATTAGAAGCTGGTTGAGTGCTTATTGCAAATTAGAAAGATTTTTCCCGAATTCATGTCATGTCCGTTGTCATATTCTCAATGTGAAATCTTCTGGCAGGAGGACTGTAGAAAAGAAAAACGCGACTTCCTTCAAAGTCGTAGCAAAATTTCATTGATACCGAAGACCAAGATGATCGATACAAGCAGAGACACTCATGCTGGTCAACTAGTGCCTGTGGCTTTGAGTCCTCAAGCATCTTCAAAAACTGGAACAGAACTTGTGTCTCTGGCTAACAAACCTATTCATGAGAAGAAAGCATATGTCTATGCAGAGGTTGTGAAGAAACTTAATTCTTCAAGAGAACGAGGCTTGCCATTTAAAGTATGGTCTTCCTGTACCTCCTCGTGTGCATTTTAAATGACGTCCTGTTTGATAACTGCAGCTGAAGATTATGCATTTTTCCTTACTGCTTTTAAACGTCCAGCTAGATTTTCAAAAAATTATGTAAATGCTCGCCTTTGGTGCAGCATTAATGTAAACTAGTTGGCTTCGTTCTGATTGGTTTGGCTCTGTTTCTTACTAATTTCTCATTCATGCGTTTGTATAGCCTGCAACATTGTTCAAAGATGCGTATGAAAGTCTAGGGGTTGATTTGACTCGTGGGAAATCAGTCAGTGTGCAGAAACTATGGCAACTTATTCAGGTGATCTTTTGATTAGAAGTTTCACTTTCCAATAAGGACTGTTCTTACACTTCCAATGCCTATAACAATCTGTGAAAACAGGCAATGACAGGTGAAGATTCAGCAGTACACCATGGTGTTTCCAAGAGGATGTCCCTGGTGATAGGTGCAAGACGCCACTTGGAATGTGGGCATCAGAAACATATAATGGATGCAATTCAAAGTCATCCTACACAGGTACTTAGTCCTATCTTGTATTTATTTGTTGTATACATGCTAACCCCATGTTGCCTTTGTCTTGATGCATATTTTAAATAATTACTTTAAGGATGCTTTTTGAAAAGTTGCCCTGATCTTTCACTCTGAATTCAACTGCGTTAACAATCGTAACATGTTTCTATCCCCTTTTCTATGTTCTAGGCTGCTCTTGGTGGATCTGTTGGAAATTTGCAAAGAATTCGTGCCTTTCTTCGGGTTAGTGCAACAGACTCAGTAGAGCTTAACACGAAGCCTACGCACACATGTTTTTTTCTTTCTTTCGTGGAAATCATATACATTAGATTGCTTGTTTGCTTGATTTTGTTTTTGAATCCTGTGCAGATTCGTCTACGAGACTATGGAATTTTGGATTTTGATTCAAGTGATGCGCGTAGACAGCCTCCAGTTGATACTACTTGGCAGCAGGTATCGGCATAACTTTTCCACATGCTTTGAATTCTCACCATTGTACTATGGAATTTTGGATTTTGATTAAATATATATCTTTTTCATTGCAGATATATTTTTGCTTGAGAAGTGGCTATTATGAGGAGGCTAGAGAAATCGCTCAATCATCGCGAGCATCTCAACAACAGTTTGCTCCGCTGGTATATATTTTCACGTCTTAATAACCTACATTAAAGTTCCGGAGTCAGCTTTTGATTTGCCTTTTCTTCGCAGCTTACAGAGTGGATTACCACAGGTGGTGCTGTGGCTGCAAATACCGACGCTATTGCTTCTGAAGAATGTGAGAAATTGTTTAGGTTGGGTGATCGGTTGGGCCAAAAAACTTATGACAAGAAGAAGCTCCTACTCTACACTATCATATCTGGTTCCCGAAGGCAAATTGATCGCATCTTGAGGGAATTTTCGACACTCTTCAACACAATAGAAGATTTTCTCTGGTTCAAGTTATCATGCATACGTGATGTTCCTAGTGGATCTTCATCTGTGGTCTTCAACGATGGGCTAGTTCCGTACAGTTTAGATGATCTTCAGGCTTATCTTAATAAGTTTGAGCCTGCTTATTACACTAAGAATGGCAAAGACCCTCTGGTATACCCATATGTTCTGCTTCTTAGCATTCAGTTACTACCTGCGATCATGCACATGTCTCAAGAAGCAGGAGATGAAGGGTATAACATCGACGCTGTCCATATAGCTATTTCGCTAGTGGACCATTCCATTCTCTCTGAAGGATCTGGGACTGGGCACAAACTTAGCGTGATGGATGCAAATGCTGAAGCCTCGAGCTTGATAAGGCAATACGGGTCGATGTATTTGCCTCATGGTGATCTGCAAATGACGTTGGAATACTATGCACAAGCTGCTATTGCAGTAGGAGGGGGACAACTAGTTTGGTCCGGGAGAAGCAATGTTGATCAGCAAAGGCAAAGGAACTTGATGCTGAAGCAACTACTGACTGAGATTTTGTTACGAGAAGGTGGTATTAACTTTCTGCTTGGTGCTAGAGGTTCCGGTGAAGAAGGCGAGCTTGGAAGATTTTTTCCTGATTCAAAATTGAGGCAACAGTTCTTGATCGAAGCTGCACATCAATGTCAAGACGCTGGATTATTTGATGAAGTAAGTAGCTTTTTAGCTTTTTGATCATAACTCTTAACTACTTGAACATCTTGGTTCTTTGTTCGACTTAAGTCTCATAACTGTTTGTTGACCAATGCAGTCTATAGAAATACAGAAGAGAGTTGGTGCCTATTCGGCAGCCTTGGAAACAATAAACAAGTGTCTATCTGAAGCCATCTGCTCCCTTCTCCGTGGAAGGTCAGATGGTGAAAGCCGAACCGCAGGACTCATTCTCTCAGGAAACGATATTCTTGACACCTACAAATACTACCCTGAAGTCGGGTAAGCTGAGACTCTAATAAACTCATTTATTCACTTATCTTAAAGTTTTTGCAGTTTTTGAATAGAAAGTTGCGCACTAAATGTTACACATTCTTGTATACAGCAGTCCCCAGGAAAGAGATCGGGTCATGGAACAAGAAACAATACTACGAGAGCTTGAGGCAATACTGTCGATCCACAAGTTGGCTAGACAAGGCAATCATCTAGACGCCTTGACAGAAGCCGCTAAACTCCCGTACCTTCATCTCGATCCGAGACTGTCTGACACAACGCTGGACGAGTTCCAGAGAGCATCGTCTTACTTCCAGACTTGTGTCCCTGATTTACTAAAGGTTGTTTTGACTTGTTTGGACAATGTACCTGATCGTGATGGATCTATCCGGGTCATGAGATCTAAGGTACACATATCACAAACATATATGTGATCAGGAGAGTTCATGATATGGATATTAATTATGAATTTCTTTTGCAGATTGCTGGGTTTCTTGCAAGCAACACACACCAGAACTGGCCTCGAGACTTGTATGAGGTGGTGGCTCGAAGCTTTTGATTTTAAGAAACTCTAATAATCTCTTTGCACTTGGGAAATTTTGTAAGAATCTGTTGAACTCAGTTTTGTGATTTTTGTTTTTTTTTTGCTCAATATTTTATAACAAAACCAAAATCCAAATAGATAGGTAACATTTAAGTAATCATGGAATAACAAAAATGTATTTGAAATTCCGCATACAATTCTGTGAGTTACTGATCAAATTAATGTTAATTCTGTAAATAATCTATCAAAAGCTTACTTTTTTGTTTATTTTCCGTAATTTTTCCAGCAAAACCTTAATATTACAGAAGTTTAATGGTTGGTAAATTTTTTGCGAAATTGCTCTTTTAAACGCGATTTCGTCATTACGCAGTTTACCAATCCAAGACCATAATCACACTAAATCCAATGATCGTATGTTAGGTTCTAATGCAACATAATCCAAAGCAAAAAAAAAAACATATATCAGTTGCGACTGTTGTGGGCATCGACATGAAAATGATTATAAGCTGATAATTTACCAGTTTCTGTCTCATTCATGGTAACTAGGCTTCAGTGGTTCTAAAGTCATTAGCAAATTAGATGACTTGGAAAACCATGTCTTAGCGGGGTTATTAGTTTTATATATTTTAATGGATTTTAAATAGAAATAAAATTATGTGTTATTTGATCATTCTTTAAAAAAAAATCAAAACTATGTGCTACTGGTTTCATAATTGTAAAATTATAATTAAAATTTAAAATTCTATGTTATTGATTCTATAATTTTAAAATCTTAATTAAAATTAAGTGTGATTCAATAATAAAATTTTATATATGGATTAATTTTTTTTTTGTCAACATATATTCCATATATTAAATCAAAGTTGGCTGGATTGAGTTTTCATCCTGAGATCCGGCTCATCGTGACTTACATGAGAGAAAAAGAAATTACGTGTTCTTACCCTTTTGTAAAGGAATCGGCATGAGCATTAACGCTCATAGGAATCAAAACTAAATCTAAAGATACAAATGCTTCTCTCCAAGATTTGAAAAGGTCCAATTATGTCTGAAAGTTTTGCCAATCTTCGAGTTTTTTCGTCATATTGATCAGATCCGAACAGTCGGTCTCAATTACCACCTCAAGGATTTTCCTTTATAGGAGGCAAGACATCGCCCATAGCAAACCATCAAGCTCCACATGTAGCAGAGATAGATACCTTATGCATTTTTGTGCTCCTTTGATCCTCCTTCCAAATGCATCATTAAAAAAAACCATCCAAGTATACTAGTCAAGCCATGATCAATCCAAGAGACATCGATCTAGCATGTCAGGACTGAAGGGGAGGTATTGATGACTTGAAAATAAAATTTGATTTTAATGGATCCTAATGAATTTTCAAAGTAAAAATACAAAAATTCAAATCCGAGAGTAAACCCTACAGATTTAAAAAAATATTAATTGAAATCAATAAAATTTACAACAAAAAAAAAATTATATAGATTTTCAAATCAAATAGATAAACCAGTAACACCCTCAAATTTATTATTCAGTGGACTAAAATAAAATAAGATTTGGGCTTGTAAAATTCATAAGGGGATATTATTTTTCAGCCCAATGGGCATACGATTTTCATCTTTTTATTGTTGTCCAATTAAAATTCAGAAAGAATCTTTCTTCAAGATTTAAAAACCTTGGATCCTCCTTAATTGCAAGATGCACTTGAAGTAATACTTGATATCAAGTTGGACTGTTGGTGGCCTTACCCAACTTTCCTTTATTTACTACTGTAATCAAGGAGTAATATTAGTATTACAGAAGCTTGCAGTCTTTAAAGCTGTGAGCTGTTCAGTCCATGTGCACTTAACTTCTTCTCAATTTTATTTTTATCACTGCTTTGACTAGTTTGCGGTAACATATGTTTATCATAACGTTCGTTTTCTCTATACTATATGGTTATGATATAATAGTAACGAATATTGAATTGTTATAGAATATCCTCTATATTGTGCTTCATGGCTGTGCCAAACGTTGCTGTCCTGGCCAATTTTACTTAAAATACTAGCAAAACAACTCATTAAAGATTTTTATATGTGGGTATGAATTGAATAGTGGGGAGGGGCTTTTGTTTCTCAGCAAGGGAGACTTAATTATCTTAATATATACTTTATATGAATAAAATTTAAAGACTTGTTACTATTTTTGGTTTGTTAAATAGACTTGTTAGTTGGGAGAAGCTAGGTCAAACATGGGTAGCAAGCCAGTGGGTGCAGACTGCAGATATGGAGCCCTCCCATTACTAATATACTAAATGCATTTCCCTGACTATGGAGCTAATCTTTTCACACATTAATAATTTAAATCTCGCATTATATATATATATGTGTGTGTTTTAATTGACCAGCTTTGAGAATTCTTTTAAGAGAATTGTTTATGAAGTATGATTGTTCCCAAAAGTCTAAAGATGTCTGTATAGATCTATTTTTTATATGGATTATTTAAAGGCGCCAGATTAGATTTGAGATCATCAACGTGTTTTTTTATTTGTCAACTTGTTGTTTAAACCATATTTTTATAGAGACATCTTAGATTTAAGCTTTGGATTGCACCGGAACTGTATCCCAAAACTTCACCAATAGATTTATGAGTCTTTGGACCACGTTTTAATTTGTTGCTTTTGTTTAATTGTTGCAAGTAGTCAATTTATTTTTATGGATTTTCGTACAAATAGGTATTTACTAGTATTTGTTGAGGAAAAGGAGTACTAATTTTAAAAAGTTTAAAATTTGAAAAAGGCAAAAAGAAATTGGAAGATAATAAAAAGAGACAGAAAAGGTGGTAGAGAGATGAAGGCAAGGCAGCGCAGCCTCATAAAGTGACGATTCCTTAAAACAGAGCAAGCAAGTTGGATAGTGAGTGCCAAGGCACCTTCAAAGCAATAATCCATTTACTTTACTTTACGTATTTGTGGGTTTAGTATTTATTTATTTTGTTAATCAAAAACTATTATGAAATAATCTCTACTTTATGGATAATGGATTCAACTTTTAGTGTGTAATGTAGCCAACTAAAATGTAGTATCATTGAAACATCAACACAATTCTAAGTGTGTAGTAGTGTATTTACAATCGAGTAGTTAATAAAAACTAAAATCACATATTATTTTGTCGATTTAGTGGAAAGAGAGAGAGTTTAGAAAAGATCAATGCATATATTTATAGAAAAACTTGCTACAAGAAAACCTTACATTCGGCTGATTTATCGGGTGGGATCTTGAATAATTCTAGGGTAATGCATAAAGCTTTGGTAATAAATGATATACATTTTAGTTTTTAGGATACTAGTTTTTTTTTCTATTTTAAATTAGAGAAAATTTGGATAAATGCCTTTCCATAAGTTTTTTTTTTGAAAACTAGACCTGAATTTAATTGTTTTGAAAAATACACTTTTATATTAGTGAAATGACTATATTATCCAGTTTGATTATTTATAATTATTTTAAATTTTTTGTTGATTTTAATAATTAAAGTATTTAATTTAAAAAAAAAATCGGCTGAAAAATGTGTCGTATCTTTTAATATATTTAGTTGCCATAACAATAAGATTATATGGAAGATTTTATTTTTATTTTGAAAAACTTTTAAAATAAACAAGGCGATCTTAACTAAGAAACATCTTCTTCTCCAATTTTTTTTTTCTCCGCTTCAGAGCTTCTTCTCCAAAGTTTTACAGGTATACCTTAGATGCTTCTTCCTCTTCAGTTCCCGAAATTGAACTAGATTTAACCCAAATTTTAATTTGAAATATCTTTAGTTTTTAGATTCTTCAATTTCTTAAATCGCCTTAGTTCTGAAATTAGTTTTGTTCTTTGTTTTGAAGGAAAGTGCACAATGCTTTTAGCTGGAGTTTTTGGAAAGTGGAATGTGAATAAAGGATCATGGGAATTCATGGTGAATACAAAAACAGGAGGTAAATTATTCACCATTAACGATGGTCTAAAGTTTGATGAATTGGTTCAGATGGTTCATGAAGAGTTTGGCATTGATAGGTTGGTTCAGGAGCTAGAACTTAGCTATGCATTGCCTAAAACAATGCTTAGAGATATGCCGAAGAATATGCCTCCTGTCTTTGTTAGTAGTGATAGGCAATTGGATACTTTGCGTGAAATATGTAGATCGATGAACGTTCGTCTTTGCATCTCATTGAAGAATGTTGACATAGGCGACCAAGATCAAGGTTTAAATTCTGGTGAAAATCATATTGTTTGTGGAATAGGGCATGATCATTCTGAGAGTGTTGATAGACAGGATAGTGATCATGAACCAGAAGTTGAAGTTTCTAATGTTCATGATGCAAAGGTCATTGAAAAGGGTCAATGGTTCAGAAATAAAGCAGAGCTGTCCTGGAGTATACGAATGCTTTCGATTGAACGCAAATTCAGAATTTTTGTCAGCAAATCAGACACCAAGTTGTTAGTTGTCAAATGTTTTGACAGAAGTTGCAGCTGGATGGTTAGAGGTAGCAAGACTAACCCATCATGCGAGTTTTTCTGGGTAACAAAGTTCATCGACAAGCATACATGTCTTTCCAGAAACATTGGTGGACCAAAAGCTTCTTCCAAAGTAATAAGTAAGCTTCTATTGGAAAACTTTGGAAATGGAGGTCTCAATATGAAACCAGAATTGATTTCTACTACAATGAAAAAACGATATGGTCTTGATTCAAAATATTGGAAGATATGGAAAGCTAGAGAAGATGCTCGGAAGGAGGTAATGGGTTCTCCAGAGAGTAGTTATGCTCAACTCCCAATATACATGTATAAGCTTGTTAAGGCTAATCCGGGTACAATAGCAAACCTCGTGGTTGATGATCATCATAGGTTCAAGTACTTATTCTTTTCGTTTGCTGCTTCTATGAAGGGTTATAAATTCATGAGAAAAGTTGTTGTAGTTGATGGGACCTTCTTGAAAGGGAAATATAAGGGAGTTCTGCTTGTTGCAACGGCTCAGGATGGTGATTCTCAGGTTTATCCTCTTGCCTTTGGAATAGTAGATTCCGAGAATGAAGCCTCTTGGGAGTGGTTTTTCACCAAATTGAGATCTGTTGTGTTAGATGAACCTGGTTTAGTAGTGATATCTGATAGACATCTATCTATTGCCAAAGCAGTTGAAAAGGTGTACCCATTGGCTCATCGTGGAATATGCACTTATCATCTACTAAAGAATGTCATCTCTAAGTCTGGAGGAAAAAGGATTTCTCGGTTGGTAAAGACAGCCGCAAAAGCTTACACAACAGCAGAATTCAATGCAATTTTTGAAGAAATACGTCGTCAGAATAAGAGCTTAAGCGTTTATCTCGAGAAAGCAAATGTTCAGTTGTGGTCGCGTGCCTATTTTTCAGGAGACAAATATGACATTATTACAAGCAACGCAGCAGAATCAGTAAATGCAGTATTTAGAAAACCCCGGGAGCTACCAGTTGTGTGGCTGATTGAAGCTATAAGAAATAGACTTACACGGTGGTTTTATGATCGTCGAGAAAGTGCTGTGAAGCTTACATCATCTCTGACACCTAAAGTTGAAAAGAAGCTCAACAAACGGTGTGATTCAGCGTCTACCTTTGATGTGCAGCCTATAAATCAGCATGAGTTTCAGGTAACTGATGGGTCTCGAAACTATTTGGTTAATCTTCAACAAATGACTTGCACCTGTCATGTGTTTAACATCGACAAGATCCCTTGTAAGCATGCTGCTAAGGCTGCAATGAGTCGAGGCTTTGACCCTGGGTCATTTGTGCATCAGTACTACTCAAAGTCACACTTGTATGCTGCATATTCAGAGAGTATAAAACCCATTGATGAGCTTTTGGAGTTGAGGGAAATACCTTCTCATATTGTTGCTCAGAAATGTCTTCCTCCAGATGTTAAAAGAGGTGCTGGAAGACCAGTAAAAAGAAGATATGAAGGTTTTGGAGATCAAGGAATGCAGAAAAAAGCAAGAAGACAAGCTTGCTCAAGATGCCGTCGTACGGGACACAATCGAGCAAGATGTGACTTTGGAATTTGATGCTTTTTGGGTCCTTAACATTTTTGTTTGGATTCTGTTTTGGTGATTGTTTTGGTTTTAGTTCATCCTTAAATTTAATTACAATCATGATTTGAGTTATGACATTTTCTGGGTTCGTTGGTTTATTCTTTTGCTATATGTTCACATGAAAATAGTTGGGATTCCCCTACTTTTCTTAACCAATAAAACCCTGATCCAAAAATCGCTCAAGGCGGCCGTATAATCGCCGGTGACGCGTTCGGAAAAGCTCATCCGCGGCGATTTGACCAAATCTGCACCTGAAGAAAATCGGATCTTAACATGTTATAATTTTGTTCTTTGATTCAAAGCTTAAATCGATAGTTTCTTTTTAAATCTCTTATGTTGTAATTGAAATAACAATGAAATAGTGAAGAAATTGTGAATAAAACAGTGAAAATCGACTGAGAAAAGGCAAAAAATCGCGAAAAAGGTTAAGTCGCGACTAGAGTTAGCAGATGTAAGGTTGAAGACGAGGACATTATAGTAATTTTACATATCATTAAAGAAAAAAACTAAAAAAGGCTACAATCGCATAGACTGTGACTCGAACTCAGGTTGGTAATGGCAAGGGAAGGAGCGTATGCCAGTAATGCTGGTTAATATTATTGTTCTATGTCCACACGAATAATATTAATATTAATATACATTAAAACATTCTTTGGGGTTTAGGGTTAAGAGATAAAGGTTTATGGTTTAAGGTTTTAACCCTTTAGAGTTTAGAGTTTAAAAATTATGGTTTAAGCCTTTTGAATTTTATAGTTTAGGAATTATGGGCTTCTTTGGAGTTTAGGGTTTAGGAATAAAGTTTTATGGTTTAGGATTTAAGTCCTTTGAAGTTTAGGGTTTAGGGATTGTGTTTGAGGGTTTAGGGATTAGGGATTAGGGTTAGTTTTTTATGTTTTTAAATTAGAGTTTAGGGTTTAAGGGTTTAGGGAATAAGGTGTAGGTTTTTATTTTTTAAGATTTACAAATTGAGTTTAGGAAATAGGGTTTAAGTTTTCAATTTGTGTTTTAAGATTTAGGGTTTAGAAATAAGATTTAGGTTTTATTTTTTTTCATAAATTGAGATTTTTTTTAAAGTTAATGCTCTGTTCACATGTAGCTTACTTTCTGCTGTATTATTTTGATGTATGTTCCTCATCTTCTACGGTTTCTTCTTCACAATCTACTACTCATCTTCTTGCTCCGATGATGTATTATTATTTGTGCTTACTTTTTAATTTATAAGACTTGAGAATTTTGCTGCTGTTTATTACATAATCAAGGAGTACCCTAACGATATAAAAATACAAGAAATTGAAGGACGTAGAAGCAAAATTTTATTAGAATCAAATATGAGACAAAATCACAAAAGAAGTTGTCTCCTATCATCAGCTTCACGAACAAGCTCCGGTGATTTTGTAGTGTCCTTCTCCAGATGCTACACTGTCTTACTTGAGTTTCAAGGTTTGTCTCAAATCTCAGTGTCTGATCTTCATCGCCATCTCTGAAGCTCTCATAATGTTCATCAGCATGAAGGGACCTCCAGGATTTTCTCCTGCATTCTTTTATCTCCCAGGTTTTCCAACTCCAATCCGAGTTACAAGAGCGGATCTTGAACTCAAAAACAAGCTCGGTGGAAGTCACCTCCTCTGCTTCAACCTCGAATGTGTACATAATCCCTTGAAAAACTTCTATTTCTTTATAACAAGTGAGAGCATTCTCGTTGAACATGATGCCACAAGAGACATTTGCTTTTTCCCATGCTCGGTCAGCATATATGATGCAAGTCTTAAATCTGAGAGTGAGTTCTTCGAGAGATTTCAAGTTGATGTTGGCTACAATAACTTCTAACTTTGAGCATCCCTCTAAACGAAGATACAACAATTTACGAAGGTTTCTCATAGAGGAAGGAAACTCCACCAGATAAGAGCAGAAGATACAATAATTCTAAAGATTCTACTTGAAAACAGAAGATAATAACAGAAGAAACGATTATCAGTTAATGTATTACTTAAAAAACCAAAAAGATAAGTTGCAAGCGATTCTAAACAGAAGAAAAACCAAACAGAAGAAAAAGAGTACTACTTGAAAAACCAAAAGATAAGAAAAACAACGAACACCAGACTATCAAGAATCTTCAGTATGGTTGGCTTCAACGAACATATCTGTTGCAAGCTTTTTCCGGATATCTTTGATGTTTGCATCACATAGTCCAGGCTCCATATCTGTGTCTAATGCAAGGCATTCAATATACTTTATAGCATATACTCCACAATCACCGGACTGTTTGTTTTGTGGAATCCCTCTGCATCTTTTAATTGTGTACTCAGCAGCATTGAAATCATTTTGGTCAGCTGGAGAAGCCAATGATTTGATAAGATATGGAATCATAAGTGCATACGGCTTCACAAATTCTGTTATCTCGTCATCGCTAGAGAGGGTAATAATACTGTCATACACCTCAATGCTCCGCCGAAGAACCGATATAGCCAAAGCGATCCAATGGACATTTTTAATGTTCAACACGACATACACATCATCCACATCAACACCAAGCCTCTTATTTGTCCTTTCACACCTAGGTAAAGCACCATTATAGTAATCGATAAACTCATAGCTCCAATCAAAGTTCATTGGGTTTTCCAAAAACTTATGATAGCTTTTCGATATCAAAAACGTAAATGGAATATCCAAAAACGCCAATCTTTTGCTACGAAAAGGACATGAGACTTTGCCTAACTTTCGTCTCATAAGAGACATGCCAACGTCAATATGCTGCATCAAACAAATATATTTAGTATAAATGAGTATTTCCATAATGACAACATTAAAACATACTTACATCATCACGTAACCAAATATTTGGTTCAATAAGCTCAGCAAAAAACTTCTTGTCTGCTTTAACGATGCCCAAATTAACCGTTATATCTCTGCAATTCACTATGAAAGTTATTAAATCAGTATTAATAAAAAAGCAATAAATACTAGTTGGCGAAAATTCAAACCTGTCTATATTCATCCATGAATCTATCCATCCAGTTTTACCTAGATCCGCTACAGCGAACGGATCGTATGAATTAGGTTTTCCAGTATGTTTATGTTTTCCCATTCCTTCACCGGTATCCAATAACATGCCATATTTTTTTATTTTCATATCTATTTTCTTCACCTTCTTTTCGTCATTAGTCTTCGATGGCGTTACACTCAAAATTTCGAGTGAGGAATCTGTAGATTCAGCTGTATCAAAAATGTTTTTCAAGTCCTTTTTAATTGTCTGCAAAAAAAAAAAACAACATTGCAGTCACTACATACAACTTCAATAAGAATACCCAAATTTAAAAATTTATGAAAAATTACCAAATCATCAAGCTGGACATTTTCCATATTGCTCACTTTTTGTAAACTTTTAAAGCTATTGTCAAGATTCTTTAACTTAGCTTTGAGGATGGAAATTTCTGAAATAAGCCTTGCGAATCCACTGCTCATATTTTCATCCAACTCTGTCATACACGCCTGAAAGTAATCTTTTGATAACACTTCAATGCATGTGGCAACATCTTTTTTCTTTGATTTCAAACCACTCTTATGTGTTAGATCTCCTTCTGCCTTTCTTTTCCCAGCACTCTTCCTTTGAATTGTGTACTCCATTTGTATCTAAACAACCAAAACAAAACAAATATAAAAAGATGAGAATCGTTTGCTTTAAAAAAAAAAGTAAACAAAAGATTAGAATCAAACAAACTTATTTCCTGAAAGGCATAAATAATTAAATAGATTAGAATTTAGTTACGGAGGGCACATGATAATCACTTCTCGTATGGTTGTTGAGTCTTTGTTTGTTCGAATTCAGAAAAATAAAAACATGTGAACGCTTCCTTTGTAATACTCCACAAAATGGATTATTTTATGTTATCGATGCTATATTAGAGTAGTAATTTGTCATACTTGTCATATCATATGCAGAAACGTGATCCTTTATCAAAAAAAATAATTTGTCATACCTTTCCCTTGAAAAAGCTTCAATGGGTGTTCGGCAATTGTGAGAAGAAAGGATGTGAATTCCTTAAACAAATATTTCTTTTATATAAGGGTTATCAAACTAATTTGTTTTAGAGATAATGTTGATATTTCGTAAACCTTATCAATTTATTTTAAATATTAAAAAATATGGGACATGTTTATCTTAATCTTATATTTATCTTTAAAAATAATACATTTTCGTATTTATAATTTTATTTATGAAAATATTTGGTTTATAATTAAATCTGGATAAAAATGTCATTCTACATTAAAGAAAGAATACTTTTCAAAAAATAAAAATAAAAGTGTAGAATGCAAATTTTAAAACATAAAAAATGCACTTTTCAAATTATCCCTTTAAATTACATTTTTAGTATAAATAAATACTAACTCCATCTTTAACACATCTCTAATACATGAGTTTTTTTTTTGCAAGATGTTGAATTATCTCTTGAATTAACAATTTTTCAAAAGGTGTAATTCAAAATTGTAACTCAATAATAACACATGATAACTCAAACTAAAAGAAAATGTAAACTAATTAATACTCCCTCCGTTTCACAAAGATGCATGTTTTAGAAAAAAAAATTGTTTCACAAAGATATATTTTTAACTTTTCTATGCACACTTTATTAATTAATGATGATATTTTAAAAATTTTAAGAAGATTAATTAAATTTATTAAATTACTATTGGTTTAGAGATATTGGAAACTGTAGAGTAACAAAAATCGATGCATTTATGATTAAGTATTAATTGTTTTCTTAATATATGTGAAAACTTTAAAAATTGTATCTTTGTGAAACGGAGGGAGTACATACTAGTAATATTTTTGAGTTGTATATGAGATACACCCATAACTCAAACTAAATGAAAGATGAAACATGTTTTTTTGTGTGAAAAAAGTTAGATAAAACATGTTACCAATGAAAGCCATAATTTTTTAATTTCATATATTATTTTGTAACTAAATTTATTTAAGGATGATTTTAATTCTCTTGGTCACTAACAAAGAACACATGGGAGAGAGTAACCCACGAATAGAGGGACGCAAGCATGACTTTCTTTCAAGCTTGGATCGCGTCAAAATTAAAAAAAAAAAAATGATCCAATGGATACGAAAAGGCTACCCGACCCGAAACCCGATGGGCCGAATAAATCGGGTCTACATAAAACGCACACTCGCTACAAACTCCCACGTTTGCCCCAGAGAGAGAGATTTCAGTCATCTCTCATCTTTAGCTTCCTTCGCGCCGGCGAAGATTTCTCTGTGTAGAAACAGCTCTAACAGAGAAAGTAAACGGAGAGAGATTTTTGTGTGTGTGAAAAATGTCTAATCTCCTAAAGGATTTCGAGGTCGAGGCCAAGAATCCGTCGCTCGAGGCTCGGCAGCGATGGAGATCCTCCGTATCCATCGTCAAAAATCGAGCTCGTCGTTTCCGTATGATAAGCAATCTCGATGCACTCGCTGAGAATGAGAAGAAGAGATGCCAGATCCAGGTCTGTTTGTTTTTCCTCTCTCTGTTCTTTTGAGATGGACTGTGTAATTTTGTGTCTCTGGCTTTTATTGTTTCTTAATCTAGATTTTTCGAGAATGTTTGGTTTCCCGGAAAATGCCTGGAAAATCCAATCCTATTTAATTGTTTTCAGTAGAATTTACTCATTTCTACTACAGTTTCCGATGTTTCCTGAGTATAAGAAATGATGTAACAATCAAAAATCTACAAAATCCTTGAGTTTGGGAAACGTTTACACTGATGATCCATTCAATATTTATTTGCTACTCTTTTTTTGGAGGCAAATCGTCTTTTATAACTCTTTTCTTCACTGTTTTTTTTTTTTTGGTTTTGACATATTTCCTCCCATTTTTTTGTTGTTTCCGGATTCACATCGAAAGATCCAAAATAATCGGTTATAATTTTCTGTCTTACATGAATATTAATCAAAGGCTGAATTATTTTTAGGTTCACTGAGTCTTACATGAATATTAATCAACGGCTGAATTATTTAATACGACTATTTATTCGCTAAATCTTAGGTCATGCTTACATGTCTTAATTGTCACACGTTATATTTTTTTAGCTCAAAGTATTAACTAATTATTCACTTTTTGGACGTTAAACCTGATTTGTAATCTGCTCTGTGGTCTCTAATATTCATATAGTTGTTGACTTTTTGATGTTGCGTTCTTTTTGACTTCTTCTGCAAATTACCTTAGCTTTAGGTAAGTTGCGAGGAAATTTCGTGGAGAGAATCCATACCATTCTGAAACAGACATCAACTTTAATTGTCCACTTGCGTGAATTTAAATAAAGATAACAGTTTTGAAATCTTTTAAATTTGAGTCCTTTGATTCTTTTTTCTTCTCGGTTTTGGTCATATCTTATTTTCCTGTTGAAATGGAAACATTGACTGACAGTTTTGTATAAACTATTGAACAGAACAGTAGACTGTCTGACTTTAATGACAAAACGAAAATTGAACAAACTGTAATAAATCTTGCAGAGATACCAATTGTCATTGAGTTTTAGCTTCAAAGGCAAAAACACTTTTAATTGTGTTGTGTTGGTCTTGGTTGTACCTTGTTGGATCACTGAAACTTTGACATACAACAACAATTAGCTTGTGTTACAAAAAGCTTAGTACCACTCTCTTCTGCCTACGAAAGCATAATGCAAGAAAAAATAAGCTATGACGTTTTGGTCTCTATTGTGTGACACAACGGTTTAGTGTTCTCCAATCAACTCACGTTTTCCTTATTTCATAACCAGGAAAAGATACGGGTTGCCTTCTATGTTCAAAAGGCAGCTCTTCAGTTCATTGATGGTAATATTTTCATAATTTTCAGACCTTGGTTGGTGTCTGACTGAGTTTATGATTTTGTAATCATTTTTGATTTCATTTTGTATTTCTTCAGCTGGTGCACGGACAGAATATAAACTCACTGATAAAGTCAAACAAGCGGGATTTTATGTTGAACCAGATGAACTTGCTTCTATGGTTCGTAATCATGACACAAAGAGTCTGACCAAAAGTGGAGGAGCTGAGGGAATTGCTCAGAAAGTGTCTGTATCTCTCACTGAAGGTGTCCGCTCCAGTGAACTACACATCAGAGAAAAAATCTATGGAGCAAATCGATATGCTGAGAAACCGGCAAGATCATTTTTAACTTTTGTCTGGGAAGCGCTTCAAGATGTGACTCTTATCATACTTATGGTCTGCGCTGTAGTATCGATAGGAGTGGGAGTTGCTACTGAAGGATTTCCAAAAGGAATGTATGATGGGGCGGGGATCTTGCTAAGTATAATCTTGGTGGTCATGGTTACTGCTATCAGTGACTACAAACAATCTTTGCAGTTCAGAGATTTGGATAGAGAGAAGAAGAAGATTAATATTCAAGTCACTAGGGATGGGAATAGACAAGAGGTTTCCATTGATGACTTGGTTGTTGGAGATGTGGTTCATCTATCTATTGGGGATAGAGTACCAGCTGATGGGATCTTTATATCCGGATACAATCTTGAGATAGACGAGTCAAGTTTATCAGGAGAGAGTGAACCATCACATGTGAATAAAGAGAAACCATTTCTGCTCTCTGGAACCAAAGTCCAAAACGGCTCAGCAAAAATGCTGGTGACAACCGTTGGTATGAGGACTGAGTGGGGGAAGTTGATGGAAACTTTAAGTGAAGGTGGGGAGGATGAGACCCCTCTGCAGGTGAAGCTAAACGGAGTTGCTACAATTATAGGTAAGATTGGTTTAGGCTTTGCAGTGCTGACATTTGTGGTGTTGTGCATAAGGTTCGTTGTAGAGAAAGCCACTGCTGGTAGTATCACTCAGTGGTCTTCGGAAGATGCATTGACACTGCTTGACTACTTTGCAATTGCTGTAACCATCATAGTTGTTGCTGTACCTGAAGGGTTACCTTTGGCTGTGACCTTAAGTCTGGCATTTGCTATGAAGCAGTTGATGAGAGACAGGGCACTTGTGAGGCATCTGGCTGCTTGTGAGACGATGGGTTCTTCTACCTGCATTTGCACGGATAAAACAGGGACCTTAACCACTAACCACATGGTAGTCAACAAAGTTTGGATATGTGAAAATGTCAAGGAGAGACAGGAGGAAAACTTCCAGTTGAACCTGTCTGAACAAGTTAAGAATATCCTTATACAAGCCATATTTCAGAACACTGGTTCTGAAGTTGTGAAGGATAAGCAAGGAAAAACTCAGATCTTGGGATCACCTACTGAAAGAGCTATACTGGAATTTGGTTTGCTTTTGGGTGGTGATGTTGAGACACAACGCCGAGAACATAAGATACTAAAGATCGAGCCTTTCAACTCAGACAAGAAGAAAATGTCTGTTCTTACATCTCATTCTGGTGGCATACGTTCATTCTGCAAAGGTGCATCTGAAATTGTCTTGAAAATGTGTGAGAAAGTTGTGGATTCAAACGGAGAATCTGTTCCATTATCTGAAGAAAAGATTGCAAATATCTCTCAAGTCATAGAGGAATTTGCTTCAGAAGCTTTGAGGACTCTCTGCTTGGTTTACACAGATCATGATGAAGCTCCCACTGGAGATCTTCCTGATGGTGGCTATACATTGGTTGCGGTTGTTGGAATCAAGGATCCAGTTCGTCCCGGTGTTAAAGAAGCTGTTCAAACTTGCCAATCTGCTGGAATTACTGTTCGTATGGTCACTGGTGATAACATAAGCACAGCCAAAGCTATTGCAAAGGAATGTGGAATTCTTACAGCAGGAGGTGTAGCTATAGAAGGTTCAGAGTTTCGTAATTTGCCTCCACATGAAATGAGAGCCATTTTACCAAAAATCCAGGTTCTGATTGTTAATCCTCTCATCTAGGCCTGGGGTTCTTCATTTTCGGTTTGGTTTCTCGGTTTTTTTTCGATTTTGAAAAGTTTTAGTGAAACTAACCGAATTTTGTTTTGGTTCGGTTTTCGGTTATTATTTTTCTACCGAAATAAACCGAATTTTGGATAATTTCGGATAATTTTGGTTACTTTGGTTAGTTCAGTTTATTTGGCATATTCAGTTATTCGGTTCGGTTCGATTAATTTCGGTTATTTCGGTTAATTTTGGGTATATTCGGTTATTTCGGGTCGGTTTAGTTCAATTTTTTTTTTAATTATTTTGGTTAAAAATTGCGGTTCAGTTCGATTCGGTTCGATTCAGTTCGGTTAAAAGTTCAAGGACTACTCGTATCGGTCTCTTGAGATGTTAAGAGCATTTTGGAATAATATTTTCTTTCTTTCTCTCTTAACTTCAGGTGATGGCTCGGTCTTTGCCACTGGACAAACATACACTAGTCAACAATCTGAGGAAAATTGGAGAGGTAGTTGCAGTGACTGGAGACGGAACAAATGATGCTCCTGCATTGCATGAGTCTGACATTGGACTTGCCATGGGAATAGCTGGAACAGAGGTTAGCCTTTGGTTCTTCTCTGTTACTGATATTTTTATCATTGGCAAATCGATAACTATATGACTGTTCGCACAGGTTGCCAAAGAGAATGCTGATGTAATCATAATGGACGACAACTTTGCAACGATAGTGAATGTGGCCAAATGGGGACGTGCTGTGTATATAAACATCCAGAAGTTCGTTCAGTTCCAGCTTACTGTTAATGTTGTTGCTCTGATCATCAACTTCGTATCTGCTTGCATCACAGGTAAGTAAAATCAAACACACACAGAGACACAGTTTCACCATATGATTGTTACGCTGATGTTCATAAACGTTGTCTCTTGCTTTCAGGATCTGCACCACTCACCGCTGTGCAGTTGCTTTGGGTGAACATGATCATGGACACACTCGGTGCGTTGGCTCTAGCAACCGAACCACCCAACGAAGGTTTAATGAAACGTCAACCAATCGGTAGAACCGCAAGCTTCATCACCAAAGCCATGTGGAGAAACATCATTGGTCAAAGCATTTATCAGTTAATCGTCCTCGGCATCCTCAACTTCTCTGGCAAACAAATACTCAACCTGGACGGCCCAGATTCAACAGCCATTCTCAACACCATCATCTTCAACTCCTTCGTCTTTTGCCAGGTAAAAAAATCAAAACATTCACCATGAAAATAACAAAGAACTAAAATGTTTTGGACAAAACAGGTGTTTAACGAGGTAAACAGCAGAGAGATAGAAAAGATAAACGTGTTCAAAGGAATGTTCAACAGCTGGGTGTTTGTTGCTGTGATGATTGCAACAGTTGGATTCCAAGTGATCATTGTTGAGTTTCTTGGAGCATTTGCAAGCACTGTTCCTTTGAGCTGGCAACATTGGCTTCTCTGCATTTTGATTGGTTCCATAAGCATGATTCTAGCTGTTGGTCTTAAATGCATACCGGTTGAGTCGAACAGTCATCACGATGGCTATGAGCTGCTTCCTTCTGGTCCATCTGACTCTGCCTGACCCCTCACTCTTCCTAGTAATTGTTACAGTCTTTTTCTATATTTGATTTGATTTTTCCTTCAATATGTATAAAATCTAACACGTCATGCTTTACCGGATTTTTTTGGGTTCTGGTTTGATTTTTTTTTTCTTGTCCTTGTGTGTCCACCAACCCAATCTTTTTGATTTCTAGAAAAGCTTGGCGTGATTTGGAATTGTGATTCTCTCTTTTCTGTGACGTTTTATGCTTGTGGACCTGTAGTCTTCTTTACTATGAGTTCGATTGGTGAAGCAGAAATGATAAACGGTTAGAGAATAGAGGATAGCGCAAAGATGTAAGAAAAAGTCGTTGGAGAAAACAATATGAAAAAGCTGAGAAGAAAAAATTAATATTATTTTTGCTAACGCATAAAGCGGTAAATTCCCTTACCGCAACGGTAAAAGGTTACCAATCATAACCTTTTTTTTTTTTGGTCAACTGCTTTTTATTAAAAGCTCAAGCTCTATAAAAGAAGTAAGTGTTTCCAACCAACATCGCCATAAAGGCATAAGACGCAGAAACTACAACAAAATAAATCGAAAAACATAGAGGGATAATGGCAACATAGCACTTAAACAAAAAAAAGTCTTGGAGAAGTCCTCGGATCTCATCGACAATGCAATTGTTAAGTAAGATGACGCCTTGGGTTCTTGATCGAACACCCGAGATTAGAACAGCAACAAGTGCACAATTTCCTATCTCTAGAATGGCTACAGATGAGCCTTTGATGACAACCCTTGCACCACAACCATTCAAAGCAGATGGTGAGATCAAGGGAATAACGAACTCCATATAGGAGCCAAGATCCTCATAAAGAGGCAAAATGACAAGATCCTCATAAAGAGGCAAAGTCACAAGATCCTCATAAAGAGGCAAGTCCTCATAAAGAGGTAATGAATCCTCATAAAGAGGCAAGTCCTCATAAAGAGGTAAATGAATTGGCGGAAATTTAAGCCTAGGGAAAATGCAACTTGCACTAGGACATAAATCAGTCAATTCCAAGTCATTCCAACGGACCGAAAGGATCGAACCTTGGATGATGAGCGGAGTGGATGCGGGAGAGGTGAGAACAGTCGAAGAAGACATGTCTCCGGAGACGGAGAGGGTCACGACTGCAAGGCTGGAAGTCAATGAGATGAGCAATAGAAACGGATAAATGAAAGCGTATGGCGGGCCGGGAGGCACTGGAGGCGTCAGAATGATAGCCACCAAAGAACACCACAAATACCAGGAAGGACCCGGTGAAATCTTCGTCGTGGGAGTTGGAGATTTGAAAGCAGAAATCGTTTCGGTGAGGTACAATCTCGTCCAAACGAACTGGTTGTCGGACTGAGGAGATGGATGAAACCACAAGGATTGCAAAGATTGGCAACATGAGAAAAGTCTGCATAGAGCAGTAGTAAGACGCAACCTAGCGCAAAAGGAGTCACCGGAGACCCACACTACAACGAGGTACGGACTCGTCAACAACAGCGATTCCAAGACCATGGAGGGAGATCGGTAAATCATCGGCTGCAAAAAGCTACGCCGGAACAAAAATCTGCACATGGCAGCAAATAACAACATACAAACGGAAGCTGTATCACCGGAGACCACACACCAATCTTCAAGATTTTTAATACCAGAATCTGAAGTTTCAGATTCTTTGAGCATACCCTCAATAACCTTTCCGGCTAAGGGCGAGGAAGTCCTAGGGACTGAAACTTCAACATTTCCAAAAGAGGCAAAGCAACTCCAAAAGTGGCTGAGGAATTGACATGGAGATAACAAGCTGGGAACAGTCCAAAGAGCCACAAAATTAGTAGCAGAGGGCGTCGGAGGGAAATCCACCAATCTACAAAACCAGTCCCAGCCAGAGAAGATTGAGATCTCTGCAGATGGGGGTTTCGACAAGATGACCAAAACAATCCCTATGAGAGGGTACAGATTCGTCGAGGACAAAGGCTTTACAGATGCAGAGTATAACAGCTTGACAAACGGAGATTGTGGAAAGGCTGACTTCCGGGAAGGTGGTGAAGCATCGGACGAGAGCAAACGACGGCTTAGGATCAGTGAACGGAGGCGGCAGATCTGGACCTGTGACCGGAGACAACGGAGCTGAGCCACGAGATGAGGAGAACTGCGCAGAGGATGATAGGCGGACGTGCGCGGCAGAGGAAGGGGGTCTGGAGGTTCGGGAGGCTCGGGCACCAGTGTGACAGCATAAGCCATGGAGAAGACGAGAAGAAACCGAAAAGATTCGCCGGAGAAAGCGCAGCACCGGCGGCGAGGAGAGGAGACTCTGACTTCAAGGAGGATAGCCTTCTTCACGGGGATACGCCGGCAGAGGACGAGCTGGGACGGAGATCCATTATCGGAGAAGCTGCTCGTGACGGCTGCCTCGTTATGTGCGCCAGAGAGCAAAAGGAGCTAGGGCGAACTCCTGTTTTACCAATCATAACATACAACTCTAGAAACATAAGTCAAAACCACTACCGAGAAAAGAGAAATTTCATCAACTTGTGTCTAATACTACATCATCTTCTTGCTATTAAATAATTAAGGATAAAAAATCACATTACTACTTGTGAACCTTTTTACCATGTTGCTGATTAGAGACTTGCTTCTCGAGCCAAAGGCAAACTAAACAATGAGTTGTTAAATCTAACAAGTGTGTACAAAACCCAATGCCAATCCCAATTAAGAAGATGCAGCAGAAATCTAAGCATGTGTTGTTACGAAAATTCGATCTAGTAATAAAGCTGGGCTACGATCTGAAATGTCCGAACTACGAGGTGAGATATAAACTTAAAGTGAGGTCGAAACTGTTATTTATTGATCTTAAGGCCGAAGCCGAGCTATGAACATGATAGTACGAGGTGGGAGGCCGTCTAATGACGTGTTCCCTAAATCTTGCTTGGTCTTATTTATAGTGCTTGGACGTTGACTCCTTCTTGAACCATTGAATCTTTAGCGGGCTTGTTTTCTTGGGCCGAAGTGAATGTGACTGATTTTAACAAGATTTCTAGTAGGTTTTGGATAGGTGCTAAACCCATATCCAACAGCCTGCACAAGAGTTTATAATCAGAATATGAAAGCAGAAAGTAACACCATTCAGGCAAGGTGAAAGTGGACAGTAATGTTACAGTGATGTCATGGTACAAGGCTACAAGCTGATTATGTGCTGATCGTTTCATGAGAAGATCATATATAAATAAGGATACAAAGAAAACTTTAGTAGCTTTAATTTGTATAAAAGAATTGCGTCAATTTAAGTGTTTATGTACATATATGTTGTTATCTTCGTAAACTTTTCCTCCATCACAACGTCCAACAATTAAAAAAACATTAAAATTCAGAAATGTTTTTAAAATTAGATCACCATTAGTTTAGTGTCAATGGTTATATATTTTTCTTTCTTTCTAAGCTGAATCGATTATTCATCGTTGTTTTGTTTTTTTTTTGTTTTTGTTTGGATTAACCTGGTATCCCGAGCCTATGGAATGGCTCAGACTAATCCCCAAGGGGAGGTGCAGCCCATGGATAGACTCTCTTTCCGGGTATTCAAATGGGCCCCTAAAACAAGGCCCATATCCATGTGGGTGTCCTTAAACAAATGTGACTTAGTTTCGCATGGAAGGAGAATCGAACCCGGAACGTGTTAGCGTCCAAGGCACGTCCCCAACCACTTGACCACAAAAGCTTGGACAATTATTCATCGTTTTACAATACACATCCTTTTCACAAGGAGCAAGTCTTTGACTAACTTTATCTTCCTAATTTTATTTCAAATCTTTGAATATCTGCAAATCTCCCTTTCAAATCAAATTTGCAAGTAAACAAGTATGGTAAAAAATCCACTACATATAGTATATACATTTAATAATATATTTTCAACATTTTCTAATTATTGTTTTTTCTAATTTTAAATTTTTCACACCATTTAAAATCAAGTCTGTACATGAGAATTTTTTATATTTTTTATCACCCCAGAATCAACCAAATTCTAACATGAAGTTGGTGAAATCAGTGCTCATCATCGCACTTGTGATGGTCGTCGTCACATCATCTATGGCTTCGACCCAAGCAGTTGCGGACCGAGGTTTGTGGAGAGATGAGAAAGTTGTGTCGTGCGTCCCGACACAGCTCATGTCTTGCCTACCAGCGATACTCAAGGGAAGTAAGCCGCCAGAATATTGTTGCGAGAAACTGAAAGAGCAACAATCTTGTCTATGTAGCTACATAAAATCTCCAACGTTTGGTCATTATGTTACACCCGAGAATGCTCACAAACTTGCAGCGACTTGTGGCATTCCTTATCCTACATGTTGAATCTCAAAACAATCATGATAAGATGATTATTAGTGATGATATATATCAAAATCTTATGTAATGATGGTGATGATTGAATAAAGTTCCGATATTAAGAAATATAAGAATTGCTCTCTTATTGATGTTTAGAAATATAACTAAAAAACTAAACTCCTTTAAATCTTACCTTTGTCATATCTCGACATTGGTTTATATAATAACTTTTCCTAATCCTAGATAGATTTAGATAACTCCTAAAACTATATGGAAAAGGAATACAAATATTGAGTCTATCTTTATCTCTAACTTATCCTTTAGTTAGAGATGATAAGTTGGAGATAACTTAAACTACAAGATATCTTGAAGCTTATCCAACATTGAATTCGGCTTATTATAATTTGTTATAATATTTGGTTGTCTTACACATTTCTTTTAGCAATAGAATCATACATCAGAGCTAAGAAAGGAGAAGAAAGTTTAACAGTGTTTATAGAAAAGTGTGTAAAGTTTTAACTAGGTCTTGTTGTTTGTATTTTTTTTGGATTCGGTTCGGCTATTCTGGTTTTAAGGTTTACCACTTTAAAACATGTCTAGGTTCAAATACCTGAAATTATAAAAAAAATTGTATATAGTATCTTAAAATATTCAAAAATATTCATACCATCAGAAAAACCCAACTAAACTATAACTACTTGTATACTCAAAAATAAAATT